>CM043729.1:12368433-12909609 GCA_023969325.1 Oryzias curvinotus | reverse complement strand
GAAGTCCTGGGTAAATCTCTCCTTCGTTGCTGGTTCCCATGTTCAGTGTGGTTTCACACCTTTTCCCCAACACCAGTGTGCTATTTGTCTCCCTTTAAATAGGCAGACCTTGACGACTATGGGTTTGAAACACACTGTGATTTCAGGAAAGGACATACCTGAGTTCATCATGACCCCCTGGGCAATTAAGTTCTTCAGTTCTTTATGGAGGTACCATCATTTTTGTCAGCCCTATGTCATTAAGTTTGTTTTTTTAGAATTCTGGTAATCACACTCAAAAGTAATGGCTTGATTTGGATTATTTAATTTTTGAATAAATTTTTAATTTATTGTTACTTTTGAATGTTCAACTCATTTCAGTAATATTGTGGACTTGCTTTCTTTAACTGAGGGTATCAACAATTTTGTCCACCCACTGTGTTTTCAGTTTTTTTAGACAGAACAAAAAACAGAGTGATGGTCAGATAAATAGTTTAATCTCAAAAGCATCCTTTTTTCCATAAAACAAGTTAAATAACTATTTTGGCTATACAGCACATTACAGATTTTAACAGATTTGTGCATAATGTCATTTCAGATAACAGGTGAAAACATTTATGAAAAGATTGAACTCAAACCTAATTTAGACTGGTTGAATAAATCCTCAGAAAAGGGAATAAAAGTGGCCTTCATTTTATAAAATAGCAACAACCATAAAGTTTTGTGTGACGTTTCTTCTCCCAAGGAGGCCTCTTTGGTGAACTGGGTGGAGCTCCTCCTTGCTCGGCAGATGGAGCAATCTTCTGTTATGAACAGTAAATAAAAACAGAAGGCAGAGTATCCAACCCTCCAATAGAGTTTGCAATTAATTCCTAATATTTGGAGACATTTTTTGTACTGTCCATAACATTTGCCTTTTTGGAAACTTTTGGTGTCACATTTATTGATTTGATATTGATTGACTAATGATTTAATTTCAGGCATTGCCGTCCAAAGCAAAAAAGAATTGTACACACATTTATCAAACTCTTAAATAAAACATTACATAAAACAAAACAAAAAAAGTCACCTAAATCACATTTGGCTTAATCAAAATCATTGATCGATTACTATAGTTCATTTAGCTTGCATTTTATGTTTGAAAAGGAGTGTTAAGACAGCAAATTTATATAATCCCATCACTATTCATTTTATCGTTTTTACATAGTTTTGTAATCCGGTTCTGAAATCCAATAGATTCTTTTGCAAGTAACAAAATCCGTGGCCTAGTAATGATTGATGAACCTTCAAAAACTTCCTTCATTCATGCGCTAGTAAACAGTAACGATACAATTATGTATATCATTGGATTTCATTATAACACATGATCAAACAACCCAATAATTATACCATTGAGATCAAGTCAAGAAAATCAGTATTATTGATTGTGGATTCAAACCTTTTATAATCATATTGCACCTTACATGTTAATACTAAATAAGAGCTTTATAATGTCACTACAATCAAGTTTACCCACCAACGTATATTTGGAATTATTCAACACCTGTTGATTCTTAATCCCTCTTATCTTCGATATGAAATCAGTTTCTTCCTTAAAGATTTTCTTGAATATTTTGGATTATTTAACTTTACTACAAAACTAAACTGTGATTGTCAGCAATAATTCCAAACTTTTATACTAAAGCACACATATTATGAGAATGCAGAAATCAATTTTAAAAATAAAACGGATCATGACAGGGATTCATTAGACTACATGGAATTAACATAGTTTTTGTAAAACATACATATTAGATGAATAGATGATGACTTTATTAATTACACAATGGGGAATTTCATATATCTGTGCAGCAAAACGACATTCAGAAACAATCTATATAATATAACAATCAAAAAGGACATAAAAATGACCTTCATATGTAAAAAATTATTCAAATTATTATTACAATTATTAAAATTAATTATCGAAAAGAATTCATATTAACAATAAATATTAATAAATATAATAATAATCATAAAAATAAAATATATACCAAAATTGGTGGTCAACTTGCAAATGTAAAAACTTTTTTTTTTGTACAATTGTAAACATTGTAATGCATTGCATCTTTGGTGTTTGATAGAATACATCACAACATTTGGAAATTATTTCCTGAAATATAACTGCATCAATATATTTAAATAAATCGTATCACGATCATGGGAAAACAAATACTTTTTTTTTAAGGCACATGCAATATTTGGAAGAGTCATGCAGTACATTCACCACATTCACTTGAACAAAACATCCTTTTGGTCTCAAGATTGGCCGTTTCTTTTTTAGCATAATCCCAACATTTTTTTTAACTACACCTGCATGTGGATTTGGGGTGCAGTTTTCAGTAGTTTCTGTCTTCCTTAAAGATTCCACCTGCAATAGGGACGTTACTTTGATGGAGTTTGAGAAGCAATGAATGAGAGAGTTAGATAAAGAAGAAGAAGTAAACTTTTATTGTCTTCAACAAATTTTTCTGATACAAAAAACAAAACAAACAAAAGCTAACACGTAAATGAAAGACCGTAGTACTCACAGTGACACAGAATCGTCTCTGGTGTTGAATTTAGAACCAAAGCCGTTGAGATTTGTCGGACCGGGGCCTAATACATGGAGGTGAAGGTGGCCCACTGAGAGAAGGTGGCTTATGAACCCCCGCCTGCAAAAAGAAAAAAATAGGACTTTATGTAAAATAAATGGTCAGGAGTGCTGTTCCACCTTGATGAAGAATCAACGCCCTTAAAAGTCACAGTCCCATTCACCTCTACCGCACATTCACACAATGAGTGCAGCAGCTCGCCTGTAGGTTTAATATCCTCCCAAGGCCAACAAATCATGGAAATTGGGTGGGAGGGAACCGAATCTTTCCTTGCAACCTTATTATATGGGCTCGACCATTCAACCTCTGCCGCTATTACTTTAATCATGTCACTCTTTTAATCTTTTGTTGTAATTTAGACTTTTAAGTAGAAAAAATATTTATCTATCTATCTGTCTGTCTGTCGTCCGTCCTGTCTGTTCTGTCTTCTGTCTGTCTGTCTGTCTGTCTGCCATTGCCTTCCTGCCTGCCTGCCTGCCTGCCTGCCTGCCTGCCTTCCTCCTGCCTGCTGCCTTGCCCTGCCTGCCTGCCTCCTTGCTGCCCTGCCTGCCTGCTGCCTGTCTGTCTGTCTGTCTGTCTGTCTGTCTGTCTATCATCTATCTATCAGGACAAAGGCTGTTCACAAAATTCCTGGATTTGCCTACACCTGGAATTATGTGTGACCCCTCCTTCACATTTTTTAACTTTTATTATTGTTATTAATGTGATTTTTTAAGCAAATTTAAGCTCATACAAGTCATTTCCAACTGTAATGTTTAAAAATAATGTTATGAGCAATTTTTCTTTATATGTACATCACTTTGTGCTTCAACCATAATAAAAAGCGTCTAAACAGTAAAATATAGTTTTGAAGTATGAAGTTTAATTTACTTTCTTCTGCCAATTTGCTTTTCACAGCCTTGATTGGCATTTAAAGCCACCAAGCTAGTGGGGCTGTGGCTCAGTGCTAATGCTAAATAATACATTACACTAAAGCATCATAAATGATGCAGTTTGCTGGGCAGAATACTGAATTTTAATTTAGGTCAAATTCAGTCATCAGGTCTTAACTGCTGACATTTCAATTTCTATTAAAGAACCCCCTTTTATTTTTGTTGGTCAGAAATATTCCAAAAATATGAATGAGTATTTTTTATTTTTTTTAAATTACAAAAATGTATTTAAAGCAAATAAAAGTGAAATTGCCAAATATCTGCTGAGCTGTAAACTGTATGACTGGTTTTTAAACTGAAAATGTCCTAACATTTTTGCCTTTTAAGATGTGTATATTTCTGAAGGGTTTGTAGTTTGTTCCATTCATTTTCGATAAGCTACAAACAGTTTCTGTATTTCAAAAAAAAAAAAAAAAAAAGCATAAAATGTTCCATAAGAGGATCTGACCAGGTGTCCGGTGATCATTAACTAATTGCTCTCTCTCTGAACTGAGCAACACTATGAGATTAATGTCACATTTGAAACATCCTGGTCCAGGTTTATGGTTTTCCACGTGAGCAAAGATGTGAAATACCAACACACCAAAGCATCAACTTCCCCCATTGGTGTTTTTTTATTTTGAAACATTTTCTCCCTGTTTTTTCGTACCTCACGTCCTTCATGTTGGTAATCCCTTGTTCTTTAAGGACATCTTTTCCCATGGATGTCATCCTGTCAACTGTTGGTTACATGACACGCTTTTGCTGAAACATTTATTTGGGCAAAAGTAAAACATCCTCTGACAGGAGAGGTTTAAAATAAACATGAGTACAAAAGAAGTTAACAGCAGAAAATGTGGTGCCTTATGTTGCAGAGCCAATCTACACTAACCGGCCACTTTATTGGGAACACCTCACTAGTTCCAGGTTGGACCCCTTCTGTCTTCTTCTTCTTTGGTCCATTTTGACATGACAGCATCACACAGTTGCTGCAGATTTGTCGGCTGTACATCCATGATGAGAATCTCCGTTCCACCACATCCCAAGAAAGGTGATCTATTGGGTTGGGATCTGGTGACTGTGAAGGTCATTTGAGTTCAGTGAACTCATTGTCAAGTTCAAGAAAACCATTCTGAGATGATTCCAGCTTTATGACATGGAACATTATCCTGCTACCATCAGAAGATGGTACACGGTGGTCATGAAGGGATGGACACGGTCGGCAGCAATACTCGGGTAGGCTGTGGAGTTGGATGCATGGTCAGCTTGTACTAAAGGGGTCCAAAGTGTGCCAAGAACACATCTCCCACACCATGACACCACCACCAATAATGTTTTTTCAATCTTCTATTGTCCAGTTTTGGTGAGTTTGTGTGAATTGTAGCCTCAGCTTCCTGTTCTTTGCTGACAGGAGTGACACCCGGTGTGGTCTTCTGCTGCTGTAGTCCATCTGCTTCATGGTTGGACGCGTTGTGCGTTCAGAGATTTTCTTTTGCAGACCTCAGTTGTAACCAGTGGTTATTGAGTTTCTGTTGTCTTTCTATCAGCTGGAACCAGTTTGGTTATTCACCTCTGATATCTGGCATAGGAGGCATTTCCCCCACTGGATTCTCTTTTTCGAACCCTAGAGATGGTTGTGGGTGAAAATCCCAGTAAACTCAGTAGATTCTGAAATCCTCAGACCAGCCCGTCTATCACCAACAACCATGCCACGTTCAAAGTCACTTCAGTCACCTTTCTTCTCTCTTCTGATGCTCGGTTTGGACTGCAATAGATCGTCTTGACCATGTCTACATACAACATTGAGTTGCTGCCTTGTGATTGGCTGATTAGAAATCAGAGTTAAAGAGCAGTTGGACAGGTGTGCCTAATAAAGTGGCCAGTGAGCGTACGCTGTGGTAATGGTGTACAGAGAGGAGAGAGAACTGGTGCTGCCTCATGCCTTGACTGACCAAGGTGGATGTGCTCCGCGCTCAGGGAGCGGCAGCTGTGAATGTGCTCTCTGGGAATAACCAGGAAGTGATGAGGAGCAGCAGGACAGATGTCTCTGAAACACACCAGCTCCTTATCCTGCAGAAACCGACCAGAGGACAATCCAGACACTCAAAAACAACCTCCCTTTATGGAACATCCCACTTTTAAGCCCAAGTGTTTTTCTTTCTATTCAGGTTTACATTAAACGGTTATAGAACAAAACTTGAAGGTTTAATCACATTATTTAATGATGGTAAATGATAACTTTTTTTTTTTTTTTTTTTTTTTTTTTTTTTTTTTACACACAATGCAAAGGTTTTTACACTGTGTGTAAAACAAGTATTTATTATTTTTATTTTTCGATCAAATAAACAATTGACCCCACCAGAATGTCATTGTGCGAATAAAGAATTCTTAGCGGTTGTTGTTAAAATAAAGTTTTATATTATTATTTACTTCCTGGACTCGAGCTAAAGAAGGGGGTATTTTCTAAAAAAGTAAGTTTCCTTTAAGTTAAGGCATGAATGACTTCTACCTGTTTAATGACCTCAGTTTCTTCGTCTTGATCCTTGGCTATGAGGCAAAAAATGCAGGATTCATCGTATTTTTCTGATTCATCGCTCGCCATAGTTTTCCGAAGCCGCTTCCGGCATTTTGGGAAACCCAACAAAGATCGTCTACTTGAACACTGACGATAACTCTGGCCGTTTTTGTGCGCACTTTTAAATCCGTTTTAATTTTGGGTCTTAAAATCATTGTGGTCAATTAAATATCTATTTTTGTCATTTCTAAAAAAGATAAAACGGATTCCAGGGGAAACGTGTGTAGAAATGTGAAGATCCGTTAAAAAAATAAATATCAAATCATTGATCGGTGTGTGTTTACATATATGTGATCTAGGCATAGTCATTTGATGTTGTTAATAAAGGCAGTCTGATATGAGGTTCCATTTGTGCCAAAAATATGAAAATGTGTTTTTGCGTCTACTGTCTGTCTATGGTCCATTGTCTATGTCTAAGGTTTTAGCTTCTTAAAAAGCAACTTCGAAACAGATCCGACAGATAGTTTATTATTCAAAGGAAGTGAGACCTCTTGCTTCTCTTTTGTGGAGGAGGAGGGAGCGGCTGCTTACACTGTCTGTGCCAATGGTCTGTGCTTCAAAATCATGACGTCAGTGTTTGACCGGAAGCTGCTGCATGATTAAAGGTAAATAATAGTTCCAACTTGTTTGTTTTGGGCCGAATGAGGACCCTTCAACATGGCTAAATCGAGGTTGGACGCTAAAGCAGCGGCGGGTAGGCACAGCTGTGTTGTGACTGGGAAGGAGTGGGGAGATGACGGGGGATGTGAAAGTGAGGATAGCATGGAGATGAGCTTTGGGATTGAAACAGGGAGGGAAAAGAGGGGAAATAGTTTTGATGGAGCTGATGCTAGAAAACAAAGACGGGTGATGTCGACTGACAGTGACGAAGAGGGAGGGGATGGGTATAAAGTCATTTTGAGATTTTCTGAAGGACAAGGGTTAGGTTCTTTGAGCCCGATAAAACTGACGACTATCTTGAAGAATCAAGTGGGGGAAATTAAACTTGCTAGAGTCTTAAGAGATGGGAACCTGTTGATTGTTTGTAGGAGTGAGGAGCAGAGGGACAGGGCCTGTAAAATGAGAGAAGTAGGGAAACATAAAGTTGTTAGTATGAGCAAGGTAGGACTGGGAGGTCAAGGGCCGAGAGGAGTGATTTGGGGCATACCTGTGGAGATGTCCATTACAGAACTCAAAGCTAACCTACGAGGGGCAGAAATAAGAGAAGCTAGGAGATTGAGTGTTTTTCGGGATGGTGTGAGGAGGGATTCTGAGGGAATACTGTTGGAGTTTATGGGAAGGAGCCTGCCGGACAGAGTATCCCTGGGATACATGTCTTATGCTGTGAGGGAATACATTCCTAAACCTGTTAGATGTTTTCACTGTCAGAGATTTGGACACACTGCTGCTGTGTGTAAAGGCAAGCAGAGGTGCCCCAGGTGTGGAGAAGATCATGGCTATGAGTCATGTGGAAACAAGTCGAAGCCAAAGTGTTGTAACTGTGGGGGGAATCATAGTGCTGCGTATGCAGGCTGTCAGGTCATGAAAAGAGAAGTCCATATTCAAAAAACCAGAGTACTACATAGAATCTCATATGCAGATGCAGTCAAAATGGTTGGTAAGGGTTCTGATAGACAGGCAGGAGTCATACACGAGGTGTCAAATGGTATACAGGACAGGAATGTTGAGGGGAGAGTTTGGTTAGATTTGAAAAAACTGGTCACGTTTGTTGCTGGAGTTATAAATGCAACGATGGAAACTAAGTCGAAAACAGAAAGAATACAAATCATTGTGAAAGCGGCGGCGAATCATTTGGACATCAATGAGTTAACATGGGAAGAGGTTCGGAACAACCTCAGTGCCCAGTCTAGTCAGGAGATGGGAAGTGTGGGATAGTAAATGGTCCTTATACTACAATGGAATGCAAGGAGCTTATTGGCAAATGGACAGGAATTTAAAAAGTGTATAGATGACTTGGATCAAAAACCGGATGTTATATGTATTCAGGAGACGTGGTTAAGGCCGAATTTAGATTTTAGAATTTCCCAATATACGGGAATCCGGTGTGATAGAGCAGGAGGAGGGGGAGGTGGTTGTGCCACCTTTATTAAAAACAATTTCAATTACAGGGTGATTCAAATAGGAACACAAGAAGAATGTATTGGCATTGAAATTTATATTGGTCTGGGGAGAGTGTATGTTGTTAATTACTATAATCCATGCAAAAAGTTAGATTTCAGTCTTCTTAAATCACTTATTCATCTAGACAATGGGCATGTCATTGTTTGTGGGGATTTTAATGCACATAGCACATTATGGGGTGGGAAGGTGACAGATGCTAATGGTGAGGTATTGGAGGATTTGATGGATGAATTACACTTGGTGTGTCTCAATGATGGGAGAGGAACAAGAGTAGATGTTCGTACAGGGAACATGTCAGCACTAGATCTCACTTTTGTTTCAAGTGTTTTGGCAGGGTGTTGTGAGTGGAATGTACACAACAGCACTATGGGGAGTGACCATTATCCTGTTTTCTCTAGGGTTGGTGGAGATAGAGAACCATCAAGTAATGACAAGGAAGGAAGATGGCTTTTTCATAAAGCTAAATGGGATGACTTTACTTATATGTGTGAGGAATATTCAAACATTAGTATGGAGAGTACTGCTGAAGAAATGGAAAAGGAAATTAGGAATGTAATAATTTTAGCAGCAGGAAAAACAATTCCAAGAAGTAAAGCTACTATGTTGAGGAGAAATATTCCATGGTGGACTGAAGACTGCAAGATAGCAGTTAAGAATAGGAATAAGGGTTTGAGACTCTTAAAACAGACTCACACATATGAGAACCTATTGAACTATAAGAGGCTTTGTGCACAGGCGAGGAGGATTATTAAAAAGGAGAAAAGGGAGTACTGGAGGGGTTTTTGTAATACAATTGGTCGAACAACTCCGGTCAGTACGGTTTGGGGTATGATTAGGAAAATGAAGGGTATAAGGAGAGAGTTACAATATCCAGTATTAAATATGGGTGATGACCTGGCGATAACAGATACGGATAGAGCTGAAATGATGGCTAAGACCTTTGTGAAAAGTCAAAGTAATGATAATTTGTCAGGATATAGGAAAGGGAGGAGAGATGAAATTAGGGAACGGCACTATCAGGAATTTGATGGTGACACTTATTTGACAGCTATGGATGCTCCGTTTACTTACTTTGAGTTGGAGTTTGCGCTACAAAAATCTAAAATCACATCACCAGGTAGGGATGGTATAAGTTATGTTATGTTAAAACATTTAGGTAGAAAAATGAAGTTGAAATTATTGGACATGTATAATAGGGTCTGGTGTGAAGGTAAATTGCCGACTAATTGGAAAGAGGCTGTGGTTATTCCTATATTAAAACCTGGGAAAGATCCGAGCAGCCCAGAAAATTACAGGCCCATAGCACTCACGTCACATGTTGGGAAAGTAATGGAAAGAATGATAACTGAGAGATTGTCTTACTACCTGGAAAGTAAAAATTTACTGTCCCAATACCAGAATGGTTTTAGGAAAGGTCGAGGGACAATGGACCCTGTAATCTGCCTTGAAGCAGACATTAGGAAAGCCCAAGTAAATAAAGAATATTTAGTGGCAGTATTTTTTGACATTGAAAAGGCCTATGATATGGTCTGGAAAGAGGGTTTATTGATAAAATTAGGTAGGTTAGGACTTTGTGGAAGAATTTATAATTGGATTAAGGGTTTTTTATTTGATAGATATATTCAAGTTAGACTAGGACAGTCTTTTTCTAATAGGTATAAAGTGGATAATGGAACCCCACAAGGAAGTGTGATTAGCCCTGTGCTGTTTTTAATTATGATTAATGATATCTTTAATTCAATTGGATGCGAATTTGGGAAAGCATTATTTGCAGATGATGGAGCCTTGTGGAAGAGGGGAAGGAATATTCGTTATGTGGAGAGAAAGATACAAGACGCTATTACGAAGGTGGAAAATTGGTCATATGACTGGGGGTTCAAGTTTTCAGTGACTAAAACAAAATGCATGGTTTTTACTAGGAAACGTGATACTGTTTTGAACTTAAAATTACATGGAGAAGCACTGGAGCAAGTGCATAGTTTTAGATATCTGGGAGTTATATTTGATACAAAGTTGAAATGGAGAGAAAACATTGATAGTATAGTAGGGAGATGTAAGAAAGTCATAAATATAATGAGATGCTTGAAAGGGACTGGGTGGGGAGCTGGTGCTCAGGCATTAAAACAAATATATATTACAATGATTAGGTCAGTCATAGATTATGGAATTATTGTTTACAATACAGCGTGCAAAACGCTGTTACATAAGATAGAAGTCATCCAAAATCAGGCTTTGAGAATATGTACTGGGGCTATGAGGTCAACTCCTGCTGTGTCGTTACAAGTTGAAATGGGGGAACTACCATTGAAACTAAGAATTAAACAGATGCTGCTTAATTATTGGGTGAAAATACAGGGTTGTGTAGGTGTAGAAAATATGGTTAGGAGAGCTACTGATCCTTGTTGGGAAGCTGATAATGGGACAAATGAAGGTGCTGCTTGGAAATTGGCTAGGTTAGCGAGAAAAGCAAATATTCATGGTAAAACCCTAGTTCAGACGGTTTTGTACCCCACTACTCCTTTCTGGGTTTTTCCAACCATACAGGTGGATATGCATCTCCATAGAACTATGGAGGATAAAAAAGGGAAGGGAAACTGGGATGAAATAACAGCAGACAGATTAGATACAGTCCATGCTTCATTTATCCCCATATATACAGATGGATCTAAAGACCCAGAAACAATGAAAACTGGTTTTTCTTTCTGTATCCCTACATTGGATAAATATGTTGGAATTAACACGCCAAAGGATCTGTCAGTTTTTACAGTTGAAATGTTGGCAATATCATATAGTTTAAGCTGGTTAGAACAGAACAGAATTGGGGATGGTATAATTTGTTCAGACTCATTGTCAGCTTTGATGTCGCTGAAGTCTTACTATTCTGATAGCAGATCAGATATATTGTATGAAATTTATGAGAGTTTGTTCAGGTTGGAAAAATTGAAAATAAACATTAGATTTATGTGGGTACCAGCACATAGGGGGGTGGAGGGAAATGAAATGGCTGATTTTCTGGCTAAAAGGGCGTTAAAACGAGGTATAGAGATGGAAATTCCATTAGCTAGAGCAGAAATAAGGCAGATTATTAGGAGGCATATTATGGATGAATGGCAGACACAATGGGAGAGGGAGGGGAAGGGTCGACATTTATTTGGAATTCAGGATAGAGTGGGGAGAGGTATGGATGTTAGGGTAAACGCCAGAGATCATGGCAAAATAACACGGTTGAGGTTGGGGCACACAGGTTTAAATAGTACATTGCATCTCATTGGGAAACACCCAACTGGTTTGTGTGAGTGTGGGAAAGGGGAAGAGTCGGTTGAGCACGTTTTATGTCACTGTGAACTGTATGGGGAGGAAAGACGACAACTGGAAAGCAGGGTACGGTTGAAAGAGGGTGAGCACCTTAGTTTAAAGAAGCTTTTGGGAGAGGAGGAGAATTTGCATGGTGTGATTATATGTTTTTTGAAAAGAACTAGGTTATTGGGGAGAATATAGGGATGGGTGAAGAATGTTTTATTTTTTTCGCCCCGGTATGGTTGGTTAGGTAGTCCCCACTCTGACCCATAGTCCAATGCAGCAGGTGGCGGTAATGCACCTTTCCGATAGTGCCGCCCGCCAATAAAACCAAAAGAAGAAGAAGAAGAAGAACTTGTTTGTAATTGCTCCAAGATTAAAGAAAACAATACAATTGACAAGTAAAAAACTTAAAGATAAATGTTTTAGATGGAATTAGAAATGGCGAGGAATTCTTTAACTTTGGAATTTAGTTAGAATTCAGACAAAAAGGGTCAGAACTCCAACATTTAAGCCATTGCTGTATTAAAACATTTTTTTAAACGAAAATCAAAATTGTAGCCCGAATTATAAGTGTTTTACTATTATCATTAATAATAATAAGAAGAAAGTAATCAAAATCATGATCAAAGGTAAAATTCTGATTAGAAGAAAAAACAATTGAGGATTCCAAAAGACAACCGTTGTCCAACTTTCCAAGTAATATTTATAGAAAAATAAAAATCTTTAAAAAGAAAAAGTATACAGTCCAGAATTGAAGTAACTGTAGAATTCTTAGATAAAAAAAATCCGTTTTATTCAAAAGAAATTCAGATTTTTAAAAAGGAAGTTGAGGGAAAAGTTGTGATTTGATGGTATTATTTTTTCTTTATTTTATGACACGAGAAAAAAGTTAGAATTTTAGAAAAAGCTTATCTTCTAAAATGAAGATCAAAATATTAATGGAAAAAAATGCTAACATATGAAATAATAAGCAACATTTTGGCAGGATCCTGGGTAAAAATATACAACTTTCAATAAAGAAATTCCATGGGGGGAATTTGCCAAATTTCTCAGATTAATTTCAGGTAAGATGGTTAAGGACATCAAAACTATTAGAAAAGGTAAAAGTGATGAAGGTCAGATATGCGAGAAATTTGAGAATTTGAGGAAAAAATGAAGAATTTGTAAAACTGCGAATTAGAAAAAATAAATCTAGTTTCCCAAGAAAAAGGTAATGCTCAAATTTTAAGGCCAGTAATATAATTTTTTTTTTGATTTTCTGAATATGATAGGAATCTAGAAAAAACTCTTTTTCCCTTCTTTTTGCTGTTGTCCAAGCCATTTGATAGTTGCCTTCTGTTATATTATAATAATATTACAAAAACAAAACCCAAGCTGAGGTTTAACAGATCACCAAAACACTGTTATGCTTGTAGATATATAACATTTATTTAAGTTTAAATGTATTCGCAACAACGCAATAAATAGATCCTTGGTGTCATCACATGAAAAATAATACTTATCAGCATTCACAGTTACAACAGTAAACACTTAAAAGAAATCTCATGGTCACAAAGCAGTACGGGCATCTCTAAACAGAAAGTCATGACGCACATTTCCCATCATGCTCGCCAGCTGCAACCACAAAAACAACTCAAATGAATAACTTCAGTTAGTGGATGTAGAGTTAGTGAAGTATCAAAGTGCAAAAACATCCTCCCCTCTACATCCTTTAGTGAGTGAAGGAGCAGCTGCAGAGAGGATGGCAGAGTTTTTCCTCCTGCAGTCATTTAACCTTAAAAGAAATGCGTTTCCACTGAGAGCCGCGTTCTGTAGTGCAAAGTAAAGAAGAAACCTACTGGCTGGAAATGAACGGCAGAAGTTAATAAAATTAAATTCACAACAAATTTTGTCCAGAAATTGGTATTTGTATTCAAAGAAATGTATCTATAAAAATTGGAAAAATAACTCACACAAAAGGATTATTTCTGTAAAAATTGAATGTACAAATAAAATAAAAAAATAAAGAGCTTTCCAACAAATAAAGCTCAAAAACAAATATTTGGTCACAGAAAATTTAAGCGCATTACTATCGAAGGTGATTGGCTATGAACAATGCGGGAATCGCTCTCATCCTCTGAAACTCCAACTCTAAGACCAGGACAGACTTTAGGGAAGGAGAACCCTGCGCTGTAAACACTTCATTTAATTGTCAAGGATCTAGAACCACGTCTGGTCATTTGGACTCTCAAGTTTTAAGTTTATGGTGACAAATAAAACAAAAAAAATCTTTCTTCTGTGCATACAAATGATTGGAAAATTATAATCATAGAACAGAGGGAATCTTCTGACACAGACTTGAAACCAGCACTTTGCAGAGTAACAGTAATGCTTAGGCTCCTCTGGAGTTCATGGTGGATAGGTAGTCTGCATGCTCGGGAAGCTGGAGCAACCGTCTGTTGTCTCAGGCCACTGACAAACTGAAATGCGTTCACTTACTCCTTGGTTGAAGCTAGGATGAGCTGGCACCCCTACCTGCAGGTCAGTCCAACCTGTAAAGGTCTCAGCTCCACAAACTATTTCAGGACTTGTCTCACAGAACCTCCAGTGTTGTTTGTGGGCGGCTATGGTTGTGGTGCATGACACGATTTAGGGGGGTGTTTTAAGGTTTCATGGATCAGAGAGCAAGTGCAGAGGGAGCTTGGAGCAGGTGAAGCTACTCAAAGGCCCAGACCTCCAGACTGTGGATGCTGAAATCCTGCTGGAAGGACAGTGGTTGGTTGTTAAAGGTGGCGCATCTGGTAGTGGTGCCTCGGAACAGATCCGCATCCAACCAGAGTCCCAGGTGACCTCTGCATAGGGGGAACAAAAGGACAGGGACACCGCTTATAAAACCTAAAAGACATAAATAAATTAGCAGCCACATGACAAATAATCAGATGTACACACCCTCCACCTCCCATATGAAGAGAGTCGATGTCGCCTTTCACAAAGTAAGAGTTCTCCCCTGTCCACCGGTACACCTGAAATGAAAACACCTGCTTTCAAAAACAGCCCCATGCTTTTGGCTACTAGCATAGTTCTCACTCTGAGCACAAACTTTTAATTCAGGGCAGAAGCTGTAGAGGAACGTCTCTCCAGTGCCGTAGCAGTGCTCGCTCACTCTAAAGGGATGAGTGGAAAATCCGCCAAATATCTGGGAAAAAGGGGGACATCACATTTCATCTTTCCATCAATACATAACTGTTCATATTTAGATTTTTTGTGTGAAAGCGCTGAATTCTGTTCATTTCCAAATTTCATGCCATTCTTTTTCAAGACCACAAGAGGGCGACAAAGTCGATTTAAAAAACCTTTGTTGTGAATGATAGAGGATGCAGAAGACAGGGTTAGATGGAGGAAGCTGATTCACTGTGGCCAGAAGTAAAGCCCAAAAGAAAAGAAACTAAAGTTCTAAATGATTTTTTTTGTCAATAGTTTTTTTATAGTAAAGTATCCATGTATATGATAATGCATTACCTTTTGCACACAAAAAAACAATTTTTAGAAATTAAATATTAGTTATTTTCCTGAGTTCCTTTCCAGCCCGACAGAAAGACGACTCAATCCCTTTTGCTTCATGTGGGTCAATTTTATGACATCCTAGAGTCGGCCATGGCAGCGTGTCTGCGTTTCTCCCATGAAAAAAACCATCATCCAAACTTTTGCAAAGATGGATGTGCATATTGTGCATATAAAAGGAAAGAGTGTTTGCCGATCACTGCTAGTTTTGTGAGAAATGAACATTTTAATACACTGAAAAGCTCAAAAAATTGATTTTGCATGGTATAGGCCTTTAAAGACCCACTCCAATGAAAACTGTTTTTGGTGTTTTTAACATGTACTTGTAATGATGGAGGACATATATACAAAAATTAGGTTTAAAATTGCATTTCTAAATATTTCTTTATGCAAATCATGGTAAATCATATGGGAGTGTATTATATTCAATTAATATAAAAAAAAGGATGATCACTGTTCTAATTTTTTCAGGCATTTAAAAAAACAAAAACAAAACAAAAATAAGAGATTTTTGTTCTCATATTTTTCCTGTCTCTAAAAGAACTCCAAACATGCTGGATTTTAACCTCATCTGCTCATAAAAACTATAAGATGAACTGCAAATAAAATTTGAAAAGCTACAATGTGTCCGAGTCATACACATGATCTGCTTTTACAAAAAACGCTTTTGCAAAAGATCAAAAGATGATCGGAGTGGGACTTTAAATAATTTTCTTACAGAAAACTTAAAACTACCTTTAGGACAAAAGTCTGTAACAAATTATTTCATTTTTAATTCTTTCGCCTATTTTTCCTAAATTAAATATTAAACCTGAATATTTCATTTTTTAGAATTAGAAATTTTTTCATATGTTAGCCTTTTTTCTCTCTGACAATTCAAGATTGTAATTTACTTATTTAAATGGATGATGCACATTTTTACATATTTAAGTTTAAAGAACCTATTGCAGCTGTTTTCATTAAAGATGCAAAAAGTAAAGACATTTGAATTGTTATTTTGTTCTGTTTACATCGCTTTCCTCTATTAAAGTACTACAGTAAAATGTTTTTGGTTCCTGAACATTTCATTTCATTTGAACATTTCAGTGTTATTTGAATAATGAGAGAGAAAAAAGCCACGGTTACCTGATAATCCATGTCTTTGATGACTAGCAGCACCGGGCTGTCCACATCTGCAACGTTCCTGTACAGAGTCTTCAAACTGCTGCCGTGTTTTTCGGTGCTGTAGACCAGTCTCCACGGGTATCCCTGCACGCGAGCAGGCAGGCTACAAGCCAGCTGGAAACAAAAACGGATCAAATGCAAAAACCATTGTTTCATAACTTCCGGTTGCTTCCTAACAGCTGGGAATCTGCTGCATCCTCACCTTCTCGATGTGCGTGTCCTCCAGCAGCTGACTGCTGTCCATGAGCATGGGCAGCGCATCCGCAGACAGGTCCCTGTCGCAGCTGCCAAAGCTCTGCCGGCGCTTTGCCTCATCAATGGTAATAATCTGTGTTCACATTGGGAAGTTATTCCTTCACCTTAATGTAACCAAAAACACCAGTCTCGTTGAAATGTAACATCAGTTTTTTTATTTAAATCCTTATCAGAAAAAAACCCCAACAGAACAGAAATGAGATAAATGTTTACCCTTGAAGCAACAAGTCAAAGCTTCACAACATCCCGTGATGGATTTCCTCACCTCCCAGCTGCAGGATGCGGGGTCACTGAAGAAGTCGTCGATCATGTCCAGCTCATCCTTCTCCACCACCACAAAGCCCTGCTCTCGAGCCTCTTTACCGTAAACATCGGGAGACCACTGCACAAAAAAGGAGTACAGATCCTGTGCCCTGGAGCACGCACGGACACAAGGGTCACAGGTTGTTTTCGTCACTCTGGGTGAACTTTTGGGTGATCTTCGTCATCGTCTCACCTCTCCTGTGGAACGGCAAACCAGTACTCCGGCTGCCTTCCCCAGCTCCCGAGGGAGTGGGCCGGACTCGAAGTCCTGCCCGTGGCAAAAGATTTCCTCATGGGTTTTCCAACTTTGAAGCAGAGGAACATGGGTGGGTTCTTGCTCCTCTCCTCAGATGAGAAAAGCATATCTGCACACAAAAGACCAATGAAGACACGAAGAGCAATCTACCTGCTTGGTCATGTGACTCTCCACGCACCTTGTATTGGAGCCTGGATCTTCTCCAGTAACCAGGACCTCATCTCTGAGTTGTCGTTTATCTTCGGGTTCTCATCCTCACAGAGTTTCTCCCCCTCTTTCGGTCCATGAGAGCTTCGCCTCGGCCTTCCTTGAATCCCAGAGGACTCCTGAAGAGTCAACTTCCTGATGATTTTATCATCTACCCTGTTCAGCAGATCCTCTTGTCCTTTCAATTGAATGTCTTTGGTTAGTGTTCCTTCATGAATCTCAGGTTTAACATCCTGTTTCTCAGTCTCCAAGGTGGAATGCGTCGACTCTCCATCCTCGATGGAGCTGTTCTGAGCTACACCTTCATCCTCCTCATCATCAGCCTTCCCTTTTGTTTGTCCGAGCATCGGCTTGTCCTCCAGGTTCAAACAGCTTGATCTGGACCCCTCATCCAGATCTCTGCTGGCAGTGAAGGGCGTGGTGGAGGGCGGCCCCTCAGCCTCCTCTGTGCTCCCGTTGACGGTGGGCTCCAGCTCTGTGAATCCCTCATCTGAAGGAGACTTCTCTGTCTGGTCCCCCACTGTGCTCCCTACGATTAACAACGATTGTGGTTTCAAACCAAGGCTGATTTGACGACAACGTCATCATAATCTCTGGAAAAGTTCTAATAATGCAGCGGTTTAAAAAATTTCATGAGATATGGAAGAAATATATCGAAAGATTCTGAATTCATGGTGGTGGCAAAGGAAATGTATCTTCAAGATCTTCTATTACAAGTTAGAAATTCAGTAAACAGCTAAAATAAATAAATAAATAACCTAATTTTACGGTTCCACAGTTGAAGTGGTCATGAAACAAAAAAGTGTACAAATCTGCAGTTATGCATTCAGACCAGGGACAAATTTTATGTCACGGTTTTTCACAAACAGGGGTCTGCAACCTGAGGCTCTGGAGCCACGTGGGTCACAGCTCTCCGCTTAAGGAAATATAAAAAGCTTTTAGTTTTAAAAAGTAACTTTAAAGTAAAAAGCAAGTGAGTAATACAGTAAAAAAAAAAAGTGAACAAATTCAAATTTTATTCAGGTTGTTGGACAGTCAGTAAGTTTCCTGACTAATGTAGCTGTAATTCTCCAACAATCTTTTAAATAGTCGACTAAAACACCGACAGATTTTTGTAGCTTTTTAACTTTTGCTTCACAAAAATCAATTTGAGATTACTAAGCCCAAAAGCAACAAGGGTTACTTAAATTTTCTTTAGATTGATAAATGTTAAATTACACTACCAACTACTACATGCTGCATTGAGATTATCCTTTTTATTTTGAAAGGGAGCGTGTCAAAAGTATTAAACAATTTGGTTGTTTTTGTGCCAAAAAACAAAACAAAACAACAGTTCATTTACTTTTATCATAACAGTAGCAATTACATAAATACAAATCAGTGTTTTAGGTGAAATAAGACGTTGTGGCTCCATCAAGTTAAGTGTTGAAGGTTCTAGGACATCATGGTTAAAGAGGGGAACTTAGAACAAAACTTTCATGATTGTAACTTTTTTTTTTAACTAAACTTAAATATGTTGTTAAAAGACATTTTTTGATATATTATTTTAATCATTGAGGCAACCTGACATCACAGGTTATTGGGCTGTGATAGGTCAAGCAGGTCACATGGGATGGGGTGGAGGATAGGGTTGTCCAAACATTCATTCTAAAGTCTACGCGTGTCTGCCTTAAGGAAAAACATTTCAGCTTGTGCATTTTGTTTTAGCTGTAATAGACTGCAAATTGTTTTATGTTCCAAAACAAAATTCACACCAGACGGCAAAAAGTGCATTTTATTTTTACGTAACAATCTGAATCGGTGTGAATCCCATCTGTGTTTCTAAAAATCGGTGCAACCATATATCTATTTATGATAAATATGGGATTTATAGAATGCCAAAGGGTTGGAATTGAATGGCTTTGTTCTAAAAGGTGTTCATACTAAGTAGCAGTGGATGCAGTTTATTTTCCACAAACAAAAAAGGCCCGTTAAAAAATGTATTCTTAAATTTTTCTTTCTTTTTGGCTTTATTGTGCGATAGCTAGGCTAATGGCCAATAATAAAGATGACCTATTCGAGAAAACAAATTTTATGCTGGTTTAAAGGTAAAATACAGTTATTTTAAAACAGTATGACATAACACTGACTGTACTTTAAGTGAAACATGTGGAAAAACTTTTCTTACGACAAAATAAATTAAATTTATGCTGATTTTTTCCATGTTTCAGGTTTCTAGCATAATTTATGAAATAATCTGTCATAACTATTTTTTATATAAAGCCTAAAAATACATCTCCAGACTCCAAGTCCACTTCTGTTGACAGATAATGGCTTTACATGTAATTTTACCCGTTTCAGAGAGAGCAGCTTCAATGTCATCCAAGACTATTGGTCGACGTGGAACCAGAGCTTCGTATCGGCTGAACGGGTTGAGCTCTTGCTCAGACGGCAGCTGCTCCCACTCACCAGGCCTGTACACAGGACACAGATCCTGGGGTAGGTCTCTGCCACGTCACGGGCGCCACACACAGACAAAGATGGAGAACCAAACAAAACGACAAAGAAAATGTGCAACAGAAATTAACAAAACATACAACTTCAACATGACAAATGTGGGGGAAAAAAAGCAACTAGGCAAACGAGCTTAAATGAAAAACTGACATAAAAAGGATTTAATGGATCAAAGCAGAGAGGCTTGTGAAAACCAGACGGCTTAATAAAAGTGAAATAAAAGTTCAAATGAGGAGGAAATGGCTGTGAACAGTGTGTGGGGAGCTCTTACGAAGGCAGAGCGTCTTTGAGCTTCATACGCGACACGTCATCGTACAACGCCACGGAAACCATCTCCTCCATGGGGCAGATGAGGCCGTACTCCTCGCAGCCATTCTCGATCACCAGCGGGTCTGACTTGTGAGGGTCAAACATGATGTTGTTGGGGGTCACAATCAGGACACCTCCAACCACACCCTGAAAACAAGCCAGAAAGCTTTTTCTCCCACTGAAACACAGACACGTGCTAAAGAAAAGAACCTTTTTCATTATATGTCTTACAACATTCTCTTCTTTCTGGAACTAAAGATGAATAACTACTACTGTTCAACTGTCTTGTTTTCACTAAGACAACAATTGATTTTTTCCTAAATGAAAATAAATTGTTAAAACCCAACTTATAAAAAGTTTCTTTGCCCTTAATATCTAAATTCTTTGCCTCTCATCAGCAGCAGAAAAAAATAATAATCTTTGCATTTACTTAGACTTCTTCAATTAGTTTTCAACCTTTTAGAAGCCATTGTTCACATACATTTAAATAAAAAATGAATTAGTTTAGATAAAAGGAATAAAAACAGCAGCATTTAGCTTTTTAAGGAATCAAGATGACAATTCAGACATTCCTCTACCAAATTTAACAGATGTTTATTTCACTAAGCTAAAGTTTTTTGTTTACAATAAAATACAAAATGACACAAAATGTCCCCTAAAACAAGACGAGAGTGTCGAAAACACATGACATGAAGGACCAGATGCTCATCTGATGCCATCTTTGGAATAAAAATGCTAGCGTCGTACCATGCCGTCGGTGAAGTATTTGCAGCTCATCTTGATGAATTTAACCGTCGCCGGGCTCTCGTCCTCAGAGTTCGGGGAGAGCTTACGGCAGATGGATTTTGCTGACCTGCAGCCTTGAGTTTCATCCTAAAACCAAGCGAGTCGTTGCAAAAAAGCGTACACATCACAGAGAAGATAGACTGCATCCTAAAGTCTGATCAGAGGTTTTGGTGGATTTGTTTTTACTTACATGGGATATCTTGTCAGACAGGCCGTTAGTAAGCGAGGGGTCAGAGGAAGTGGGAGACTTGGGGTCAGATTCTGACCGGCTGATATCTGGGACAAAGAGTTTCTGTGACGTGGAAGAGAGCCAGCGGTGAGCCGATTCCAAACAAGAGGAGCCACGTGGGGGCAGAGTGCAGAGACCCTCACCTGTCCAGGGCAGACGCTGTGAGAGAAGAGCTTGTTCAGCTGCACCAGCTTGTTCGGGGTGATGTTAAACTTCAGTGCGATGCTGTTGAGGGAATCATTTGGACCCACCTGCAAACAAAACAATATTTTTCTCCAAGAGCCAGAATAATCCGATGGCTGTTTAGAGGACGTGGTCAGTGTTGTGTTACTCACCGTATACTCCACCGTCCCTGGTGGCCTCTTCTTCTGCAGCTTTGACTGGCTGTTAATTTTACGCCCATCGCCTGGAGATGCAAAGATGGAAGAGGGCTGAACTCCAAAACCAAGGAAAACTTCACTTCTACTGCAGAAAATGACTTTTTTGAAGACCCAAATGACATATTTTAAATCGGAAAGTGATAACTGTGTAAAAATAATCAGAATAGATGGAAAAGCATAATGGGGGGGGGGGGGGGTTACAAGTTTGCTTTCTCTTTCTTCTTATTAAACAATAATTTAAGCTCTTTTAGGGGAACTTCACATTAACCGGATTCAGTGTGATGCATACATAGGCACACATTTTTCTATGATTATATGCCTTTCTTTTACTTGTAATTTTTCAATTTCCATAAAATCAAGACAAACCGCCTTAAGTTTAGTATATCTATGTATGGATGTATATCTCCTTTGTTTGTCTTCCTCAGTACTTTTTTTGGTTTGACAGCTTGAAATAAATCGATTCCAAATCCAACCACATTCGGTAGCGCCAACAATTATTTTTTTTATTTTAATCAACAAATTCAAAAATTGTGTCCACAGTATACATTTTTAGATTTCAATGTCAAACACTTCAAATCAACAAGTTGAGGTAATAATCTGAATTTCAACATATAAAATGTACCTAATTTTATATTTCAAACTGTTTGCATTTGTACAGACAAAAGAAAAACTTGTGCGAGCGTTTGTGTGTGTGTCAACCTTTGGAATGGCTCTAATGTGCGTTTGATATGAAGCCCCCATAAAATCAGTTAAAAACGCGCAACACATAGGAAATGGCAGTGAGTCCCGACAAAGAGAGGATTGGTTTATTATGGTAAAGGATGTGTTTGTTATCCAACATTAAGGGCCGACAGCTATTACATAACCTAACTTAACTTTTAATTAATTATTTTTTGTGATTTCAAAATGTATGCTGCTAATATTTTGGTTATTCGAAAATAATTTCCATCTAACCTCTACACGGCTTATTAGGTGGAAAGTAATTTTTTACATTTCTGCCTTTTTCTTTTTAAATAAATACTTTGTCATTATTATGCTTTATACTTATATTATTATTACAGTTATTATGCTTGTTAAAGAAATACAACTTGTTACTTTAGCACTTCACCTACAACCAATCCTTTTCATGTAAACTGCGGCGTGATTTACTATAAACACACGCTGCAACACTGACGCTTGTAGAGGAAACTCCAAGGTCAGCATTTTTTGAGGACATTAGTGCAGCTCGGACTGCCTCATCATGCCGCCATGACGAGGCGTAGAACCTGCTTACTTCAGATGCGTCTGCTCTGAGCATGCTCAGTTCATCCTCTGCACTTTGCCCACAACCTTAGACTCCATTAAGGACAGCAGTGTTTCAGGGTGCAGCTTTTCCATTGACACTGCAGGCTGAAGGAGGTCTATCATCAGTTTGGTGAGCATGCATGCTGGCAGCAGAGACAGCGGCACATCTGAAGGTTCATGCAAACGGGGCATCAAAGAAAAGAAATTCTGCATCAACCTGAATATTTACAGTTGAATTCAGGTCTTATTTTGTGATCTAGATCAGTGGTCCCCAACCACCGGGCCGCGGACCGGTACCGGGCCGCGGGACACTTGGCACCGGGCCGCGGAGCGGTTCCAGGCCGCGGGAAATTTTTGCACCGGGACGCACAGAAAGAAAAAATAATATCCATTTTATTGGTTTTTTTTCGACAAAAACGTTTTATTTTGAAAAGTGACCGGATTCACTTTGTTACATCTGTCACACTTAACGCACGTCAAAGTCGCGACACCAACCATCAGGTGATAAACCCCACTAAAATTAAACTCAAACAACCAAAATGAGAAAAAAACAAACTTCTTTAGAAAGTTGCTTTGACAAGGGGAAAATTATAATTATTATTGTTATCATTACTAAAGAGAAAATACCACCCCCGGTCCACGTTAAATCTGTCTTGCGTTGCACCTCAACCCCCCCCCGGTAAACGTGCCTTGCGTTGTACCGGTCCACGGTGACAAAAAGGTTGGGGACCACTGATCTAGATCATTTTTGTAGCTGAAAATCTTCAAAAGTGAGCAATAAATTCAAATCATTTGTTGTGGCTTTTAGTGTTTATTTCAATCTGCACTCCTATTTAATTTTTGAAACTCATTGCATAAGTCACACATCTGAATATTAAAGACCCACTTCGAAGAAAATTGTGTTTTAAAAATGTTGTTGTGGCATCTTTCAGGTGGAGGACAAATAAGAGAATAAGGATTTTTATTTTATTTCTGAGTATTTCTTTTTTTAAATTAATGTTAATAAGGAGCAGATGAAAAAAATACAGTCTGGGAAAAAAAAAAAAAAAAAAAAAAAAGAGCTTATTTGTGACGTCAAATATACGCTGGGCGGGTCACATGCTCCCTGCTCCACTCCGCAATGGGGAGGGCAAGGGGGGGCGGGGTTGCTTCTTGCCACAGTCCCACCCACAACTCAGTGGCAAATTTCTAATAAAGTCCTGCTGCTCTACAGAAAATATGCCTTAGAAAACCACACAGATTTTTGATTTGGGCTAAAAAAGACAACATAATAATAATAATAATAATAATAATAATAATAATAATAAACACTGTGAACACTTTGAAACAGATTAAAAGGTGATCGGACTGAGACGTCAAATTGTGAACAGTTAGTTAATGGCAGGATAAAGATGTTCATAATATGCTGAAATGCACATTTTTACTCCCATGAACAGGCAGACTTATTTCGTTTAAGGACACGTTGTGTAACTTCCTGCTTGAAACTGCTGATGTTGCTTCATTACAAACGATTCCTGGATCATGTCAATAGTGTCTCTCAACCGCAAAATAATACTTGCCACTGGCCACAATTCATGAAATTTTGCAAACCTGCAGCAAAAACACAACACAGAGCATCATAACTGCGCTTATATCAAAGTTTCTTTGACTTCATTAAATGTTTAACTCAACAAATTAACACCATTTTCACAGAATTAAGTCAAGTTTAATGTTTGCAGTGTTTGCATCAGGTTTAAATCATAATCAAAGTGGCCTTTTAATAATGCATACCCCCATACATTAATCTAAAAGCACTTGCAGAAGTCTGTCAAACAGGCAGACTTTGCTGCATCCAACTATTAGGAGTTTCATAACTGCCAACAGCTAAGGGCAACATTTATTCGATTTTTTTCATGCAGAATTAACTCAAACCTGCTGGCAGCTTTGCTGTTACTGTCTGTGGGTCCGTCTTCTTGTTGGGATCGCTGATGAGTGCTGGGGTTCGCTCATTTGGACTCTTCTCCGATTGGCTCTGCCGTTTCCGCCTGACGAACACCAGAAAAATAGTTCATTCTGACTCATTAAAGGAGGAAAGTGACATTTTTGTTACCAGGTACTTGGATACTCAGTACATCTTGGTGTTAAAGAATATCCATGTCGTCACAAGATGTTTCAACTTGAAGATTTTCCATTTAATTCCATCCTGTATATTGTGTGTCTATAAATGTACATCAAACCATTGTGCAGTAAATAACACATTTCATACTTTACAGTTATGCATGAAACTTTAAAGGACTAATCAAAGTTGTTGTCTCCTTCATTATTATCCTTAAAGTTCAGTATTGACGGATTTGTTGAAAACATTAGAGGATGCTGCATTTTGATGCATTGGAGCTGAAGGTCCCAAATGATTAATGCTACCAACTTTTAGAAAAAGTGGAGAAAGCTGCTCTGCAAAGCTCCGACACGAGCAGAAGCAGCTTCCCGACTGTTAATGTGCTTTAATGGAAAGTAGAGACTGGGTCGATAATCCTGCAGACAGGATTCTCCTCCCACACATCTCATTTAAACTGAAGCAGCTTGTATCCGAGCAAACACTCACATATTTGTCATTAAATTCTCAAAATTCCTCCATTATTGAGCCTTTTTTTTATTTAAATAAAACATATTTGCATGCAGGAAGACAGAAAGGGAATCCAAACTGTGGAACCATTTCTATTGGGTTCACGTCCAGCCAGAGCAAATGTTTGGAAAAACTAAAACAGCTTCTGTCAATTCAGAGTTCATAGAAGCAACATGATTTGACATTTTAAAGAATATAAAGGCAACATCCAAAAACCCCAATCACTTTTTGTAGAGGAAAGCAGATAACTTTAAACAAAAATGAGGGAAATAACAAGACAGCTTGTACAAATAAAAAAAAAAGTTTTTTTTTTTTCATTTTTATTTTAAACTGGAACAAAATTAAAAACATTTTACCTTAATCTAATAAAATAATAATTTTAAAAATCCTAAATGTTTACAGTTTCTGCATTTCCTAGTACCTCAGTAGTTCTACATGAGTTTTCTTTTTGTTAATTAAACTTCAATCTGAACACTGCAAAAACAATAACGCCTTATGAAAGTTTTACGGGGACCGAAGGCCTGCGCTTCATTGTGACCTTTGCTCTGTTTGTCAGGAAGTGAAGCAGAAAGAGGAGGAGACAGCAGCAGCTGCATCGACTGATAAGACTTCTCCTCCACTCAGACAAGTTCATTCTGAGGCCAAAAAAGAAGCAAAAGCAGCCAAACTTCACAGCTGTTTGTCAGAGATGCACTGGGAATAAAAGCTTAACCTAAAGGAAAAGACATGTAAAGTTAATCAATAGTACAGATAACATGATTATTAAAAAATAGAATATTTTATAGCTGACTGAACACCAAAAAGGCAAGTTAAAAATTAATTTAGAATTCATTCCAGCATTAATAGTCTGCTGCTATTCCATACTTAGTAGACTTGAGTTTTATTTCTAAAACACACTGAATATACAGAATTCCCCATTTGATTTGATTAAATGTTACTTTCGTCCAATCTCTCACAAAGAGCAATTCTTTTTGTATAATTTGTGATTTATGCTGAACACAGATAAAACAGTAAAATACTGATTTAAAAAATACTCTTAAAAAGATTTTTTTATCGGGATAACATACAAAAAAAAAACTTTTATTAAAAAAATAATAATAATAATAAATGATCAGTGTATTTTATTTAATATGGTCACCTACATTTACCAAAAGACAAATCCAGTTGAAAAAAATCTTCATCTGAACCAAAGCTGTTTATAACTGCCAGAGACAAATCTTTTGATTTGCTTTCTTTGGTAACTTTTTGAAATAATTAGATTAAAATGTATGTCATTAGGAACAAATGCACCGTCTGTCTGACCTGTGATAGAAAAAAAAAGAAAATATTCCCCTCTTAAAAGACTTTGACCAATTTGACCATAAACAGCCCACATTTCAGTTTTCCTCTGACTGCATGAATCCACTTTCCATTCACTCCCTGATCCTTTCCTAAAAAAACTCCATCAAGAACATCAAGCTCTGACACATTACTCTGATTAAACGCGAGGCATTTTCTGATAGGGATGTAAATGTATCGAGAAAAAAAAGGATCGAGCACTACAGACAAGATGGTGTTGGTAAAAAAAAAAAAAAAAAGTATAAAAACAACCAGGAAGTAAAAAATTGGTGTCTTTTCATAGCACTGCAAACAATATCTGAACACAATGACATGTTATTTTCCAACAACTAAGAACAAAACAGAAAAAAAGATGATGACAGGTTTTTAAGGTTCAAGCTGTTATGTTGTTTTTGTTACTTAAAATAAAAAGTGCTAGTAAGAAAAGAAAAAAAAGAACTACGGTACACTTAAAAGATCCACACCCCTAATTCCTGAACAACTTCAAACATCTGCAGTTTTATCCATGACTTCACACCTCATGATGATTCACAGAATTTAAAAGAAAATGTTTTTCAACTTAAAAAACAGGTCTTTCTTTACTTAAGTATATTTTACTTAAATTTTATTTTTGGGGATTTCTGATTGAAATCTCCAAATTAATTTGACAAATTATGTAGAGAACCTAAAAAAAGAGGGGGGGGGGGGTAAAAAAACATTTCCATGTAAGTAACAGACAACATGTGGAAAATGAGCTTAAAACTCTAAAATAGAAATTATATTAAAAAAAAAAATCCAAACACAAGAGTAAAGTCAGATTAATTTAGGATTAGGCTTAGCTAAAAAAATAGGAACTATTTTATATAAAATGAAAGTTTTAAAGTCCCACTTCAATCATCTATTGATATTGTAAAGTGTTCCCAGGGGTCATTTAATTATGATTATGCTGATTTTAGCCAAAATTTTAAAAAATCCTGGATCGTTTCAGGGCATAGTTTCAACAGAGCGGCAGAAGTTCTTTAGGGAGGACTGTTGGCACAGAGCAGCCCCACCCCACTTCCCATCACCCATCTGTTTACACGTTCCCAAACCTAACATTACCAGTGCAACAAAAATGGTGAGCAATATTGGAGCTATCCAGTCGTCCAGTTAAGATCCAGATTCCAAGGAAATCAAAGACGTTTGTCTGCGAGTGGGTGCGTCAGAATAAAGTGGAGCCCGCTAGACTCGGCATGTTAGCGTCTGTGTCACAGCTTCAGGCTTTTCAAATGGCATTTTCTACGCTGCTCTAGATGGAAAAAAAGTTGAATAAAGAAATACAATGTTAAGATGAATATTCTTTATATATGTCCTACATCGTAAGAAAATACCACAAGAAGGCTGAAACAATAATGTGCAACTGCTTTTTATGATGTATGTGGCTTTATTAATGTTTGTTTTTATGTAGTTTTTGTATTGAAATGTGCTGCCTCTTGGCCAGGACTCCATTGGAAAAGAGGTTTTTAATCTCAATGGGACTTTCCTGGTTAAATAAAGGTTAAATAAAAATAAAAATAAAACACAACTTTACTTGGAGTGGGTCGTTAAAAACAAATAATAATAGAAGAAGGCAGAAAATGTTTAGTCTACTGAATTTGATTTTTTCCCTCATTTTATTTCATATGATTTAATTCAAGCAAACAGAAAGGATTTTTGACAAGAGACCTTTCATTATCTCCTAATCTCTGCTTTCAATTGTGCACATTTGTCAATGCCACCAAAGGTTATTCTGGAAGGAAGTCGTTGATCCATATTAAGGATATAGAAATAGCTTGCTGCACAAACCAAGCATGATTAAATCAGTCTAAACTCCAAATCAATCAAATATTATCAGTGGTGCGCGCGCAATGTCTCTTACCAGGCAAAATAGCCCAGCTTCCTTTCTCTTTTGTCCATCAGGCCAGCTACCTAAATCTGCATGCAGTTACGGCTGCTGCATGATCCACACGATGCTGGGTCCAGGTCACCAGACACAACTCTGCAGGAGCCGCACACGTCCTGGTTTCCCTGCGACACGGAGGAGAAAGCACCTGAGTCAACAACAACACACGCAGGCTGCGGTTTGAATCCCAAAGATAGCGGTAATAATGAGCATTACAAGACAAAAGGCAGGAACACACGATCTGTTCAGAATTAAACGTGTTCGGATGTTTGTTTACAGCTACAGCAAGAGAACGCAGCACGTGAAACAAGAGCTGAACGCGCGGAATCAGACATGAATAAAGGTTGCAACTGTGACTGTTTATATAACAGTGGAATCCACAAACACGAGAGCAGCGTCTTCACGAATCCTTACTTTTCATGGACGCGTCAGCCTTCCAGCCCCTATTTTACAGGAAAGAAACTCCACAAAAAGACGACGAGGTAAAGCAGAGCCCAAACCGTAAGAGCTCACGCCAGATTGGAGCAAACAAAGGCTCGCTGAACAAGGTCCAGTCTCCTTCCTGCTGACCAGCTGATGCTAACGATGCTAGCAAGCTACTTTGTTTACAGACGGCAGCAACCTGCCTGGCGCTGACAGGAGCATTTTCCGCGGCCCCGCTGTCTTAAGGTGCTAGCCTGTGAATGAAACCTAGTCCAAACGAGGTACCAGTTATCAGGTTACAGCGCAAACGAATGCTAAATGTAACTAAAAAGCGGTAACTGAAAGTGGTCATTTAGCATACCTTTTAAGCATCCCTGAACAACACGAGCAAAAATAAAGACTCCTCCCATTTCTGGCGCCCCCTGCTGGTATGTGCACGATGACACTTACCGGTCTCTTTTTTAATTTTTATTTTTTTTTTATTTCGAAGTTGTGATGTGATATACTCGGGCAGTAGGACTAAATAGCGCCTCTAAAGAACAAAAAAGGCACCCTAGTGAGACCTGTGAGACTGTAGACAGTAAAATAGCCCACGATGTTATCTTGCGCAACGTCCCTGGTGGTCTAGTGGTTAGGATTCGGCGCTCTCACCGCCGCGGCCCGGGTTCGATTCCCGGTCAGGGAACTACATTCTTTTTATCATTTTTCTGTTGACCCGATTCCTTCTGTCAGTGCAAGAACGTTTTTCAACAGGAGTCAGGTCTAGACTGGCTGTTCTTTGGGCAAGTATTTCACTATTAGAAAATGACATTCCTTAAATGCAGCAAGAGACTAAAAAAATGTCAAATGAGACTAATACTTCCTCCACTGCAACATTCCATTACTGTTTGTGTGACAAAACCAGAAGCAATTGAAGTTACTGATTGAGAATTGAAATATAGCAATGATTTTTTTTTCTTTGCTGTTGCAGCCACCAGATGGCAACAGCTCCCAACAAATTATTAGGAGAAAGACAGAACAGCAAACTTTACAAATCTTTACACTGAAAGTGACTTCAAGCTTAGTTTTGTATTAGATTTATTTTCATTTCCCTACTTTACTATCAAAGTTATAATAAACAAAAATAAAACAAATAAATAAAAAATAAGGATATGATAAAAAGCTATCTATGCTGATAATTGAAAAATGTCAGTGTGACCAAAGTCTTGCATCAATATTTGTTAAACTTCTTTAAAAATATATATATTTAACAGTGAATTAAAGTAAAAGCCCCTTTATGTCTAAAGAGTGCATTTGGATATTGTAGCTGTATGGAAAGAGAACAGGCAGCGGGCCCTCTGATTGGCCCTCCTATGAGTTAACCAGTTCCTGGCTGGCTGTGTATCTTGGCAGTTATTTTGACAGGCGCTATCATTGTGAGAGAGGAGATAAGCTGTCTTAGGGATCGCCATGGCGCCGGTATGTCCCTCCTCTGGCCTGTTCAGACTCTTGTTGACCCCCCCTCTGCCCCCCTCCTATGCTTACCCTTCAGGAGCAAAATATTGTTGAGGAGGTGGTTTGGTCGGGAGAGGGGTTTGTGCTGGCAGAGACCCTGCACTTCTGTGTATCGTTGATCCCGTTTTGGACCATCAAAAGCCTTCTATGACTCAGACTAGAGCAGGTCAAATTTGGACTGTTTGGCCTTTGATTTTTAGTCTTTTTGGCTTAAATTGATCTTTTTATGGCTTCATTCTTTTCACATGTGTTCCATGTATTTTGCTTTTTTCATTTCAGGTAAATAAAGCAAATGAGCATCAACACATTCCTGTTTCCTCACTGTGCTCCTCTGATGACACAAACTTTTTTCAAGTTATAGTTTTTGTGGTTACCTCATTGAAACAGTGGAGCATGTGTAGCCAGATTTTATATATAAGTAATAAATCCTTCAGAGTATTTTTTTTTACTATACTGAGCCCAGGCTTAAAGATAACACTATCTGTTTATTATCACACTCTGCCCATGTCCGGTGCCACAGTTCTGCAGTCAAACAACCACAGACGCTAAAATCCTTTCTTGTTTTGTTCCTGCCTACCTTGTTTTGGTAGGTTTTGAACAAATACAGATGATATCTTAGCTGTATCTTCCTAAAATGACACAGGTCAGGCCTTGGATTGATTTGTAATCATTTTTGCTTAGACATCACTATTTAAGCTTAGGCTACCATCACTGATAACTTCAAGTACACTCTGGCAGCTAGAAGAAGCCAAACCTAAACACGGCAAAAGGATATGTCACACAAATGATAACTGATAGGGGATTATTGGGTCATAATTCATTATACTGAGCAGAAAGTAGAAATGCAGCTATATTCAAGAAACGGCGCGTTTTATCTGTGAATTAATGGAAAGATTTAAGCAATCAGGACAAAAAAGTACTAATTAAACAGTCATGAAGATAAAAAGGAGTTTAAATAAAACGCTTTTGGAGATGAGGGTATCCCCTGTGAAAAATACCATTCTTTGACAGTTTTACTGAAAATATTATGTAACCAAAAAGTTATGTACAGCAGATGTAAACTATTTTATCAATTTTGACATATTTATTACTAAAAAAGAAGAATTTTAATGAAGATTTCACATCCAAAATATCTGAAAACACAAAAGTTTTGGTTTCTTTTCAGTCGTCCATCTTACGTGATAAAATCTTTGCACCTTGCTAAACAAAATGTGATGTTGACTGTTTTGTGAACGTGCGAATACTGTTAAACCAAAAAAACATGAACCTCTATCCATCTTCTTAATCCCCTTCATCGGAGCCCAACCAAGCTAAACATTAACATTTAGGACAAATAAAACATAAAAAAGGACTTTGCAGTCCACAAAAAACATAATCTTAAACTTTTATTCCGATTTTTAAAAACAATAGTTAGATTCTCCCCTTCCGGATATCCCTAAAAAGCACAGGAGGCCATAAGACTTGACTACAGGTTCAGTTCATCAAATTATTATTTTTTTCTATTCACCATAAACAAATAGCTTGATTTGATCATCTGTTGCTGATATGACTACTAAGATTTTATTTGAAAGGTACTTGTGAATTTTAATATAATACTAAGAGAAATTGTTGCCTTTTAGCTTACAGACCCACTTTGATTAAAATTTTGTTTTTAACATGTTCTTGTAGTATTTTTCTGATGATGGATAACTTAATAAAGAAAATAAAATTGCATTTCGTAGTAGTTCTTTATTCAAATTATTGTGAATCAGTAGCAAATGGCATTTGAAAAAGATTGTATTTGTTAAGTAGTAAGTACGCTGGGCGGGCCACAATATCTATTCTGATGCATCCACTTGCAGACAAGTAGATTCATGTACGTCTTTGTTTTCCTTGTCTGAGCTGGAATCTGGATCAAAACTGTACGACTCGATAGATACAATTGCTCTGCGGCAAAGATCCCGCCCACAAATCAGAGGTGAATTTCTGATGAAGTACTAAAAACAGCATAATCATAATTAAAAGACCACGGTACACTTTGAAAATAGATCAAAAGACGATCCGAGTGGGTATTAATTAAAATGTTTACGTTGAAAGCCTCAACTTTATATTATAAAACTAGAGTTTTATATTGCTGCTATCATGGAAACACTTCCTCTAGTCCAACATAAACAGTTCTGTTTTTCACATTGATGTTGTTAGGCAGCTGCTGTACGCATCCGGGCTGCGTCAAACAGAACTGTATCTTCCAAAAGGCAAATTTTCTGAAAATGTTTGCTGTCCTGATAGTAGTGTAGAGCAAAGAAACAATGAAGTTTATGTTCTTATTTTTCTGATTCTGCATTGATAAAACTTTGACCATAGGCTGCCAATCAAGTAAAATGTTCTCGTTTCTGAGGTTAACTACTTGAGTTTACACTAAAAACAGTTTTGTGAGAGGCATCTGTTACTGACAGCACAGATATCTTCAAATTCTTGAAATATTTGCAGATGAAGCAGTAACAGTTAGATATGACAGAAATGCTGGGCTCTCTCTCGGTGGTCCCAGGCTGACTGAAAGTCCAGCTTCTAGGTTACTAAGAGGTTAATGATCCTCAGACATGCACATGCTGGCAGGAGACTGGACCAGATGAAGGCTGGAAATGGCTCCACACTGTATCCACCGTCACAAGTGTCCGTCTGCAGAGTCAGCTGAGGTACTGCAGCTGTGACCTTTGACCCGAGATCCTGGGAGGGGGTTATCGAAGTTGGAGTTTTGGATGCGGCTACGGTGCAGGAGCCGCACCTCAACCGAGAGGATGGCCAAGGAAAAACCATCACAAAAAAAAGTGCACCCTTCTGTCATGAGAGTTTTCAGATCATGCGGCTTTGGTCGGGGAGCAAACGGTGCATGGATGTTTACCTTCCTTATCTGCTATGTTGTAACAAATAGAGGAACACACACATGCAAGAAAGAAAGCTCACCTTAGATAGATTAAAAAAAAAATGCTCCAGACTGTGAAGTGTTTTTTGATCGTGATGTTCTCTGACACAAACGTGCTGAGCCACGCCAGCTCATAAAGAAACCACGAGTAAAGATCATGACCCATGACTTAACATCGCTAATAAATCTGTGTCAGCACTCCTTAACTCTCCTCTGATCTCGTCTGCCATAAAAAGAGGCCGTCCTCTACAGTAATAATCCTTTTTTTTGCAAGAAAAAGAGCTGCAATAAACATTTGATTTCATGCATCATTTGAGAAATGAAGCACCTAGAACGTATTAAAGAAAAAGAAGACCTATGTGTTTGTGTAGTTTGAAGAGCACTTTCACAAGTGTGTGTTTCTGTGTGCTCGTACGTGCACTCCCACTCTCACACTCAGGGCAGGCAAAGCCAGCGCCACATCAGTCCATCATCGCAGATATGGCTTGTGGTCAGATAGCAGGTCTGGCGGTGCACAAGACATTTTGTCCACTCTGTCATGTTTACCTAAAATGATAAGCTTTGATGGATTCTCCTCGAGCTATAGACGCCACGGTGCGCAGACACACAATGCAGTTCACACGTGCATGTTTGTGAACACGGCAAGGAGAAAAAAGAAGACGCTGCTTTTGTGACTTTTGAGCATACTTTTAGTCCCACAAACACACTTACATTTTTTTAATTTAGGTATGAAACTACAAGGACAATAGAATGAATCTACTGTATAGGCTGAAAATCTCTGGTTTTGAGACCGAATTTAGTTGACAACATCATGAGAACAAGTCTCATCATTGTTTGCTCTGTTGGTCAGTGGGCACAAATTTTCCACCCATCTGGTTTCTTAAGCTTGGTGTGCAGCCAGATCTCAGTCCGGCCCACTGCAACTGTGCTGGACCAATTACAAAAGCGAATGAGTCCTGCTCTTATCGTGTCACCTCGAGGGCAGAGAGTGAGTCGGTCCACAGTCATTTGAACTGAAATCAACAAATTGACCAATAACCTCATGTTTTCAGTCAGAGATTTCTTTTGATTGACAGTCATCTCTTAGTTTATCCATTTGTCACTGACTCTGTTGCTGCTCATATTCATTTTGGTTTGACTATATACTGAACATCTGTTAATTGCCATCACCTCCATTTCTTTCCCCAAGAAAGAAAATACTATTCGATACTTTCCATAATACTAAACTATCTTCTCTTTTGTCTTGTTCAAATTCAAGATGACACACTGTCCTTACTCTCAGCCACCTGCTGATAGAGTAATCTGAGTACTTCAGAGAGAGTACAGTTCTTTACCTTGCTGGTGACTTGCACTTCAAATTGTTTAGTTTAAAGGCTAACTTCAATCATCTATTTTAAACGCTTTCCCTGTGGTCTTTTAATTATGATCATGCCATTTTTAGCCAAAATCAAAAACTCTTGTCATTTTCTAGGACATTGTTTCAGTAGAGTTGATAAAAAGAAATAAGAAATTTCCCTCTGAGTTGTGGGCAGGACTATCAGTCTTCCCTTTTTTACACGCTCTCCTGCTAGCTCACAGCCCCTCACACACCTACCTAACATTAGTGGAGCAACAAAAATGGCGACCAATATCAGAGCTATCCATGCAGTCGTACAGTTTTAATTCACATGCTATTTCTGATGAGGAAAACAAAGATGTACATGGATCTATTCGTCTGCAAGTGGATAAATCAGAATGGAGCAGAGCAGGGAGCTTGAGGTCTACTATAAGCTTTTTCCAACAGCATTCTTTTGTCTATACCTTTTGGGGTCATGGGGATGCCAGAGCCTGTTCTGGTGACTGTTGGGCTGGACCCTGGACGGGTCGCCAGAAGCATGGTTTTGGACTGTAGGAGGAAGCCAAAGTGCTCGGAGAAAACTCACACATGCACAGGGAGAACATGCAAACCCCTCACATAAATCTGGGATTGGGACCGGGGCCTTCTCGCTGTGAGGTGAGAGCGCTAACCCCTGCGCACAGTGCAGCCTTACAATGTGCCAAATCTGTCTTTGTAACAGTGTGAGCACATTTAGATTGACCATTTTGATGTGGTATTTAGGTATTACATTTAGATTTAAATTTTAGATTTAACATCTAGATTTAGATTATAATAAGAATATTGAAAATAAGGCTGAATTTGACATTTATCTTGAATATTTAGATTTATATTCAAAATTTAGAGTAAATATTTAAATTTAAGATGTAATATTTCGTTTTTATAATTAATATTTTTGTTTACCTTTATATTTAGCATTTAAATCAGCACTCTTTTAAATGAAACAATTGTTTGTATAAAGGATGGCACAGTGGTTGCCTTAACCGTGTGAAGGCCTTGGTTCAAGTCCAGGCTTGGACCTTTCAGTGTAGTTTGCATTATCTCGTCCTGCATGAATAGGTCTTCTCTGGCCTCTCACGGCTTCCTCCCCAGTCCAAAAACAGGCCAATGTTGCTCTAAATTGCCCATAAGTGTTCAGTGTGTACCCCACCTCCAACAGTCATTGGGTGGCCTCCTGCATACTGTGACCCGGAAAGGGTCCATAAGACGGATCGTTGTACACTGCTCAAAAAAAAGTAAAGGGGGCACTATGGAAACACATCTTATACCTGAACAAATGAAATATTCTTTTGAGATAGTTTTGAAATTCTTTACATAGTTGCTGACAACACAACCACACAAAGGTTATTAATGGAAATTAAATGTACGGTAATTAAAAGTCTATGGAGCTCTGAATGTGGAATCATGCCCAAATTTATAGTGGAATAAAAAACTTCAGGCTGATCCAACCTGGATGTAATTTCTTTGAAATAAGTAAAAATGATGCTCAGTAGTGGGTGTGGTCTCCACGTGCCTGTATGACTTCCTTGCATCACCCTGGTATGCTTCTGATTTGGATGTCAGAACCTCGTACCCCTCTCATGGAGTCTGTTTCCAACTGAGCAGACACGTGCACATTTGTGGCCTGGCGGGGGTTATTTTTCAGGACTCTGGCAGTCCTCCTGATTCTCCTTGCAGTGAGGAGGAGCTAGTGGTCCTGATGCAGGGTTGTTCCCCTCCTGCATCCTCCGGTGTCCTGGTCTGTCTCCTGGTATCTCCTCCATGCTCTGGACACTTCGCTGACAGACACAACAAACCTTCCTGCCACAGCACGTGTTGATGTGCCGTCCTGAATGAGTTGCACTACCTGGACCACTTGTGTGGGTTGTAGACGCCGTCTCATGGTACCGCTGGAATGAGAACTCTGTCAGCATTTAAGGTCACCAAAGCATCAGCCAGAAAACCTCAGGAAGGAGAGGTTGTCTGTGGTCACCACTTGCAGAACCACTTTTTTTTTATTAAGTGTCTTACTGATCGCCTGTTATTTCCACCTGCCGTCTATTCCACTTGCACTTAGTGTAGTAAATTCGGCCATAAAAGTGAAAAAAAAAAAGAATGCAGCAAATATTACAGAAGCTAGCTTGAAACTGACAAAACTATCAGCTCATTTTTACTTACTAAACTTTTACATGCAGTGGCCTATAGGAGCAGTGAAAATTGTTGTTTGCTACCAACTGTTGTGTACATTTTTGCTGCTTTGTAACACACAAAAAAGCAGTTGTTATTTGGCATTCACATTTTCTCACAATCTGCTTGTGATGAATACACCGGATGGGAACATTAGCACCAAATTGGCAGATTTTTTTTGACCCACTGCAGCTAATCTAATATATTCTCCACATTTTACAAAAAAGTAAAGCAAAAAAACCATAGCAACAATCATGAAAAAGTCTGAGAATGTTTCACTATTAAACAGCTGCTTCAAAGAGGTGCAGGCATTGATACATGATAAATGGAGGACGCATTTTTCTCTTTATTCTTTTATTTCCATCCAGGTTAGAGCTCATTTCAGCCAATACTGCTTCCCAATGTGCAATTGCATCATTTTTTTTCTCACAAATCCTGCAAAACTCCCAAAATAATGTTTACTAGGTGTTAAGCTGAGAACTGCCTGTATCCAAAGACGTTTAGGTGCTGAAAAAGAAAAAAACTATTTTCTATGACTTTTTTTTCCTTCTATCCTAAGCTTGACTTTTTTTTTATTTCATTTATCACTTATTAAAAAAAAGTAAATAAAAACAGAATATACAACAATGCTGGATGTGATGGATGGTTGCCAAAAACCCAAAAGAGGCTTAACATGTGGCAACCCCCAGAATGAGTCTATAAGCTAAAAAAAAAAATACAGTTTAGTAAAAAAAAATACATAAAAAATCAATGCATATTCAATTTATGCACTTACATACTTATATCAAACATAAAATACATGCCATATGGAAAAGTACCATTGTTAAGAAGAAACATTTTTAAGGTTTCTTAGGTAGGAACATATTTTGTCCTAAACTACCGGTAAGTGTGAATCTTTCTGAGGGTAAATGACAGTAGGCAAAGAGGAAGAGAAGAGCGGCTCTGGAAACAAAGGCCTCCTTCTTTTGGACTTTTATTTAAAATCCCACCCCTCCCTTCACTCCTTCAAGGTCACTGGTTTCTTTCTCCTCCCCTCCTGCCAGAGGTCAGAGACAGAAAGACAAAAACATGCTCACAAATCCAGGACTGACCGACTGTAACGGTTACAAATATTCCCCGCCTCGACCAGGACGACAGGCTGATAAGTGTGTCTCCACTCCCCATCCGACAGATCCATCTCTGAAAACATCTGTGACATGCGGGGAAACGTGGAAATAAAAGTGTGAGCTCGCTGCAGATTGATGGCTCCACTTACTCCCGTCACTGTGACGGAGCCAGAATTAAATTAAACTGAGGAAACGTAGAAGGATGACGCGGTTTTGTGTGAAAATAATGTGGAGATGAACTTAACAAGGTTTAGATGACCACGGATATGCCTGTTTGTGTAAGTGTGGGCATGTTTTGGGAGGGCTGCACCTGCAGCTGATGATGTGAATCTTCATCTGTATTTGGCCACATTGCTCTCACTCCCCCAAACACACATTTCAGTTTGCACCTGTTGACCTGCAGATTTTTAGGATGTTTTACCTTTTTCATTCCACCTCAAAAAGCATAAAAACACTGATAAATACATTGTAATGTAGTGCGGACATTAGCAGATGGCCAAAAATGTTACTCTTTTGAGTGCAAGCTCCCACATTTTGTTCTTAACGCTGAAGCTTAGCTGACATGAATCTTGAAGTTCCTCAAATGACTAGCAGAAGCAAGTTTCAAATGAAAGTGATTGGATTGAGTTGATTGGGGTCAACGTTTCTATAGCAACCACTCTCACCAATCAGAAGTGACCTTGTTGGAAGACCCCCACCTCTAACACTTGAAAGTGGGTGACAAGAAATCTGTCAATGAAACGTTTAAAGCGTTTGACGTGAGACCATCTACTTATGTTAAGGCATCTGATTGGTCAATTTATAACTTGAATAAGTTGCACAACAGAAAAAAAATATCATGAAGAAATTGAGGATTATCAGGAATGTGTTAAAAAAAGTATCAGAGCAAGAATGGTTATTCTGGCAAGAAGGATGACTAAGAAACAGTTGTTATTTCTAAGTCTATGGGATTTTGGCTTCATGGCATCAACGAGTACGTCCTGTTTGGAACGCCAGGGGGGAGGAGCTACTCCATCCATTCTCATATACAGTCAATAGGATCCCAGCACAATTCTTACTTACTTCGAGCCAAAGTTGGGTGGAGTAAACCTCCAGTCAATATGGCTGCGCCGCTTTAGGGTTTTAATTTTGTCATCAGAATTTTGTTGTTGACTTCAGAGATAATTGATCCAGTTGATACTTGTCTGTGAAGGAGTGTTACTTTAAATAACGTCACTCAAGTAATGTTTGGATCCAGAGCCTCGCCTTCATGCACCACACCTGAAAATAATCAGACAAACATACATACAAAGACCCACAGAGCACAGAAGTCCCACTCTGATACAAAAATACAATACACCAAACACAGAACAAAAAGAAATCCAAACCAAATACTGCCACAGACGTAACATGTGAGTAAAAAAAAAAAAAAAAATGGTAGACATAAATACCAAACATAAGCATGCGCGTTGGTGCTAAACTTAGTAGCCCCGCCCTTGATCCGCCCTTTCTGATGATGATAGCTGCATCTTGCATGAGTGAAGAGCTTGACACAAGGGGGGGGGGGGGGGGGTACAAACCAAACTGACTGACAGTCTCTATTCCCAAAAGTTTTTTCTTTAGTGATACAGAAACTGTGAAAACGGACATAGTTTTGGTTCCAAATCGACACTTTTTGAACAATGTGCGGATTGACAAAACAAATGTGTACCAGAAGTTGCTGCTTAATAAAATTACACACCCAGGAGAACTTTGATAAGTCCATGAAAAATGCTTTGAATTACATGATAATTTAGGCTACATTGCAGCAGCAAGCAGCACTGGCTGTGGCTCAGAACTGATTTAATGCTAGCACATGCAGATTGTAGAATTCATCTGAACAGCAAATAAAAGAAAAAGCCATAAAGAAAGTGACTATTTACTTGTAATTTTCCAAGTACATATGGCCAGTTTTGAACCTTTTTCTTAGCTGCACAGACCCAGAGGAAGGGTCAAGTTTAGGATTACGGTTACAGTCAGGGCTAAAATGGTTCCTGAGGGCGACTGTGTCTGCAGCTCACCACTCCTCCAGGGGATTGGTCAAATGCAGAGAACACGTCACGCACCTAGGTGTGTGACAGCTAATGGGACTTCAACTCAACATTCAGCCTTGAAAACACTTAAAATATGTGCGGGGAAACGCAGCAATATGCCATCCTCTCTGCCCTTGTGCCTCTGATTGAGCACGCTGGGCTGGGCAGATCAGGGAGGTTGGGCATGTGCTCTTGGACCGTTGGGACATCACAACGGCCCATAAATTCAAACCGAGTGTCTTTGTGACAATTTGATTGACAGCGATTTAAAAGGAGACATACTCTGAAAAGCAAAAATGAAATCATATTTTATTACATCTGTTCTCTTTCACAATAAAAATGCCACGCGTACATTGGAGGGGGACTTTAAATATTACTTATGGTTTTTGCAGGGCACAGATGTGAAGCATTGAAGGAACCTCTGGATAAGAAATACTACTACTTCAAGGACAAGGGACATCTTGTTTGTGTAGACCAGATCATCAGGACGAGGATCCCTGTGGGCTGTTCATGAAGAAAGAAAATTTGTTTTTGTAAATTGGCTGCATATCTTTGTGTCCTGGCGGTGGACGTGCGGGGCCACCGGGTCGAGCTGGGCTGGGCCCGCGGTTCCCACAGCCTGTGCAGAGGCTGTCTCTACCACGCTATCAACCTCCGTCTCCGGCCCCCCGGCACCAGCGGGCCCCCTGACGTAAGCCTGATAACGGGGTCCTCGGCGAGCTGAACATGTTTGAGAGGGCAGGGTGTGTGTGTGTGAGTGTGTGTGGGAGGAGGGGTGAGGTGGAAGGAGATGGGCCGGCAGGGAGGGAGGAATGGGGTTAGTCCAGCAGAGCCTGCCGCTGGATAAGACCATCACACAGATAAGAGAGCAGAGAGGAGCCTCTTTTGTTTTCCTCTGCTCCTTCTTTCTGGTGGCAGCTTCCTTCTCATCCTTTCCGGCACTTTCTGTCATCTTCATTTGTCAAATGAAGAACTTTATTTACAGCCACTCGAACAGAAATGTCCCTTCTCTTTAGTTATTTTGGAATTGTGCGACCCCAAGGTACTCCACAAATCTTATTTCACCATCCTAGCCCCCCTGGTATCTCCTCAGCCACCTTCATGTGAACTTCGACTGAACCCATCGGCTTCCATTGTTTTGATGACGTCACCTCACCTTTGCCTAACCTGGATCTTACCCCCAGTTTGCCCCTCAAATACAAACAACCAGCGGTCGCTTCACCTGCTGCATCACACAGCACCCATAGCCCATCTATGTGCATATTAAGCAGCATGAGTGTGTGTGTTTGCTGTTTAGGCCTTCACTAGTCAGTGGACTTTGGTCACAGCTTATCGCAGGGAGAGGTCCGAGTATCCCTCGGTACAGGCTGCTAAAAATACACCCGTAATGCTCGCACACTTTCAGAACTGGGTTTTTTTTTTGCTGGTTTGTCCAACGCGATCAGTCAACAAAAGCACCATCATTTCCATTCTTAATGGTAACTCCCAGCAGGCCAATTTTAAACATCCACCTTTCAGTGTTCAAGAAACCCAAAAAATGATTCCCAAAGCACGAAGGGGCATTGATGCCTGAATTCTTCTGGACTTTATTTGAGTGTTTGTGTTTACCCGAAGTCCACATCAGCACTAGAGGCTGTCCAGCAGGAGAACCTACAGCCGGGGGGTTAATAATTTATTCAAAAAACTCTCCTGGTCAATAGTGTGTGTGGGAGCGAGACATGATTGTGTTTCTGATGTCCAGGTGACTTATAGAGAAAACTCGTGACCCTCTGACCTTACCTGCACAAACACACTTAATCCACAAGATAATCTGGAATAACACTTCAAATCCTCAAACCCAATTCTGTAAAAAAGCACGATTCTGTAAAAAAAAATAAATAAATAGAAGCTAAATTGCAGCAAATTTTATTTATAACCTGCAATAAATAAATAATTTTGAATTTGTGTAAAATGAACTAAAAAAACAAGCAGGAAAGTGTAGATACATTTTAAATGTTTAACTGTTAAATATTTTTTGAAAGGCAGCTAGTTGTACAGAACTAAACTTTGATCTTAGGTCGCAGAAAACATCGTGTTCAAAGAGTTCCAGAATTCACACAATGCAAAATCAGGCAAAGGGGCCCTTTATGTTGGTTTTCCAATGATGCTGTCCATTTCAATGGACATTTATAAAACCTTTTCCCATTTCATTCTGGATTAAAGTAGTCTAGCTAACATGCACTAACTCAATCTAAACAGGTTTAAAAAGAAGGAAATTGATGACTAATTCAAATAAATACATAAAAAGTTACCTCCTTATGAAAAAAAAAAAATGAAAACAAAAAAAATGTTTATAATAATATAAACAAATAAATAAACAATTAAATTAAGTCAAAAGGAAATTAATTAATTACTTCAAAGCTGTATATAAAACTATACATAATATACTTTTAACATATGAATACAATTTTAATAATTTAAAATTTTTATTTTTGTAAAGAGAAAATTAAACTTTTATATTTTTCTTTTGATAAAAACTACTCTCCAGTTTTATGTTTTTTGTTGTTGTTGTTTTTAAATTGTGTTTATTCATCGGTCGACAGTTTTACCTAAAATGAGTAAATCAAAGCAAAGCTTTTCATCCCAGCATGAATCTTGGTCTATTTAGGGGTAAGTGCAGCTATTTGAAAGTCATCAAGAGGGATCTGAAGTCTTTATGAACCCATTTGAGCTGGTATTGATTTCCACTGTTCCTCTGTTATCATAATCACATGAGTGAACATGAGTCTGATCAGATAAAAGAAAACAAACAGGTGACATCAGCAAGAAAAGACACTCACAGGATGAAAGGCCTGTCCTGGCAAACTGAGCTTTTCTGCTTACTTTGCACAGGAGCAAAACTAGTGACGAATACTCTCAAGAACATCTGAGTGAGCGTGTGTGTGCGTTGAACTGAGCTCACATGGTTCCTTCTACCAACAGCTTTTCCTGCTTCTTCATTTGAAGTCCTCTTCCTGGAGCCAGGAGTCTACAAGCTTCTGCAAGTGTGTGTAAACTTGTGTTTGTGTGTCTGTGTGTGAGGAAAAGGGGCCATGCTAAGTCACCGACCCCGAATGATTGCTGCTCCAGCCAAGACGGGGACAGTTTTCCTGTGTGCTGGAGCCCACAGTCCTCTGCCGGAGCACATGCCAGCATCTATCTGCTCCCTCAGCAACACCTCCTCATCCACACATCATTGCAAACACACCGTTTGCATGGTCTCTGGCCTCTGTCACTGTCAGTGCTGCAGCGTGGCACAAAACCCTTTGGGCGTTCGCAGACATGGACTCTGCTCCACAGAGTCTTCCAATGCATCATTTTCTTCCCCGGGAACTGAACGTTTACCAGTGTACATTAACTGGACTGGAGCCATAAACATGAATCACACCTGACCAGCAGCCCAACATGGACACACCTTGATATTATTAAGCAGCGACCGATGGTCATTATCAGGCTGCTGATACACATAGTTCCCTGTTTCACGAGGCAAATGGGTTTGAATCCCCTGCTTCAGATGACAGATTAATGAATAAAGATAGACAGATAGATAGATAGATAGATAGATAGATAGATAGATAGATAGATAGATAGATAGATAGATAGATAGATAGATAGATAGATAAAAAATGTATCATATTGTGAGTAATCAATTTTTTTTTAATAATTTGATCAAGTTTTGCCTATTTCCTTAACTTTAATGTTTCTATATGTGGTGTAAATATTTATCTTTACCATGAAAAGTTATACTAAAGATACAGTGAAAAAAAGGAACAGTTTAAAACCCTGAAATGTTAGTTTTTATTTCTTGAAGGTTTTAATCAGTCTATAGACTGCTTTAAAATGCAATCTAGGATAAACAGTTAAGGGGATTTCCCGGGTCAGTGAATCTCTATTAAATTGTGCGGTTTCCCTCAAGTTTTTAAACAAAATATGTGCATTATCGGAATAAAACAATAGCTCTTATTTATAATAAATTATTATAAGGTTTGTTTATTTTTTGGAGTTTTTAGTCAATCATCCCGACACTAAAAGCAGATTGTTGTGCTGTCATACAAACGTAAGCGCGCGCGTAAAGCAATGTTTCGATTTTTAAGATTTTTTTTCCTCTCTGTGTAATTTCTTCCCCTTTCATGAGTGACATTATTAACTAAAACATCTCCTCATTGACCGGAGTGAGAGCTTCATAACTCACGCGGGGCTGTCAGTGGGAAGTGGTCGCACAATGAAAAGGCCTCGCGTGTTTACATTTGTTGGTGTCGATGACAGGTATAAATCTGTCCACGCAGCGACAGCCGCCGCCACACTTCCAACCATTTGTCACCACGAGAGGAAAAAACTAATAACTGCTCCAGAACTGCACAACAATTTCAGAAAGGCCTCTGCTGTGATTTCGAGGAACTCTGACAGATGAGTTGACGGTAATAAAACATTTAAAACTATGCAATATCCTAAATAATAGCGTGCAAACTCGTCATTGTAAAAATGTATATATATTTTTTACATTTAAAATCCAGTTTCACAGAAATATTTAGACAGAAAATAATCTTTCTTCTTTCTTTCTAATCTTTTCTTTTTGGTCCACTCAAACCAAAGCCTTTATTATTGATTAGTTTTAAAAAGCAGACATTTAATTTAAGCAGCGGCTGATTTTGAATCCATTGAGCGCGGCCTCCGCCGGACTAAACAGAAAACTCATTTGAAGTTTCAATAAAGGTTTTAATGCGTCAGGAACGGAACAAACACGTTCCTCTCCAAAATCTGCTTTAACAAACTCTGAAAAGTAGAGGAGGAAAAACGTTTTACGCACGGGCCTTACGCATGCGTCCGTGCGTAAAGCGGCAACGGCGGAGATAGAAAATACATAAATAAAAAATAAATAAACTGAACAAACAACAAAATTAAAATGAAATTGAAGTTATTTATTTTTAAAATATAGCATTTTAAAAGTAAAACAAAAATGTGTGTGTGTGTGAATGGGGGTGTGGGGGGGGGGGGAGATAACAGCTGGATCTTGATTAGAGCGAACAGTCTCTCACTCCTCCTCCTCTCTCGCGCACCGTCTCTCGTGGATTCGTAGCTTTTCTCAAAAACTTTCCTGAATGTTGCTTTATTTGACCCGGCAGCAGATCGGCAGATCAGATGTGAAGCGCGTCTGAGGCGCTCCCGGACCAGCATGCAGTGATTTTACCCGCATCCGCTCTTTATCTCTTCATCCACGCGGATGCGCAGCTACGCGGTGAGGATATGTACCAAGGCATTATGACCACCAACCATGGACCCCCCTCCTACGAAACCGGATTCCTCCACAACGCCACGGCAGGCACTTCTCCGGTTTACGTGCCCACAACACGGGTCGTTACCCCCATGATCTCGGCGCTGCCGTACCTGCAGACGCCCGGAGCGTCGCAGCAGAGCAGTCCGGTGTCAAGCCACTCAGCCTGGGCACAACCAGGCGCGGACTCGGTGCCTTCTTACAACCACACCCCCGTGTCGCCTCGCTTCACCTTCTCCACCAGCCCGCCGTTGTCCTCCGGGATGGCGACGGCCCGCGAGACGGCAGTGTCCTACTCCAGTCCTCTGAACATCTCTGCAAACGGCAGGGAGCACTACAGCGCCCGCAGCCTCAGCGGCTCCTACCACAGCCCCTACCCGGCCTACATGAGCCCCAATGTGGGCGGCACGTGGCCGGCGTCCCCCTTCGACAGTCCGGTCCTGCATGGCCTTCAAGCCGGCGCGTCTCCGAGCGCAACGCGGCACCCAAACATAGGTAAGGGGAGCACTGCAATTTGGGACAATAAAGCAATTTAAAGTAAAAAATGTAAATGTAGAAAAGTTTATTCTATAGTCCGGTTTTACACAAAAGCAAAACTAAAGAGAACTGTTCAGTAGAATCAGTAAAGGCTCCGTTTTGAGTTTTTCTCAAAACAAAGGGGGGTTTAAGGGCAGGGATGTCCAGTTTAGTTTAGTCTGTTTGTTAGTTCAATTTATTATTTTCCTATTGAATTCTATGCATTCATGATCCTTTTGAATTTATGTTTAACCTTTTCAATTACCGATACAAAACCCATCGAGACGACTGTTGTGAGTTTGGGCTACACGAATAAAATTGAATTGAATTGAATTGAATTGAATTAGAGCTGGAAAAGGAAGGAGAACGTTAGAAATTATTCTTCCTCAGAATCAGAAACACACTTAGGAACTTTCCAAAGTAAAGCATCAAAGAGCCTGAAATAAAATTAAAATTAGTTTGATTTTGATCTAACAGACGAGGAATTCTATATGTAGCCTATAAATAAAAAAATATATAATTCATCAATGTGCATTTAAGACCTTTACAGCTTTTAAGTCAATGTTTTTCGATAAATTATGAAAAAGAATTTAAATGTAACTATTTTATATCAAAGCTCAATGAACTGCTTTTGGTGACAGATCGGATTGTTTCCGTCTTGGATGAGATGCTTTTAGACTTTTTTTTTTTTTTTTGGATCACATATGTGTTTGGTGGGGCTCGTTCCCTGCAGGAGACTGACTGCTGCGTACTCTGAACCGTATGGGATTTCACAACGAGCTGTTTTCCATCGGCTGTCAGTTTTCCATTGGCTGCAGGTCTTTGTGTTTGTTTGACCTGTTTTCTGTTGCTGTGGGATGAATCGGTTTCCTTTTGTGACCTTTAATCCGCTTCTCTCTCATTCTTAGTTATAATTCAAATGAGCTCACAGCTGATTAGATCGCCTTTTCTGAACTGCTGTCAGTTATTAAGCAGGTGAGCAGTGATTATTTGAAGGACCCCCCCTTCAGAATCGAACGAGAAAAGATCAACTGTGCGGCAGATAACAGCATCGATCCAGTCTAGCCTCTTCATCTCTTTACAGTCACTCATCTCTTTAAAAAAAATTCCTACACCTCTATTGTTTACGGGAGGTTTCCGTCACTATTGGGCAATCACTACAAATTCAATCAAAGCTTGATGAAGAGGAAGATGAAGAGGCATTCACTGCAGAAAACACCTGCATCCAACCGATAGGAAGTGAAATGTCTGCAGTGGTTATTCAATGAAATAGGAGTATAATTTTAATCTGCAATATTTAACAAGATTAGTTAAAAAGAGTATATTTTTAAGAATGGGTTTTATTGATTTCTTGGAAATTATATCAGAAAAAAATCTCCATAATATTAAAATGACTCAGCATAATGACATGTTTGAACTAAAAACGTTTTTATGTCATTTCTAATGTAGCAGCAATAGAGACATACCTAAAAATCATTTAGAATAATTTTTGTGTTATTTAAACAATTATTTTCTGTCAAAATTTGCATCAAATCCATGAAAACTTGAAATACAAGCAAAATTAATTACATAAATTATTTAATAAGATTTTTAAAATACACATATTAAAACAAGATTTAGTATTGAGTAATGTTTAAAGTGACACAAATATCAATTTACTTTTAACAAACAAGGCAATATAAATAAAAGGTTCAAAGAAAAGAATGAATAAAAACAGTGCATTTTGTGATTATTTAACAATTAATTCATTTGAAACCACAAGTAGCCGTTAAAGTAAAAATAAAAAAAGGGTTAATGAAGATCATTCAATTTACTGAAATGCTTCATACTAGAACCCTCACTGAGTTGATCTTTAAAAGATACTAATAATTAAAAAGTCATGTGGTGATTGTAAAATTAAATATCTAAAAACAAAAATTGAACACACTGTTTTGAGAAATGTATACTTCTTTTAGATATGACGGTGTAAGTAACACATTATAATTCACTGGATTTTCACATTCCTGAAAGAATTGAAATGCTGGATGATGACAGCAGTTCTCTTTTCTGTCAGTCTTTTACTTTCATTTGACATTTGCCCTTCTCTGCATGGATGTTTTTCAGCTTCGCTCTGATAAAACCCCACACTGACACATGTGGAAAAAACACAACCCTCCATTTAGATAGAGCTGGGTGCTGCAGCTTCTCCTCTGTGTGGTGTCTTGTTTGCAGCATTGTGTTGGCTACAACTGCTGCACGGCTCAAGGTTGGCTCTCAACCTTGGGAGACGCTCACAAACGCTCTCGCCTTTTGCGGATAGCCTTGTCCACCTATAGTGGAGTGTTCATACACAGCCAAGTGTGCACTGAAAACTCAAAATGTATGAGGATGAGAGCCGGCTAAGTAAAGGTCAAATCTGGGTCCAGAGGTGACTTTTATGTTCAGTCTATTTAAAATAAACATTTTAAACTGAAATACATTTTATCTCAGATTTTTTTTTTCTAATTTTAAGATCAACATAAGAATTTGAAATAAACATGTTTAAAAAAAAGTCTAATTTCTCAGATTCAGATGATGTTTTTTGTTAAAAACAATTTGATTTTAATCAGAGTTGTAAAATCTTTCACTCAAAATTCTAAGATTAAAATTTGACAATTGTCAAATTTGAGAGAATTATATGGAATATTTGACTTTTGATTAAGAAGAGTCCGTGTCAAACTTTGACATGTCAGATGTTCTGTGAAAATATCTGAAAATACTTGGGCATCTAAAATAAGAAGGTCTTTTTATTTTCTATCAAATGAGAAATATTTACTTTTTGATATATTTTTTCCTCCTTTAACAGTCCGAGGTTAAATCATTTAAAGTCTCAATTCCCCCCAAAATGTCAACATCTCAAGAAAAGTATGAGTCACTGAGAATTAAGTTTTAAGAATAAAGTTAAACATTTAATTTGAAAGATTTTGACATTTTCATATTTTTCAGTTTTCCTTCCTAAAATAATAATAATAATAATAATAATAATAATAATAATAATAATAATAATAATAATAATAATAATAATAATAATAATAATAACAAAATAGAGCTAAGTAAGGAGTTTTAATGTTTAAAAAATGAACATTTTAGTATAAAATTAACAAATCTGTAATATTAAAAAACTATTTTTTTAGGAAAGAAATCTGCGTTTTGGAAATAAAATACATGATTAAAATCATAGCTCTGAAAAAATTACTGAATAATGAAGAAAAACCTTCAACATGTCATATTTAACTCAAAGTTCTTTAAAAGAACCATCATAATAAACACATTTAAGGGGAAATTGCTTAACTTTGTGGGATTAAAGCATGGATTTGAAATGAGGAATCTACCACCAATCTCAGATTTTTTTTTTCCTATGACCCTGATATGTAAATGTTTTATTACAGCCATCATTACTTCTGTGGTTCATTGAGGCCCTCTGGTCACACACGAGGACTGTGAGGAAACAAGCGGTCACATCCCACTGGATATCTGAGTGGCTTTAGCAGATCCTCAGTCATGTGGCAGATGAGAAGACGATTATTTATCAGACAGCATGTCTGAAAGAGAAAGAGCTGTGACAGATGTCTGAGTTTGGTGGAGCTCCATGCCATCTCTATTTCCAGCAGACTTTTATCTGAGGGACAGATAAGCGGGGATTCCAGGCTGCTGCTGTGTGGGCTCTCAGGGGCTGCAGATGCCTCCTCTGCTGGTTGGAGTGAAAAGTTTTCTTGAAGATTGTTTAAGTTGACAGGGTGAATGACTGTGATCAAATTTTGATTTAAAATAACGGTACCACCTCTGTCATCTCTGTCAGATTTGTTTGATGACTTTGCTGAGGGGCGAGAATGCGTGAACTGCGGGGCGATGTCAACTCCTCTCTGGAGGCGGGATGGTACTGGCCACTACCTGTGTAATGCTTGTGGACTGTACCACAAGATGAACGGCATCAACAGGCCTCTCATCAAACCCCAGAGGCGGCTGGTGAGGGAATCAGTGGCATCATCTGCTCATTGGAATGGGATCTTTCATGTAAAAAACAAAACTATTCTTTGTGTTTGATCTGGCAGTCGGCTTCGAGGAGGGTGGGTCTGTCCTGCACCAACTGTCACACCACAACCACCACCCTGTGGAGGCGAAACGCAGAAGGGGAGCCTGTCTGCAATGCCTGCGGCCTCTACATGAAACTTCACGGGGTGAGAGGCAGAAAGATGAGCTCGGAGTCTTTAAAAATAAATCGCGCAAGATACAAAAAGAAATCTGATAGATATACTAATAGACCCAATAAAAAAGAATTATAGTGTGTTTAATAACTGTGTTATTGAAATGAATGCCTCCAAAAAAAAAAAAAGTTGTACGTTTACTCCGTCAGCTATAATTTATTTTAAATTTCCAGTCAAATGGACACACTACACTTGAATTCAGACTCAAACATTTGACTAACGTATGACTTGTTTTAAGTAACACCTTAAATATAGTTATTTTCCACCTGTTCTATTGACAAAGTTCTTTAGCTGTTACAAATGAAAAAAAATCTTTTAAAGATTTATTTTTAATAAGATGTCTTGTTAAATTTAAAGGAAAGGAAGAAATATACTACTGGAAATATAATATAATATAATATAATATAATATAATATAATATAATATAATATAATATAATATAATATAATATAATATAATATGATATGATATGATATGATATGATATAATATAATATAATATAATATAATATAATATAATATAATATAATATAATATAATATAATATAATATAATATAATATAATATAATATAATATAATATAATATAATATAATATAATATAATATAATATAATATATATTGAATTAGTCTAAATCTGTACCTTTTATTATTTGCTGATTTAGCTTTGAGCATCAGCCAGATGAAGTGAGTTCAGTCATATCCTACTGTTGTTAACTATCTCTTCATCAACTCTAAACAAGTTCTAACAATGTTGCTAAACCCTTTTTTGGGTCTAAATTACAATTAAAAATAAAGTCACATAGACAGCAAATTTAAAGACATTTAGTTATTTGGTGCATGTTTGGTGAGACATTTTAAACAGTTTTTAGTCAACATATAATTTTACAAGTACTGTATTGTGTTTCTTCTCTTTTTGTATTTTATTTCATTTGCGTCTTTTTTAAATAAGTTAGTTAATTTGAACAAACTATTGACAATATTTTGTGTAAAATCAATAAAAAATACAGTAAAATGTCTGAAAATGCTCCTTTACATATATGAATTAAGTATTTCATTTAGTATTTCATTAAGTATTTCATTTAGTATTTCATTTAGTTAAGTATTTCATTTATTGTCCTATAAAGTCTTCCACCCAATGGCAGACCAAAAATCACAAGTTTCTCCTTGTTTTTCGTGTTTTTTGTGTGTGTCAGGTCCCTCGACCTCTCGCGATGAAGAAAGACGGGATCCAGACTCGCAAACGCAAACCTAAGAACCTCAACAAGACCCAAAGTGGTATACCTCAAACAAACCATCACCATTCTCCCAAACGTCTGACCTGAAAACAGGCTTTCTACGTTAGACGAAGAAGTAGCTTCATGAAACAAGCAACACAAAAGTGTTTTTTTTTTCATTCACTCCTGTGTAGGCATGGACTCATTTTAGATTCTCTTTGTGCCTTTAGGAACTCCGGGCAGTGATGGGACTCCAGTTACAACGAGCAGCACTCCCCGCTCCTCCTCCTCCACCACAGAGGAACCTCGGCAGATAAAAACAGAGCCGGAGAACCACAGCGCGTACGCACACCACAACACACACGCACAGGTGAGCTGCTGCCTCAGCATGCAGGGAAACTACAGAGGGTCGTCACGGAAACGGGACAGAGATGTTTTCTGGTGAAAAAACTCCTCCTCCTCTTCTGTATTTGTACAGATTTCTGCTCTACCAGCCTACATGGCAGCTCAGGGAGGTGCTATCCCTCACAAGATGTCCCCTGGGGGGCACAGCGGGTCCTCCAGCTCCAAAGCAGAACAATGGAACAACCTAATCCTGGCTTAGAAGACCTACAGACCAGGAAATCTTAAACTAAAATACTACCTATGTACAGCTTTTGGATGAACCTTTGATCTAACTGGAAAGTGTTGTCGGTGTGATGATCATAACAAGATGTGGGCGATCTTCTGCACACCTTCTGTGTACAATCAGAGCCGATGTCTGAGAAGTGACACAACGATGCACAACAGTCTTTCCTTCATTGTGATGTGCGGCTGTAGACATTTCCACGGACTCAAACGCAGCAGCAAGTCTGATGAAAGGGTCACTTCATAATCATACGCAATCGTCTCTGTACAAACTGCAGTGACACCACAAAACAATAAATGTACATAAAAGTTGTTGTTTGTGGTGCTTCTAAAGCTTTTCCTCGGAACAAATCCATGCCTTGCAATGAAAAGAGACTCGTGAGTTGGCTGGTGGTGTAAAGGTGAATAAGAAAAGCTTACATTTCTGGACTTTTGCACAAGATCCTAACAATATTGCTTTGCCCTTGGATGATTATCTCGTGATTAATCGCTTTAACTCATCCTGCAAATCTCAACTACCTTTGTTGTAGAATGTAACCTAACTCAACCAAAAAGTTCAGACATGTTAGCAATTGTTTGACAACTTTAGCTGCAACACATGAACTTATCTTTATTCTCTGGGCCCCAGAAAGTCCATTTAACCAAGATTTAATTCTCTTTATTATGGTTTTATTTTCTTCCCTGCTCTCTCTGACTGAGTCATAACCATTCGGATGAAGTTTAACAGCAGATCTTAGTCTGGCTGTCCGTCACTCCTCACTCCCAGTTATACCTCAGAAAGCTTATCTCCCACTCAGGCCAACGAGAGCGACTCCCTCGTGGCCCATTGTTTCTAATCTCTCTGGGCCTTTGTCCAATAGATTTAAATCTAATAAATACATGACACCGTTGAGATAAGTTACAAAGTACAACACATGATAAACTACCTTTGGAGCATAACCACTGCTGAGGGAGAACTGCAGGCGTACAGCTCCCTCTGTTGGTTACAGATCAGACCTGCATCCTCTGAAGAAGCTGGTATTTATTTGCACACCTGAGCGGTGTGTGTTAGTATTTTGAATTTACTTGGAAGTATCTGGCATGTTAAGTAAGAAATAAGAAAATATATGCACAACTATAGAAAACGTTTCACTCCTACGTAATCATGTAAAACCTCATTTGTGATACAATGTAAGCAAAGGCTAAAAGAAATAAAGACAGCCTTTGGGCACAGTGGAAACCTGTTTCTTTTGTTTTAAATGCACAGATTTTAATTTAAATAATTTAATTTCAATAAATTTCTGCCTGACAATTTATTTTTTCCCCTCCCCATTCTGCTTGATGCAAATATTAAACACAATTTCAGACTTTATCCTCCTTAGTATTGATCTGTGGCTTTGAAAGTAGCAAAACTATTATTCTGTGACCAAAAAAAGAAAGCCCTCCTCAGAACTGGTTCTACTACCTTTTACCGTGCTTTCTTGGAGAATAAAATTATACAACACTGAGATGATTTAGTATCTTCAACAATGACAAACATTAATTGGACTGTGGGAAAAGGAAAGGTCTACAGCATAAAAGAAGGGGAAAGACAACCAGTTTATCTCCAAGCACTAAATGTTACTTTTTAGAGACTTTTCTTGAAATTTCCCACTTTGTAACCTTGAGTGTCAACTTTGGCCTTTAAAATAAAACACTAATACAATTAGAGATTTTTTTGTTCTATAACTGCAATTTTCCAATTTTCAGGAACTTTTCGGACACTTTTTGAATATCCTTTATACAAAGCCAAACTGTGCATTGATTGAAGTCATCGATCAGAGTTTCCCTGACAAACTCAGCATACTTTCCCTGCACCATCTTCATCCAGCACTCCTGAAACTTCAGTCTCAGATCGGCCTGCAGGGCGTCACACACGTGTGAGCTGAAAGCATATTTGAGCACAAACGCTCTTCCTTTTTCCAAGTAACCCTCTAAACTATCGTTTTTTACTGAAAGCAGAACTCGTGCAGTTTCGACCAATGCGCCAATTTCCTCCATCAGCAGTTTTCTCTCTTCTTCTGGTTTGCCAGCAGCAACGGAGTTCATGTTTTTGAAGTAGCTTTTCCAGTCCGGCCCTTGCTCTGTGATTACCAGGAAGCTTTCTGGTCCGGGTTTGAGCAGGTTTTTGGTAACAGAAAACATGGTTTCACTTAAAGGATCAAGCTCAGGGATCTTTCCAGTTGCTTCACAGTAGTTCTTATAATCTGTACTTTGGTTTATAAACTCCACCTGGCTGTAGCTGACATCCCTGAACAGGGTTTCTTTGGATCCTTTGAATCCCCAAGATCTCTTGAAGCCAACGTGAGTCTTCACTCCATACATGTTCCACCACTCATGAGCCTTCTGAACCAGGTTCAACATACATGGGTTTGTGTTTCTTACCAGACAGGGGCTGTTGAGGGTGAATATAAACACCTTGGAGTCTTCAGAAACATCCTCTGACTCCAAAAGTTCCTGGGTTTGTCTAATAACGACATCCTCGCTGTGCTCTCTGTTGTTGTAGTTGGGGTAATAAGGTCCGTACATGATGACTTCCTCTTGCTTCTCAATAACTGCCCATGAATGCTGTTTATCCTCTATGCTGCATTCACCTGTGATGTCTCGATGGAAGGATACAAATTTCCCATTGATTTCGTCCTCCAGGACAATGTCACCGACAGCTTGCTTGGATTTCAGATGCTCTAAAACTTTCTTCACAGAGTTTGGAGTGTCCGTCCAGGGTGACATCTGCTCCTCGATCTTCGCTGTGTCAGTCAGGTAACTGGTCTTTTTCCTTGCACAGGCTTCATACATGTAGGTGGGACTACAACATGTCCCAAAAAAAAGAAATAAACAAAAAGGAAAAAAATAGAGAAAGATGTTTAGTGGTTTAACACAGCATCAAAAGAAAAAATAACGATACAAATGTGCCACAATGTACAGGTGAAGCACATTAACCCTATATAACCCTTTGTTTCATATTTGATACACACATTTCCGAGACCCCTAACTCTCATTTAAAAAAAAGCCAATAACTTTAACTTGGTCCATGTTTTCTGCCTTGTAGTTCTTCATCATTCCGCTAGGGGCAGTAGAAGAACTTTTCCTGTTCATTTCAAAGTGGCTGCTTCTGTGATATAACAGTAACTTTTGGCTGGAAAAGTTTAGCTGATTTTCAAAACTTTATGGATAATAACTCATCTATTGTTATTTATTTCTTTAACTGACTACTTGCTGCATTGAAAGAATCCAAAATTTGTTGAAAATAATTCTATATAATACAGTTACACCATGTTAAAACGTGTGAAACGCCTTTGTACGGTTTGTAAAAAAGTGATTTTTCTCCCGAACGCTAATTTCTCATTAAAGAATGACATTGCAAAATTTGCTTTGTGGAGTTTAAAAGGTTTAAAAAGCATCTTAATTCCAAAAATTTGAAATGTTTTGTCAATTCTTCAATGCAGCAGGCTTTACATGGTTAGATAAAAGCATCAGAAAACAGCAGTTTTAAATTTAGGTTAAAGTGTAAAGTTAAAAATGTGAAAATATTGGGAAGATTCCTTCCTCTGTGTGCAGGTTAGCAGTAGAAATCACTGATAATAAAGTGATATTATCCCAGCAATCACGAAATCAGACCATGCAACCCTCCCAAAAGGCAGAATCATTTGTAGAATATCAAACAAGTATAGTCATTCTAAAAAAACTGCCCAGGATATTGTCTCTTCTGTTTTTTTTTCGTGACTACAAGTAAACAAACGATATGACCTCTGGGAATATGTGATACAGTCAGGTTATAAATAAAGGTGGAGCTGCTTCTGCTTGACATGTTTGACATAAACCTAAAAGAGATTAGAGTCATTTTTTTAAGCATAAAGCACTTTTTGTTTTGTGGTTGCATTATGTTAAACCAGCGGAGTTTCAATCTGAAACCAAAGTGCGGAGAAAGATTAAACTCTACCTTTTTCAGTTAATTGGTCCCTTAACTTCAATTTATGTGAAGTACTAAAATACTTTAATCCCAAATTCCCTCAATTTACTGTGGAAAATCATATTTTTGGTTTAAATATTAATAAAAGTGCAGCTGAAATGTGAAAAACTGTCATGAAAAAAATCTTTTCTCTTTAAATTAAGAAACATTTTACTTTCAAGTCACCAGGAGAGTCACCTGAACTTTCCAACTTCTTGTTCTGTACTGCTTTTGTACTTACATTAGCCTGACGTGCTGTGTTGTTCTGTCTGTGAAACATTTCTTCCCATACTGCAGGGGCTCCTCACAGCCATCAGGCAGAGGCCGCTTACTGCGAGGTTTGGATGAAAACACACACACGTCATTTGCGAAGCCACAAAGACGTATAGGAAAAACCTCCTGAGACAAACTATTGGGACACGAGTCCAACAGACATGAACTGTACTAAATAATGATTTCATATATTGTAAAAACTAAACATACTCACATGGGATAATCCATTTAGTCTTGTTGCACCTTGCGCTAAGCCCTGCTTTCACTAGGTGCTACCAGCCAAACTGTGGTAACTTAAGGCATGTCAAAGTAAGTAGATGAAACTTTTTCTGTCAAAACTATCAGGAATTTTGACACGTGAGCACCAAGCTCCACCTCCAAAAATCTAGCAGTGCTTTGAATCCAAACCTTCAACACTACTGTTTGTCTGATAGATCATTGAATCTGTATTTTTTCCAGTTTGAAACTTACCTGTAACTATCTAAAAGGAATACACAAAGACAGCCTTTTCTATCATGAAAAAATATTTTGAAAAATTCAAGATGAGTAAAAGCACAAAAAGAACAAGATTAACTACCTGTCACACTGATTAATGGAGGCTGGCTAAAGTTCAGCTATTAGCCCTTAAGGAGAATCCACAAAAAAAAAAATTTTTTTCCACGCAGAAAATATTCTGAGAACTGTTCCAGTTTGGGCTTTTCTCCCCTAATTCTAAGCAGTGACTGTAACCATGTTCCAACAGTCTGGAGGAGTAAAATGGTCCACTTTACCTTGTGAACAGTTCAGTGCACATTTGCAGGCTGAACTGATATGAACTCTCAAAGGGAAAGAGAAAGATGATTAAATCTTTCCAACACCTGAGGAAAAGATAAACAACTTGAAGCCTTTTCTGTTCTGCTTGATTAAATTGAGATTTTTTGAATTGTACAGACTTGCACTGACTGAAAAAACTCCACCCTTTATATCCACACAGCAACACGTCAAGAAACCTGTTAGACTAGATCTAAGAGCGACTTTGTTCCAAGTGCCAAACTCGGATTTTACATTTAATTTTTAAGTGAAAGTAAATTTAAAAAAAGAAAAAATATAAAAGTCAATACAAACCCCTTCATTATTATTCATCATTAGAAAATAAATAATATTTCTTTGTGAATTTGTTTGCACAAAGATGTTTAGAAAATGTCATGCTTTTCTATTTAATATTTTATGTGGTCAAAATACTAAAATGTACTGTTAGTTTGAGTGTCAAAGCAATTATTGTCTCTTAACTTTATGTACTTGAACTTAAACTTAAAACTTAAGACAAATAGATGCATGCCTGTGCATGCTGTAGAGTGAACAAATTACTAAGAAGTAAAGCACAAACATATGCAAACACACTACATCTGATACTGTTAGTCAGGCTGAGGAAGCAGAGAGTCTGTCAGCCTGGCAGAGAGGCTGAAAGCAACAAGCTACAATCGACGGGCCACAAGCTCCCTGCTCTGCTCCATTCTGATGCATCCACTTGTAGACACATAGATTCATGTACATCTCTGTTTTCCTCGTCTGAGCTGGAATCTGGCTCAAAACTGTATGGATGGATAGATGCCCCATTTTTGTTGCACTGCCATTGGCCTTTATGTTTAGTAAACAGAAATTTATCTCGAATCCAGGCAATTTATTAGGCGGAAGGTTGCTCAGTGCATTCTCATCATGTCACAAAAAATCAGTACTTTCTCTTGGTCAAAGGTCAAGGAAGCAAACTTTTTTTACTTATACCATGCCTATGTGTAGCCTGTGTACCGTTTGAAAAAAGTAGTACACGTGAAGTTTACTTTAATAAGTTTGTTAGAGTACAAGTGTAGCAAGCATACGTTTATGTATGTAGTAGGAAGATTTCTAACTGAATACTTCTTCAGACTGAATTGGAACATTTTAAGTTTACAGTATATAGATTGAAAGAAAGATTTTCTTTTTTTGAAAAAAAAAAAAAAATCAAAAATTTCAAGTCTGTCTTATGGTTTAAAAGTATAGTAAGAGTCAATTAATTAGCTCCTATTGACCTTTTCAGACCTGGTGTCCACATATGGAAACATTACATTTTGGGTTATTTAGCACACTAGTTAATTCTGATTAACTGGGGCCCTGTGACTATATTGGGGCTTGAGAGACTAATTAAGGGTTGTTAGATTTATAAATTCCTGGCTGAGATGTACCACAAACATTCAAAATAAACTGTGTGTGTGTGCTTTAATCACTGCTGATATTATACTATACTACACATTTGCTGCATTAAGATGACCCTTTTGTGTCACAGGGTGTCTTATTTTGAAAGTAAGCCATGTTTTGAAATTTAAGCCAAGCCTTAAACTTATTTTAGAAGTTTTATTGTTTTTTTGTTTGTTTTAAATGTTAAAGTACTTTGAGCTGCGCAGGGTATGACAAGCACTTTTTTTTAAATAAATAAAGCTTGATTTGAACTACTGTCGAAAATAATAAACTATTTCATATTTCCCAAATAAAAATCTATTTTCTCTTTATGTTTTTGTTTTTATTTATACCGAAAAACAATAGTTTATTTATCATAATGGTAACGATAACATTACAAATCAGTGTCTTATTTATCCAAAAGGGGAGATAAGACTTTGTGGCTCCTGTTGGGTTTTGGTCAGTGAGAAATCAGCCCGAATGGCTCCGTAAGATTTGAAAGTTATAGGCCCCTGACCAAAACACTTATTTATGTTATTTCCTTTAATGTAAATGTACTTTTGCCAGGCCAAAATAATTTTTACGTTAGGAGGGTCAAATTTGGTCTGAAACTCGATAAAACCAAGAGAATAATCATGAAAACCCCTTTAAAAAAGCACTGTAATCGCCTCACACCTGCTGGGTTTTACGCCATCTCCTGGGAGGACAATAAAAATTTCACTCAGCAGGTATATGGCGGCTAACCGACCGACCAATCAGAAACCGCCTTCGAGTGACACTCCATTGGGGCGGAGCATCACGCCAGAAGCGCCGGCTCCCTATAGGAGCCTGAAGTCTCGACCCGTGACTCACCAGCCAATCAACGGCGTCGCTCGATCTGACGAGTGTGTGGCCAAAAGCTGCATTCTTAATGGTGGCGTGATGGAGAGCATCTCCCCGGCTTGATCGTTCTCGTTTCAGCGGCTGAACATCTGCGCCAGAATGGACATCTTGAAGTCTCTGGGACATCCGGAGGAGATTTTTAACCTTTTCCGGTTTAAAATGGGGGGATGTCGAGCTGTCATGCCAAAGTTGGATTATGTGAGTAAAATGTGTTTTGGACATGGAGAAGTGAGAATCAAAACTAACAGTATTCGGGCTTTTACATGTGGAGCCGGTTGTCATTCCGGAAACGCAGCAGCATCACGGGAAACCACGTCTCTGCGCGGTCTGCGAGGCAGTGGATGGAACCGAACATCCACCTGATTAGATCTGTTCTTCCATGCGCGTTGGCTCGCACAAACAAACCATCAGAGATGATCATTGACGTGGTTTGCATTTGCATAATGAGCTTGAAGGGGATGCAGTGCGCCTGTTTCACGGTTAATCCCTAGGTTTTAACACCACTGTGACCCAGAGACAGACAGACTCTCCACTTACTGCTGACATGGCTGCAGAGGTTGCTGGGAAAACTGAATTTAAATGCCTTAGATGCAAAAACCGGCAAAACTCCAAAACCTGTGCAGGATTTTGACCACGAACCACATTCAGGCTTGGGTCAAACATGAGCAGACTCCACAATCCTGCAAGATAAAATGTAAGATAACTGTAACAAAGTTTGCTCAGTCATGACTAATATGACAACAAACTGAAACTCTTTTAGAAAAAGAAAAATGTGAACTATTCTGCAGGTATTTTAGTAACCACAATCACAATATTTCAAATCAGAAAGCTTTGGGCAGAAATTATGTAGTCCAAACATTTTTAAACATCTTTAACCTTCACAGAACAAATCACAGAGATTGCAGATTGCAAATGTTATTAAATATACCTGAAATTATTTACACGTTTTACATAGAATAGTTTAGACGCGTGGATAGCTTTTTTTTAAATTAATAAGTAAATATTTATTATAAATATATGAAATGAACAATACTAGACAAAACAATAATATTATTATTTGTTGTAAATACAAGCGTTTTATTTATTATACATTTTATACCAGAGTGCAATAACCATACCTTACCACTAGGTGTCAGCAAAACCTTTTCCATTTAGTGGCTTTTTTCCTCTGCGTGTGTGAGGGGGTGTGGGTGTTTATTAAAAATTAAAGTAATATATGGACTACATTTGAAATATCAAATGCATATTTGATCTATTCCTAATACGTCAAAATATTGGCGGTTTGTGTTTACAATTGGGATATGACTTAACTAATAATGCGCAATAGCGTTAAAATAATCTTGTGTGAATATAATGCATCAATGGGCAGGACACCGATGTGCCCAAACACGCTACGTTTCCTCACTCAGAAATGATGAGGAAACAGTCGCAGAGTCGCAGCTGCCGTTGTTTTGGCTGGAGGTGGGAGGAGTTTTTCGGATCAAAACAGCAGATCTACAAAAGCTCTGCACCCTTTCTGTGTGACGCAACGCACATGCGCGTTGGTTTGTAGATCCGCTGAGCGTCTGGGTTTACCAAAGAGGTTTTTCTGCACGCGCGACCCCAACAGCTAGCGTGTCCTCTACATGGACTTCGCGTTTAAAGCTCGTCCACCAGCGTGGTGTCCACATGGGCAGTGTTGTCTCCTAACTGCGGGGTTGCTCTTCCTGTCGGGGCTTTCGCATGGCCGGAGCCTGCTGCAAGTGCCCGGTGACTCTGTCCGTCTTTAAGCGCTCTCTCTCGGTGGGGCCGCGGGGCTGCGGGTCCCCTCCCCGGCCCCTCCTGCAGGTCCGGAGGCTTCGTGAGCGGGGCCTGCAGGAGGCCGCCCGGCCCTGCAGCGCCCTCAGACCCGCGGGCTTTCACCGACAAACGGCCCTCCTTTGTCTGCCCTGCCAGGACTCCATGAGCCAGAGTCTGCGGACGTGCTACGTTTATCTGAACCAGACCAGCCGGAGCTTCGCGGCTGTGATCCAGGCGCTGGACGGGGAGCTGAGGTGAGTTTGGAGGCGTGTCTGCTACATGCATGGTTGGAAAGTAATGTCCACACTGTTCCTTAATTTATGCTGCAAAAACAGCTTTTGTGCATAAAGGATTTTTTTGTGCATTGCATTTTGAAATCCCTTTTCAAAATTCTGAAACATCAAAATTAAGTATCTATTATCTTAATTAAGTATCTATTTAACAAGTATCTATTATATTCTGGGTTTATTTATTTATTTATTTATTTGTTTTTTTTATTTTTTTATTTTGATTCATTTATTTATTTATTTATTATTTATTTATTTTTTTATTTTTTTGGGGGGGATGGATGGGGGGCCCTGGGGGGGGGGGGGTGGTGTGCAGTCCTTGGGGAAGTCAGGGCATGGATGGTGGGGCTGGACTCCCTGCCCTTCCGTTCTGGCACCGGGACCCGTCCTTGCCGGTCGTCTCTCGGCGCAGCGGGGCTCTCGCCTTATCGGCGGCGGGCTTGCCGCCTCTTGGCCGCCTGGCCGCCCTGGGAGGGGGGGCGCCTACTGCGGCCGGCTGGGGGGCCGGTCGCTCGGGGGAGCCTCTCCCCCGGTTGTGCCCATCCGCCTGCTCCTCCCCGCCCTCACCAAAACAAATGTTGCACACAGGCACATAGGGCTCCGGGAACTGGATGGGTGGGTTATGCTGGCGGGGCTCTCTGGGGGGGTAACTCTCTGGGGCGCTCTGTTGGCGCCCGCCCTCCACCCCGCTTTTTACTTGCATATTAGACACCCTGATTCATCTAGGGCCTTGTGGGGAGGGTCTGGTGGAGGGGGGCACGGTGAAATATCCGTGCTCATCTTTCAGTGACCCCCCCACAATTTTAACTCCCACTTTAGACACACACACTGCATGTTAGCAGCACATACACAGCAAATACACTCCACCCACAGAGGATTCCCGGAGTGGGGTTTCTGCGGTTTAGCAGCGGTAGGGACCCCACACTGGAGACCTCTTTTTTTTACCTGCAGCACACACACAGCACTGCCACACCTCCATACATGGGTGGGGTCGGGGGGGGGCGGCCGGTCTTCACCCGCCTGGTCCTCTCAGGGCGGCCGGGCTTAAGGGTATCATGTCGGCTGCGGTGATGGTCGGGCGTACGGTGCTGGGGGTCGGTCGGCGGGGGGGGGTTACTGTGTGGCGGCGGGGGGTGGGGAGGTAACCAGATGATTGTATGTGTGCGTGAGTGCATGGATGGACGGACCTGGGGGCTGACTCACTGGAACCCTCTGGGGCTTTCCCTTCCCATCACAGAGGGGTAGGGCACTTTAAGGGTAAGGGAGGGGGGGGATTGTAGTGGGTAGGGTTATGGGGGGTGGCTGTGGGTGCGTGTCGATCTCTGGGTTGTTCGGGTCGCGTGCCTCGGCTGGCTCGCGGACACGGGGCACCGGTCGGGTGGTGGGCGGCTCTCGGGTTCTGGGGCCCTGGCTTCGTCCTTGGCCCTTGTCTCGGCGTCCGGCGCCCGGCAGCCCCCATGGCTGCCGCCTGGTACGGCTAAGCGCTCCTGTCCTGTGGCCTGGGGGCCGGACGCCGGGTTCGCTTATGCCTCTGGGCGTAGTGGGGGCCCCTGTAGGGGGGCCTTCTCTGCGCCTGGCTGGTCGGGTGGGCGGTCCCCGCCTCCCCCCCTCCCGGGCTGCTTGGGTCCGGTGTGGGGGGGGGCGCTGGCCTTGGGGGGCCTCTCCTCCCCTTTCCGGGTCTGGCTGTTCTGGCTGGGTAGGATCTGGTTCCCCACAACACAAGGTTCACTTCGGCAGCATGCATGTATCTCCACCCCCACGTGCACGTGCACACTGCCACACTGCTCCCTGTCTGCTTCATCCCCCCTTCTAACCTACAGTGTATTGATGGACAGATATTTTCCACTCATCTTCGTGTCAGATTTTTACCCATGATGAAATATTTGTCTTTCCAGCAGATCTAGTATAATTGTTACAGCTTAAAAGAATAACTGATCCAAATCAGTGCTTGTATCCCCCCTTTTTTCACCCTTCTTCCCTTTACTCTCTTCCACACCCCCCCCGACACACATTTTCCCTCTTCCTCCCCACACACACTAAATATAACAAATAAAGAAATAAATAATTAAACAAAAAGGGGTTAATTCAGATCTACACTCTGGCTTCTAAAGTTCTACAACCTCTTTTTGTGATAGTAAAACCTGTCCAACACAAAAGGCCTGCAGCTCTAATCTGTTTGCTAAGTTGTTGGACAGAACAAGTGAAAAAAAAAAAAAAAAAAAAAAATTAAGTATCTGCACTCTCCAGGATAGTGTTCCTGTCAGTTTTTAGAGCTGCAGTTGGAAAAGGCCACATGGCCTTTTTTCATCTTTTTTGCATTTGTCTTCATGGTGCAGACATGCGGTTTGCATCTTCTACCTGGTGCTGCGAGCGCTGGACACTGTGGAGGATGACATGACCATCCCCCTGGACAAGAAGGTGCCCATGCTGACTCATTTTCACACCTATCTGTACCAAGAGGATTGGTGCTTCACCGAGAGTCAGGAGAAGGATCGGCAGGTTCTTGCAGACTTCCCTACGGTCAGTGTCTCCACAAGGACGGGAGGTTTCTGCATTTAGGTTATGTGTCAGTAACTGTGCATCCTATCAATCCAGATATCTCTGGAATTCCGAAACCTCGCTCAGGTATACAGAGAGGTCATCTCGGATATCTGTCACCGTATGGGAGTCGGGATGGCTGAGTTTCTAGAGAAGAAGGTGGGATCCATGAAGGAGTGGGACCAGGTAAAGTTTGTTCCGTTGTTTTAGGAACAGTATCAGTTTTTTTCCTTTCTAGGTGTTTTTTTTACATGCTCTGAAGGTTTTGCTTTTTCTTCAAACTAGAAAGCAGTATCACTGCAAATATGGTCAGTTTATTGCTGAGAACTGACAATGCTTTATCAGCTGCTTTGCCTTTTTTATCAAGTCTTGGCACCCTGGAAGAATTCTACTGATTATTGGAAATCTAATCTGCAGCGGTGAGGTGTGTGTCGTAATGGTTGTTCAAACTTACATCTGCATTTGTCTGGTGCCCCTGTTTTCTGCAGTACTGCCACTACGTTGCCGGTCTAGTCGGCATCGGTTTGTCTCGGCTCTTCTCAGCCTCCCAGCTGGAGGATCCAGAAGTTGGGCAGGACACAGAGCTGGCCAACTCTATGGGCCTGTTCCTCCAGAAGACCAACATCATCAGAGACTATCTTGAAGACACAAAAGAGGGTCGGGCCTTCTGGCCCCAAGAGGTAAACCCCAATAGGATTTCTATTTTAAAAGCTCATGTGGGGGTCGGTGTGTTCATTAGCAGTTTGCGGTCTTCTGTCTTGTGTTGCCGTGCAGGCGTGGAGTCAGTTTGCAGGCCGACTGGAGGATCTCGCTCAGCCAGACAAGCTGGAGTCAGCTCTGTCCTGTCTCAACCTTCTGGTCACCGACGCTCTGCGGCACGTTCCCGACGTTATCGCCTACCTGTCTCGCCTGCACAACCAGAGTGTCTTTAACTTCTGCGCCATTCCACAGGTGACGTTTCATTGCTTTTCATCCAAGCTGAAGACATTTTAGGAAACATCTACGCTCCACATAATATCCCAAATCTTACTTTTATTGCATGTGAATCAATCTGAAACTAATAACACTTCATGACTGGTTGTTTTTGTGGGTTTTTATTCTTTTTTTTGGACTGATAAACCCTTAAATGACATTTATGAATTCAGTGGGGACCTCCAAATCAGAGCATCTCTTGTAATGTTTTGATGTCAAGATGCAATTCTTCTGCCCACCAGGTGATGGCAATAGCTACTCTTTCGTCGTGCTACAACAACCCCATGGTGTTTCAGGGAGTGGTGAAGATCAGAAAGGGGCAGGCTGTCACCCTCATGATGGAAGCGACTAACATGCGAGCTGTGCAGACCATCATCTTTCAGTATAGCCAGGAGGTGGGTGTGGTTTCTGTCCCATTTTTCTGGCCCTTTTTGTTTTTCTACTGCACTTCAGATGGTTCTTCTTCCCTGCAGATCCTGCAGAAGGTCTCCCTCACTGACCCATCCAGAGACAAGACTCTGCACATTCTGGCTGTCATCCAGGGAAAGTCCACCATGTCCCAGTCCAGGACCCACCACCTGTCTCCCATGTACCTGTCTGCTGCCATGCTGCTGGCTGTGCTCAGCTGGCAGTACATCAGTACCGCTGCAGCCCAGGCGCAGGGCACAGGAGACGTGTAGGGGGCAGTTTCTTACTCGCCCTTGCAGGAGCCCACAGACTGAGGAGCAGATGTGTCCTCTGCTGATTACCTCCGATTCATGGAAATGCACTAATTTTAAGGATTCACTATGGCTGTGAAAAAACTGGACACTTTGATCTGTGGTGGTGGGGTGGGGGTGTAGTAGTCTGGTTACACGTGGCTTTTAGATCATGACGAAAATGAAGAAACAGCCACCAAACTTCACTTTGCTTTAGGTTTCTCTTCCTTTACGTCAGGTGTCTCTGGTTTCATTTCTCTGATCAGAAATCAGCAAACCTAACCTTCCTTTTATTGATGCTCAGTAGATTTTTTTCAACACTTAGACCACATGAGAGTAAACTGAGAGTAAACTGTGCAATAAACTAGTTTTATCAAGATAAAGAGGAAAACAGAGCGATGAATTAAAGTTAAAACCTGTTAGCTAAGTGTCCTTAAGTCTGCTTCCAGAGTAGGAAGGCTAGTTAAGAGTAACTTTGTACAGAGCCAAAGAAAAGCTGCAAACATTGCTATGTAATATTTTAATTTGTACATATTTGAAATAATAAAGAGATAAAGTGATTGTTTTAAACTCAGTTTTTTTTGTTTAGTTTTGAGATTTGTGTGAAATCTGCTGAAGTCTGTGTTAAAAGTTGAATACCACTTCAATTTTATTATTAAATAAATTAGACCAAACTGATTTATTTAAACAAATGACACTGACTGTTTTTGTGGGTTTTTATCATGTACTGTTATTTGCCATTTATTAATTGAATAGGGGGTCCAAGCCAGAGCAAAACAGCTTAATTTCTGCAGCACATTTCATATACAAAAGCAATTCAAAGGCCAGACAGTCCACCATTAAAATACAAAATAAAAGATTTTTTTTTCATTAAAAATACTGCACTTTACATTATTTTCAGACATGCAATGTGCTTGATTTATTGTTTAGGATGAGGTCCCCATCAATTTATTCCATAATAAAGAATAATTGAAAATGTATACATTTTTTTAACCATCTAAAACCTGTAACAAAGTGAAAGAGTTTTTGAACAACAGCAACTCAGCCACGAAGTGGTAGACAACATGTTTAACAATGAATTAAATTATGAACGTATTAACAATTATTGTTACTATTTTCACATTTAGTTTGTTATTAAAAAAACATGTTTATTACTATTTCTTACAATAATATTTTTCACAAAATATATGATATGACACCTAAAAGCTGATAGAGTGGAACCTCAAAGCAGTTCCACTCAGAATGTAACCTAAATATCGTCTGTATTCCTCCCCCAGCGGTCGATTTACTCTCAATATAGAGACTATAGTACCAACAGTATTGGCTCACCCATCCAAATGATCAGAATCAGGTGTCCTAATCACTTGGCCCGGTCACAGGTGTATCAAAACAAGCAGTCAGTCATGCAGACAGTTTTTTTACTAACATTTGTGGACCGCTCTCAGGAGCTCAGTTAATTCTAGCGTGGAACTAGTGATGGCCAAATCGACGCTTCATGAAGCACTGACCCACCTCCACTCAACTGGGCTGAGATCGACTCATCTATCTGCTCAGATCAATTCAGTTTGAAATAGTGACATCTGCTGGTAGTCTGTCATTAATACTGTCTGTTATTATCTACTATGAATTGGATCGCAACAACAAATTATGATATGAATCAAATTGTTGTTCAAATGAATCGTTACACCTAAGCTCAAATATTAGCTCATTTTTTAAGGGGTCAAGCAAGTGAGAAAATTTGCAAAAGCAGGACAAGAGAAATGAGATTAACAAAAATTACATGGCTTGTACGTTGCTTGAAAAGGAAAAAAAAACACAATTCAATTTGCAATTTGATCATGGAATGTGAAATTTCATTTAGCAATTAACAATTCAATAGGCAATTTAGACTTGGAAAATGAAAATATATTTACAGAATACATACAGAATTTATCCATCCAGACTGAGACAGAAGAATACAGACGTTTGCAGTGGGGCAAAAAGGAATTAATTAAGCCACCGATTGTGCAAGTTCTCTGCCTTAAAAAGATCTGAGAGGCCTGTAATTTTCAGGATAGGTTTACTTCCCCTATGAGAGAAAAAATGAAAAAAAAAAAAAAAATTCCAGAAAATCACATTGTCTGACTTTAAAATAATTTATTTATAAATTATGGTGGAAAACAACTCAACTCAATACTTTGTTATATACCACTAGTTGGCAGTGACAGCAGTCAAATGTTTTCTGTAAGTTTTCACAAAATGTTTCTGGTATTTTGGCCCCTTCATCCTTGCAGTTCTCCTCTAGAGCGGCAATGATTTAGGGCTGGGTAACACAGGCTATCAACTCCCTCCAAAGATTTTCGATGTGGTTGAGATCTGGAGACTGGCTAGGCCCCTCTAGGACCTTGAAATGTTTCTTATGAAACCACTCCTTCAATATCTGGGCGTTTGTGTTTGGGATCATTGTCACACTGAAAGACCCAGCCCGGTTTCATTTTCAATACCCTTGGTGATGGAAGAAGGTTTTCACTCAAAATCTGGCCATACATGGCCCCATTCATTCTTTCCTTTACACGGATCAGTCGTCCTGGTCCCTTTGCTGAAAACAGCCCCAAAGCATGATGTTTCCACCCCCATGCTTTACAGTAGGTAAGGTGTTTTTGGATGCAACTCAGCATTCTTTCTCCTCCAAACATGATGGGTAAAGTTGTTATCAAAAAGTTCTATTTTGGTTTCATCTGAGGATGTTCTGCTAATCCTCCTCTGGATCATCCAAATACTCTCTAGCAGACTTTAGACAGGCCTGGACATGTACTGACTTTAGCAGGGGGACACGTTTGGCCCTGCAGGATTTGAGTCCTGGTGGTGTAGTGTGTTACTGATGGTAGCCGTTGTTACTTTGGTCCCAGCTCTCTGCAGGTCATTCACTAGGACCCCCCCGTGTGGTTCTAGAATATGTCCTCACCGTTCTTGTGATCATCCTTTGTGATCATTTCTCACGGGGTGAGATCTGTGTCCAGCTTTATACACCAAAGTGGTTTTAACCCCTTTGAATATGGATCCAACTGCAAACACTCAGTCCACAGACAAAACATTAACAACAGACAGAGCTGAAACCAATCACATCATTCTTTCAGTAAACTTTAGCAAGGATTCAACTAACACTTCTGAGACAGAATTCTTTGCAAATCCAGAAAACAGCAGAAATCAAGTGACTGTAATGCACCAATCAAACTGCTTAGTGAACATGTGTAGGAAATGGTAAAATGAAAAAAGTATGTTCTTTGTCATCACTATAATATAATTATCCTTATGTCTTTGTTTTCTGTAGAAAACACAGGCGAGCTAACCTTTGGAACATTGTAGTCATATGAGATGTGCAATGACTTTACTGCATCCACATGTGATTTCTCAACCTCATATAAATGCAGTGAGAAAATCTGTTCAGTCAGAAAAACGATACTGCAAAGAAGAGTCAGCTGAACCATCGTCAGGTAAAAGTTGGAATTTAGTTGACAGATTTGATTCCTCTTCAGATTGAAATCAATAGTCAATCATCAGCAAAGCAATGTTTATTAAGTGATAAAATCAAATGTCCAGCTGCCATTTTTGTGTGCTGTTTCATCATCAGTTTGAAGAATGTGTCCTCTGTTCCTGCTCTTCATGGGGGTGCTTCTCCCTGTCGGATGGGCGCGCCCCCAACTTCCTCTTCTCTCTTTAGAGATGATTGACTTTGTTAACAAACTCAACACCACCTGGACAGTCAGTATTTTAATTAACTGTTTTCCAAAAAAGTCTGTTGTCTCAAGCATTTGCTATAAATTGTACATTTTCTCTTAAATTATCCTCCAGGCCGGCCAGAACTTCCACAACACGGACAGCAGCTTTGTGAAAGGACTGTGTGGAACCATCCTAAAGGGACCCAAGCTGCCAGAGGTGTAGGTGTAGACGTTTGTTTATGAGTGTGTGTGTGTGTCAAAAATGCTGACTGTCAGCAGGTTCATCTTATCTGCATTCTGTCTGGTCCAGGTCTCATGATGTTGAAGGCATTAAGCTTCCGGACAGCTTCGACCCACGTGAGCAGTGGCCCAACTGTCCCACACTCAAGCAGATCAGAGACCAGGGCAACTGTGGCTCCTGCTGGGTAAAGTGGACAGATTCCACAGATTCTACACTAGGCTACACGCTGGAGCCCTTTTCTTTGTCTTTTGTGGACAGGCCTTTGGAGCAGCTGAAGCGATTTCTGATAGAATCTGTATCCAAAGTGGTGGCAAGATCTCACTGGAGATCTCTGCAGAAGATCTGCTGACCTGCTGTGATGAGTGTGGCATGGGGTGAGCCTCAGAGACAAATTTGACTTTAACTTAATTTAAAGAAGAGGTTTGGTGAAATACATCTTCCTTTTATAAATCACAATTTCCAAAATTCCTTAATTCCGGATCAGATATAGGTTGTAATACTTGCTTATTCAAAGTGATGCAAAATGTGTGTTGCAGCTGTTTTGGTGGTTTTCCTTCTGCTGCTTGGGAGTTTTGGACAAACAAAGGACTTGTGACAGGAGGCTTGTTTGACTCCAAAGTCGGTGAGTTCCTCAAACACAGGTTCATGCCGTTTCTGCTGAAACCTCCACTCTCAGACCTTGCTCATGTGCTGCAGGCTGCAGGCCCTACACCCTGGCCCCCTGCGAACACCATGTGAATGGAAGCCGTCCTCCTTGTCAGGGTGAAGTGGAGACTCCCAAGTGTGTGACGCAGTGCATCAATGGATACTCACTGTCATACCCAAAGGACAAACACTTTGGTACAGGAACAAGGAGTAGCTTTTCTTTAACGCCAGTTTGCACTCTTGACCTCACTGGTGTCGCCCTCTTTAGGCCAGCGCTCGTACAGCATTCCATCTCAGCAGGAGCAGATCATGACTGAGCTGTACAAGAACGGGCCCGTGGAGGCAGCCTTCAGTGTTTATGCAGATTTCCTGCTGTATAAGAATGGTAAGAAAACCCTGCACTTTTGTTGTTAGTTTTTTAAAACCTGCAGCTACATTCTCCCAAGTAATTGAATGTTTTTGTCCCTTCCTCAGGTGTGTACCAACATGTGACAGGAGACATGCTAGGAGGTCATGCTGTTAAGATCCTGGGCTGGGGGGAGGAGAATGGGACTCCCTACTGGCTGGTTGCAAACTCCTGGAACAGTGACTGGGGCGACAAAGGTAATACTTCTTCAACATGGCGACCTCAGAGACACTTCTTGGCTTATTTCACTTAACAGATTCACAAACTTACAAGAGAGACTTTCTGTTTATTTATCTTTGGGATGTTTAAAAATTCCTTGTTTTTAGACTTTTTTCAATTTCATGGTTTAGTTTATTCAGCTTTAACATAAAACTTTTCCTGTTTTTTTTTTTTTTTTTTTTTTTTTGCGATCTAATGATCTTCTAATGACTTTTACATTTTAAAAAGTTCTTATGAATTCGTTCAAAAGGGGCCAAAGTCCAAGAGGTTTGTTTTTCCAGAAAATGATTTTAATTGCATAGCTTAAAGGGAGGCTACACCAAATGATTAATACTTTACCCAGATTTAGCACCAGTTCATAGCTTACAAATGCTATAATGTGAAGCACCTCACTTTTATAATTTCAGAGGACTAACAAACTAAAGTCTCTGGACTTGGGCCCTTCTTGAATTAAACAGGGACGCTGCCATATTGGATAACTAGTGCTGCCATCTATGGGATAAAGCTAAACCCATGCAAGAGAGACCAAAGTTCAGGAATTTGCATTAATGCATTTTAAATGTCAAGCATAGTCAATACATTACAACAGACTTGGGACTTTTTTGCACATAATCAGATAACTTTTCCCTTGAAGACCATAGAACATATAATATCTGTATTTTGAAAAAAAATTGTGGACTTGGGTTAACCCTTTTGAATTAACCGATTCAATTGTAAAGGTACCAAAAATCAGGGGCTCTTCTACTGTACTTTTGTAAGAGAAAACATCTGTTATTTTGGTTCTGTACTGATAAAGATGCCTTAAAACAAATCTGCCTTCTGTTTCATGCAGGTTTCTTCAAAATCAAGCGTGGAAACGACGAATGTGGAATTGAGTCAGAGATGGTCGCTGGGGCTCCACTCAGCTAAAAGGAAGAAAATCAGTTGATGGTTTATGGTTAATTGCAGCAAATCAACAGAAATAATCAAACAAAATGTAAATATTAGGGGTGTAATAGTTTATTTAAACAATCCTTCGATTGAATTTGATGTTTGTGGTTGCCGATTCGATTCACTTCCGGTTTAGGTTCATTTTAAACAATCCAATTTGATCCGATTATCAATTTATCTAATTTTGAAAGGATGGTTCAATTCGAATCTGCCTCAGACAGATTTATCTGGTTGGATTATAGAAATAAAAAAGCGATGAATTGATTAATCCTTACACCTCTATCAACTATTGAGTGTCTTCAACTGTTGGCAGACCTACTGAAAAATACATTTAAGTTTAGGAATCTTTACCATTACTATCAATAAATCATTATGCTGCCATATTTGTCCAAGTAATGTTAAACCACGACAATAATCTCACAGAATCATGTGGGATCAAGAGGAACATGTTTCACATTTTTCATGTGTTGAAATAAAATTGTCCAATGATACACTAAACATCAACTATTTGTTTTATTCACGTCTACAAATGGTATATAAAATCTAATCAAAGGTAAATGACTCACAAAACTTGGTCAAATACATCACATTTTTTTCTTTTTTTAAACACAGGCCTATATGTCAAAATGCAACATTAACTAAAACTTTTTAAGAGAGTAGATGCTTCCCAGATGTTTTCTGGACAATTTTACTCTGTGAAATTCTGAGTCCAAATGTAAAAAGATTTGGAAAAGAAGACATAAAAAATATGGTTAATATTTAAAAGTGATTACACCAATGATAAAGCTCATTTATAAACAACATGACCCCATACTCTAAATACACATGTCATTAAGCAATAAATAACAAAGGCTATTGATTAAACTTGTGTTATCACTCGACGACACTTTTTTGACCAAATAAAAAATGACATACTTTCATGCAGGCATATTTGTTCCCAGGTATTCCCCACGTAAATGAATCTGGAAGAATTAAATGTTTGCACTGTTTGTGCAAAACGTTTTATTTGTGGGGGGGGGGCTCACAAAATCCTTTCGTGATGGTTTCCACTCTAGTCCTGTGCATACAGAGACTTCTTCAAATACTTTAAAACTTTGTAAAAGTGAACTGTGAAGTTTTTTTAAATAAAAACCTGATTTCAGTATGTATTAGGGCGACCAAAGATAAATACATGTATGAGAATAAAGTAGTAAATTTATGAGAAAACAGTTGTAATTTTAAAGAGGGAAAGAGCCCTGCTTTTAAAAAAAAAAAAAGGTTCAGTCCACAATCTTTTTCTAAAGAGGTTTGCAAATTCTTTTCTTTGTTTTTATTCCTATAATGCAACAACGTTGACTTACATTAGAAAGATTGAGTTTTTCCATGTTTGTGAAACCAACGCTGAAGTAACCGCTTACCATGCACTTTATATCTCTCATTCTAAAAACACAATTTGGGTTCATATTTTGTTACAGTATACAGACTTGCTTCAGAAATTTATGCTTTTAATCTCGTTAATTCTCAACCGGCAACTTATGAAATCATAACTTCCTTATCAGAAAACATTGACATTTATCTTCATGATTTTTGAATATTTTCTGATAAAATCAAGAACAAATCTCGTAAATATTTGACTTTTTTTCTCAAAATAACTTTATTCTTGTAAAATGATTACTTTTTTTCTCATAATACAAGAACTTTATTCTCGTAAATGTTTTCCTTTTTTGGTGGCCGTAAAACTCTGTCACATGATTGCAAAAAGTGTTTTCCTGAGTTTCAATATTAAAAAGTATAAGAAAAAGAAAAAAAACTCACTGTTTTGAGTGTAAAACTTAAAAACATTGTGTGCCCAAAAAGTTATTTTGCACCTCAAACTCAAAAATATGTGCTAACAAAATTATTTTACTCTTGAAACTTGAAAATATCTGCAAATATGGGCCTCAAAAGCAGCCGGCAGTGAAAATTCACCGCCTATGACTTAAGCAGTCGCTGCTTATTTTTTTGAAGACACAAAGAATATTACAGCCAAAAATCTATGTATGATGTAATAATAAGTTCATGTTCACTTTGGGAAATATTCTGCTCCTTTTGGTGAATTGTTTTTATGCTCCTCTACTGTCTGCACCTGACACAGACATGGACATGAAGGTTGATGCTGATTGGTCAAAAATTCTTGGAATCAGCTCGAAGAATGATTGGCTGCCTATCTGTGATTGGCCGGCTTTTGTGGCACATTTGTAATGTGGCACCCTGCTATTTTTGAGTGTAGAAGAGAGAGACTTTCTCTTGAGCAAAAATTGATTTGATATCACATATTAGATTTTTCTGCTTCAAATACAAAAAAACGTTTTGAGCTCACAACATTTTTCAAGTTTTACGCCTGAAACAGTGAGTGTTGTGCTTGGAAAAATGGCACAAAAGTAACTCCATATAAATGGGATAAAGGTTTATTTTCTTTAACTGACACTCAGTTCAAGCAGCTCTTTGGAAGACAGGCACTGATTAAAAATGTTTTTTTTGGTGTTGAAACAAACAAATATTCATAAAACCTATTTGAAAACAAATAATGACATTAGCATCTTTGGCTTGTTTTCTGATGATTTCTAGGACATAGTTTCAGTAGTTTTATTCGAAATTCTCCTCTGAGTTGTGGGCGGGACTTTTAGTGGGGAGTAACCCTCTGCTGATATCCCATCAACTCTTTGTTTACACGCTCTCTGTTGCACCTAAAATTATGGGAGCAACAAAAATGGTGAACAATATTGGAGCTATCCAGTCGTACAGTTTAGATCCAGATTCCAGCTCAGACCAGGAAAACAAAGACGTTCATGGATCCATTTGTCTGCAAGTGGTTGTCTGCTGATTGTAGTTTGTACTTAACAACTACAAGCTTTTTCAAACAACATTTTTTCATTCTGACTCCTGCTTTGAATAAATATCGTATTTTATGGAGTACAAGTCGCTCTTTGGGGAGAAAAGTGGAACTCTTTTAAACAAATCCACCAAGCCTGTTTTTAATGCTGCTTTCACACCAAATGCCATTTCATCTGCTGTCTCTTTAGACAAACTTCAAAATCAATGTCTGTCCAAAAATGTGTTTATAGACTAGATGCTCCCGCCGCCTTACCTTCTGTACTGCAGGTGCTGCGGCTGAATGACGGCGCCTTCAGTGGTACTTCGTGTCTCTGTAACCCAGTTTGATGACTTGCTGCCCCGACGGCTCTTCTTCTTCTTCTTCTTCTTCTTCTTCTTCTTCTGTTGCTGTCAGCAGCAAATACTGATGTTGCACCAACAGCGCCCTCTAGCGGTTGGTAGTGGGAAACAACCGCTAACAGGCAATCGGTTGTCCTTGGAAAAAAAACGAATATATATATATGAGACAATTGAGGTTTACAAAATTTACAAGTAAGTAACTCCTGAGTATAAGTCTCACCCCTGGCCAAAATGTTACAAGAACATGTTATAAACATCAAAAGCACTATTTTCATTGGAGTGGCTCTTTAAATAGTAACAATATATAGTACCACAGTAAAACATGTTAACAATTGGTCAGATGTGGGCTGCAGAGCTGCATTCAGCCATTTTTGCATCATTAATCAGCTGCAGTGCATTATTTAGCCTTACAAGTTAAATACATAAATTAAGCGAGTAAGAAAGTCAAATTGAACTTTTTTGAGAATGTTAAGCTAAAATGAAAGTTTGAACAGTGCATTTTTTCTGTCTGATTATTTGTTCTGTTTGTTTTCTAAATATTTGACTGAATTCTCACCAAATTCCCTCCCCATGAACCCTTTCCCAGGACTTGTCTTGGTGCAGTTGGAACAGACACCAGAATGGCAAATGCTGCATGTGAGGGAGTTTAAAAGCTGTAATTTTAGCAGTTTTTTTTTCGTGTTTTCATGCTACTACAATGTAACATTGTACTTTTTTGTTAGTTCCTACCACATTCAGTCAGATTTATGTTTGATTACAGACTAAAGAAGTTCAGGATCAACTTGGTTTACAAACAAATCTTCATCTTAAGTTAGCAAAAGCCAACAATCAATAGAATGATGGTCTGGAAAAAGTCATTTTAACTTCATAACTGCATAGTTTTTCTCATGTTGTCTGATTTATAAAATTGGTCATTTTCCTGTTTGGGTTAAGTGTTTTTCTTTCTTCTCACAGCTTTTCCCGTCTCCGTCGTCCAGTCCCTGCCGAACGTCGCGCTGCTCGTGACGGCTCACGGCGGACACATCGCCTTCCTGCAAGGATTGTTTCCACGTGGTGAAAATTTGATGGAGCGCCTGTTTGGGCAGTTTTTTCATGCGGCTTTTGAGCACCCCAGAGACCTCCAGAGAGCATGTGGCATCCAAGAGGAACAGAAAGAAAGTAGCTATGGAGAAATGAAGACCTGTGAAGTCTGAAATCTAAAAAACTTCCATCTAGATCTAGATAGTTTCTTAAAAAGAATTCACCTACACAATCATTTACCCAAAAAACTATAAAGCTAAATTGTTACCAGGATTTGTGAGGGGAAGGCAAAAATGCCAACAAAAAGCACTCTGGTGGGGGCTCTCAAATTCTCTGTAGCACCTTTCAGGAATTGAAACATTTTTTAAAAAGTATGTTTCTTTCCTAAAATAGTCGCCTGAACTTGTTTTCCATTCAGTTTCTTTAATGCTTAGATGAAAACTTTAACTGAATTGTGAAGAACTGGATGCAAATATAAGAATCTAAAATTTTGGAGTATAAACTGAACAAATTACAAATATTTGAAGATTATGGTTTGAAATCAAGTATAAATAGCTAAGAGAGTTTTGCAAGAAGTTCATAAGACATTTGTGTGATTTATTGTTTATTTATTGTGATTCCAAGTGAAAATTGCTGCTAATTGGTTTATTTTTTGTCACAGCGTCTGTATTTAATTTCCGTCCTGTTGCAGAAAGTAAATTAAATGAATCCTCAGTCAGTTTGAAGGAGCCCAAAATCACCACGTCTTCTCATGAACAGCCCCATGCTTTAAAATGATCGCGCACCGACCCCACATGCAGTTCACACACATAGAAGTCCAATGAATGTATCAGCATCAGCTGTAGTAACACCCCCTAGACACCAGAGGGCGCTGTAGCTGCAGATGAAGCATTAAGAGAACTCATGCTGATAACTGGGGGAAAAATCAGTTATTCCCTCTTTTTTTTTATAAATAGCTTAGGGTGTAAACAAAACAAAAAAAAAAATCAAATTTACTCTCTCAAAATGAGTAAATATGAATGTAGAAATCCACACATTTAAATAAGCATAAATAAAAAAGTGACAGAAATCGAGCACCAGCAGACCAGAGTTTTTGTCTAAAAACAGCTTGTTTGTTTGTTCTCCACACAGGAGAAGCATAAATATCTCCTTCATCTAAACAATGGAGTCTTTACCAAATGCACAGAAAAATATTGAGATATTTGTTATATTGTTTTGTATTTGGCAGCTTTGCAGTTGTAGAACACAAGAAAGTATAAAGAATCTATGAAAACTCAAAGCACTGCAAGCCTTTAAAGTTAAAGTACTGAAGCTTTCGCCATTTAAAACTGTAGCTTAAATGTAAAAGACTACAAAGGGAATTTGCCAAAATCTTCTGTAGTTTGTTTTAGCACAAAGTTTTAATTGATCTAAACTTGATGAGTTTTGTTTAAAATATCTGTTTTGTATCTCATGATCTGCTTATTGTTGGCCTTTCTTTGAAGCTAATGACAGAGGAAGATGTGGATATGGAGGGAAACGGGCTACCTTTGAGGTTTCATTGAAATATTCTGGTAATCAAAGCCTTTCAATGTTAAGAATAACAGCAATTGCAGGAAACAGTTCTTCCAAGTTTCCATGTTTTGGACATTTTTAAGCTTAAAGTCTTGTTTATTTATAATTTGCATTAACCTTATCAAACAAAGAACAAAAGTTTTGAAATTTCATTTAATTAACAATTGTTTTTTAAAGTGATGGTGTTTGAATTTTAGAGGACAATTTTTAGTTTCAGTAAAGCTAAAAGCTTTAAAAAGTCATTGAATGAGTAAGATAAGAAAAAGTGACATTAAATATTAATGAAACAAATTCCTATTTGGTTCCTTTTGAAAGTAAAAAATATCTATGGATGTGTCAAGTTAGAGCTGCATAAAAACCTGTAGGATTTTTTGTGGAAACTAACATGTTTTCTATTTAAATCTTCTAAAAATGGGGGTAAATTGTGGCACGTTTAGTGTTCCATACAGGAAATAAGCTTGACTTTAATTTAAAAAAAATAAGGATTTACCTCTTATTTTAATGCACTTAGCTTGGCAGTTCTTGTTAGAATTAAACAGATTAAGCAAATGTTTGTAATTTATGTTATTTTTAGCTGAGACAAGCGTGCCACTGTTCAGTTTTGAGGTTCCACCTGTAAAATGATGCTCGTTAAAGCCAATTTTATGCAAAAATTTCAGACAAATGTATTTTACCTGTGGCTGATAGTGGTGCTAAATGACTCAAAAATGAATGTTTTCTTGAACCTAGCAGTGTTTTATGAAGTAGTAACATGCACTTTGACATTTCTGTTTTAAAAAGTTATATTGAATAAACTGGTGTTATTCCCTCCATTAGCTATGTCATTTGTGTTGTGTGTTATTAAAGTCATTTTAATTTTCATATTTTAGTATACTCAGAATTACATGCAATCCCAGCTGGGACATGTTTGGAAGAATGTGTGCATGTGAATCCTGATGAAAATGTCAGAACTCATGCACCGCCTGCCACCACTCTCCTCTGCTTCCACAGATCCAAAGCCTTTTATCTCAGAGTCCCGCGGTCATTATTGTCACTGATTAATCAGAAAGATATTAATAATTAACTGTGAACAATATGGGCCCACACCCTCTGACACAATGCTTACCCTGAAACCTCATTTAGATGCATTCAGGGGCCTGGAAACACTCCTGTGTGGAAAAATAGAAACAAGCGGGCAGTTTCCGACTTTGGCAGATGTAATCTGTGAGCTGCCACAGTTCACTTTACATGAATTCCCACCACTGCTGGGAGTCTGACTCTCCGAAGAGGTTTGTGTGAAATGCAAATGCATTTATTTGTGTGCAGAAACATAAAAGAAATGACAGAATCATCAAAGGTGGAGCTGGGATGTTTCTTCCCCTCTGAGGCAAACAGTTTTGCCCTAAAAAAATAAAAATCTTCACAAAAACAACATAAACAAATTTTATGAGAAAAATCAAAGAGAGAGAAAATGTTTTTTTTTTTTGGCCTGCATGTTTTTTCTCTCTCACTTGAACTTCAGCTTTTTTCCATCTCATTCACCTCACTGCTACCTGGTGTGATGGGCGGAGCTTCAGGTTACAGTGGAGGATTCAACGCCAGAGCAGCTGAGATTGACAGATACAGCAAAGGAAGGAAGAGGAAAGACTCAGAGGGCAGGAAACTCAAGTAAAAGGCAGAATCAGCGATGTAAGCTTTAGAATCAGAGGGGGAATAGTGGAGAGGTTGTAAACTGCTCACTTTGGTCAGGTGTGTTCAGTCTGTACAGCGTCTGGGTTCACGAGGTCACAGGAGCGAGACCTTTTTTGAAAAGCTTGAGCAGATTTGGGGTTTTTGATCCAACCGGCCTTCATTGGCTGGACAGTTGCTCATCTTCACCTGCAGGTGAGTTTATTCTAGGTTTCTTCCTACTTACCTAAAACGTAAAAAAATAAAATATAATTTTAATTTTACTTGAGCCCTTGTCCAGAATTATTTATTTAAAAAAAGCCTAAAATTGCTTTATATGTATGACAGTTTTTATGTGAATTATTCAAAATAGATTAAAAACTGTAACTAAAAAAGTAGGATAAACAGATTCAAATATTTGTAGCTACATTTAACAATTGTTTTGTGATAATTGAGACAAATTAAAGTAATGATTGGATGTTAAATTAGCTACATGCGTTGTGTATGTGTGAAATGAATTTTTATACTATAAATGGCTGAAGTAAGTCTGAGAAATATAAAAATTAGCCTTTTATTTTCATGTACGACACAGAACAAGAAAACTTAGGAAAACTACGAAAAACTTTCAAAATATAGCAGAACATTTTGAGAATTCAAATGTACTTTTTAAAATAAGACAGATATAAAGAAAATGATGACCATTTTCAAAAACACGTCAATTTACATAAAAAGTAATACATTCTTGTAAATTGTCTTAGAATATCAGTTTCCAGACAGACTACAGTTAAAGCCTTTAGGGCTAAATCTGTGTAATAGAAACGATATGCCTGTAACAAATGGACAGTATGGTTTTAAGGAAGAACTAAAATGTTTCAGCTATATTAAAATGCTTTAAGACACATTTAAAGAAATTTTATCATATACATTCTTCTTTGTTCTTTTCTTTTTTTTTTTTTACACTTTTCTTATATTGTTGTTTTAAGCTATAACCTTTGATTTTAAAATAAAATAAAATGTTAAAAGTTCAAGGGGAGATGGAGAGAGCATCTCAGATCACTCTGGATGATTCTAAAAACAGGGTGTCTTTTGAGGATTCTGCTGTTATGAGCTATGAATATGAATTATAAATAGAGCAGTAGGAGGTTGACAGTTAGCTGGGTGAATATTTCTAATGATAAGCAGCATGGTCTGCAGCAGAAAGCTGAAACGGATTCATTTCTGAATCTTAAACGTCACACATCAGTGTTGTTTACAGTTGTAAACTGAGTGGAGTCTCCATTTTAGCTGCACTCAGGTCGGAGTTCTGTGAGGAGTGGTTTGTTGACCAGCATGCGCTTTAGTTTATCAGTCAGCTTGTCCCGCTTGTTGCAAAATACTTCCTAGAAAGTTCACAAACTCTGTTTGTGTGGGGCTTAACTGCTTATTGTATTTTAATGCAAATTAAAGTTAATGAAACACCCACGCCAGGGTCTGGTGAGAGGCTGCATGCAGGGGTGTATTTGTTCAAGGCTGGCCTGTTGACACTCAGCTCTGCAGTTGCATGCTTTTCTGCTTGTTCTTATCATGTAAATGCTCCCTAAACAGTGAATCAGTGGTGGAGATGGATCATTTTGCAGTCTGGGAGTCGTTTTTTCGGCGCTCAAGTCATCTATCTTGACTTGATGTCCCAGTTTTTCTTTATTGCTCGAAGGCTTTATGATTTCCCTTTCATGTTGTACGCAATCTTAAAGCAGTCCAATGTCCAGGGTGAGACTGCAATTAGAGGTCATGTGACATTTGAAATGATCACATGCTAACCGCTTTTCCCAGTGAGACAGACATGGACATGAATGGATCTTTTTTTAGATGTTCTGATCATGTCACCAGACTTGTTGTGTTTCAAAATGTTGTCATGCCAAGTCTGCACACAGGATAACATGCAGAAACATTATGGTGAATATTTTGTGGAGACTTTGTTCTAAAAGAAGTTTAAAAATGTGGCTGAAAGCAGTTGAAAACGCACACACAAACTTTGTCGTCTTGTTCCAAGAAAACATACACAATAACTTTTATTACAGAAACGGACCATCTGTCTGTGCAACAGCAAGACACAGTCTCAAGGTTAGATTAGACTTTATTATACAATTTCTTTCATCTTGGTTCCATTATCCATAAAACAAATGTCATAAATGTTTATGAAAGCTGTCGAGATGTGCTGGGATTCAAAGACGACTATTTATGTTGCTTTTTGAATGGATTCACAACCTAAAGGTAACCTCAGATTATCATGCAACATTGCTGTTTGTTACTTTTTCTTGTAGTCATGGAGAAGCAAATAGCTGATCTACAGCTGCAGCTGGAGAAGCAGTGTCTTATCAACAAAGAACTGCAGAGGCAGAACAAGGAGCTGGGTGAGTACAACAGTTGCAGAACAGGCTTATCTTCAAAATGCACACAGCCTCACTTATGTGTGAGATGTGTTTTTAGTTACAATTATACCAAAGGCTGGAATGTCCTCTGCTCCTTTCTGGATTACTGCTCTGATTTACAAAGTCTACGTATGCGCAATAAAACATGTAAATGACTCTGAAGTTGCTGAGAGGCTCACAGAAGTATTGTTAGGAAAGCTCCACCCGTCAGGGAGGTGCGGGTGCAGCACACAAACACAGGAAAGACTTGAGTAATAAGCAGCAGGATGGAACTGAATAAGGTTTTTGTTTCAACTGAAAGTAAACAAACGAAATGTAGAATGTGTTACTGATTTTAAAAACTGATGCTTTTGTAAAGCACAGATGCAAATCTGCTTAAAAGATCAATCTGAGGCACTATTAGAAAGTTACAAAGAAGATAAATTTGTCATAAGAGTAGCAGTGGTGCCTATAAAAAAGTATATTATTGTGCCTCTAGAGAACAATATGTTCATCCAAAGCAGACCATACAACTATCTTCAATCAATTAAATGTAAAAAAAAACGCAAAAAGGTTTTCTCTGCAGAGAAACTGCTCTTCACACCTCCACCTGTGGGGGCAGTAGTGTGCCAAAAGGCAACTTGATGTAAAAGCAGAGAAACAGTAGAAGAAGAAACACTGCAACTTAAAAAGCAACGCTTGGCTTCAACATAAACCAGAACCAAAACCGTTTTTTAAGTTATCAACAGATGTCTATTTAGTGTCCATAAGTGACCACTTTACATCTACAAAAACATCTTTATAATTTATCTTAAATAACTTTTCTTAATCTCCAAGACACAATACTTATAACAACTGCAATGGAGGTGGTGTTTTATCTTAACTTTGAGATTAAAATTATGCACTAATGGGGGCGTAGTTTTTTGACTGATGGCTAACAGACAAATCCTCAGCTCTGTTAGGCCACTGGGCATGCTCAAACAACTGGTGGCTGCTCCAAATATTTGCCAATTTTTAGAATAATAATAATAAAAATAATGGACTGGATTTATCTGCACTTTTCCAGACGCTCGCAGCGCTTACAATGCGTCAATGAATGAATGAACATAAAGTACTGATTTGAAAAAGTGTTTTGAATGGGTCCAAACTAATGTGTGTCATTCTATCCATCTTTATTATTTTTTGGAACTGAATCCTTGATCCTGACTCGCCACAGACTTTATTAAATAGAAAGATGCCACATTTGGTCAACTTGAAGGGTAAAGCAATTTTGTAGTCTTTCTGGATTGATGTTAATAAGAATTTACTTTAAACCATTGAACTGAGTTGGTTCTCCCATTTTTAAAATAATCAATTGAGCCGTTCAATCTTTGTAAATGTTGTTTTTTATTTATAAAGTATGAAATAGGTTTAAAAAAGCTTCCTCTGAGATAAAAGTCATTAACAAATCATAAGTGAGTGAGGTTTTTTTTCAAGGATTTTTATTTAAAGTTTGTCTACAGGAACTGAGTTTACTTCTGCTCTTCTTTTAATTCCACAGAACAGCGTCTGCAAGAGAAAGAAAAACTTTTGCAAAATCTGCAAAGTCAATATCAGGATCTTGGTATGATGACCATAAAACACCTACTTTCCTCACTGTAGGATGTAAATTGATCTTTAATAGAGATCCTTACTTAATCTTATTTGTTCTTCTCTGTTTGCTCTCAGCAGACTTTCCCTCTCAGAGCAGTATTGAATCTGAACCCGAGTTCAGGAAAAGTCGTGTGGCCGTCATCGCCTCTGAACCGATTCCTGAGAAGCTGGAAATTGCAAGCAGCACTGTCAAGAAATCTGCCAGGTTTTAAGTCCTTAATGCAGAAAAAATGAAGTTTCTCATTAAATCATGTGCCCCTGTGAGTCCTATAAACAATGCTCTGTTTCGCCCTCAGTGAAACAGCTCTGATTGTCAAAGCCATCCAAAAGAACGACTTCCTGAGCCGCCTCGATGAAGAGCAAATCGCCATGATGGTGGACCTTTTAAGAGCTTCCAACTTCAAACCTGGGGAGGAAATCATTAAAGAAGGCTGTGAAGGAGACAGCATGTACATAGTGGCAGGTGGGAGTAAGCTCTAGAGTGTGTTCCCCATGAAGATGTGCTTACAGAGATTTAATAAAAGGACTTCTCTCAGCTGGTGAGCTCATCGTCACCCAGGCAGGACAGGACCTGCGAACTCTGAGCATCGGGGATGTTTTTGGAGAACTGGCCATCCTTTACAACTGCAAACGGACAGCCACAGTTAAAGGTCAGACACAGTCATGGAGGTACTTGGAGATTTCAATTATTCAGTTTTTCATGCAGTGCCAATCACCCTTATGCGAGTAGCATATGCTTAATGTTTCTCTGAAGTACTCTAAAAGCTTTAATAAAGATCTGTAAAATCCTTAGCCACACTTCACAGACAATACTCAGCTATGCTTCTTTAATGTGCTTGGAGCAGCACCTACTACTGATCAGAATGATTGGTTTTTCCAACACAAACACAATGGAACTGCTTAAAAATTAAAGGTTTTAAATGTAAACCTTTGACTTCCTGTATGCAGCTTCATTGAAAGAAAATTAATTTAGAAGCAACAGTTCTGCAGGCATAATGCCAATTTTAGAAAACAGATTTATTGGTGAATTAATTGGAGTCTGAAAACGTAAAGTAAAAAAAGTGTCAAAATGTTGACATGTTGGTCTGATCCTGTCACTCATGTGGCAGCAAAAACTCAGGTGCGTCTTTGGTGCATGGAGCGACAGACATACAGAACCATCATTACCAACAAGTCCAAGAAGAGACGAGAGCAGCTGATGGGCTTCCTGAAGACGTGAGTTCATACGCTTTCTAATCCTGTTAGCTGAAATCCAGAAAAATGTTTGAACACATTTAACTTTGAGGTCTTTGTTTCAGATTAAGATGTTAATGATGAACTCTTCTGTTGTCAGGTCTCGAACTCTTAAAGACTTGAATGATGTGCAGTTGTCCAAAATCATTGATTCCATGGAGGAGGTGAGGAACTTTTAACTACATTTTTTTTAGTTTACCTAAATGTAGGAAAAGTTGGGACATTTTTTAAAGCATAAGCTAAGAAAATAAAAATTAAAAGAGTCAATAATTTCATTACAACCAAACTTTGACAACAGAACAATACAAAATATGGAAAAATCTCTGTGTGTCTGGGACAATTTGGATGCTCATTATCTTTAGGCATTCAGATGACACTGCATCTCTCATAGCATCACTGTGTCAGTGTTAAATGATCCAGAGACACTTCCAGATATCTCAATGGATAACCAAATCTTTTGGACCACCTACAGATGACAAATATAGCTGTATCATACAGAAGGGAAGTCAATGTTGTGCTGTCTTTGTGCAGAAACAGACTTGTTTCCTGTGGATCAAGACTAATTTAAACTGAGACAGTGGTCTGTGATCAGATATGTTCAGATGTTCTTGTAGGTTTTTAACAGATGCTATGTCCTCCAGGAATATCACCTGCAACCAATTCCCTTGTATCAGAAAAACTCCCCTACTTACTTTGGTCCAGACGGCCAGGCCACTCTAGACTGTAGACATACATTTTTGATAAGGGGAAATCCAAATCTCAAGTTTGGTGGTAAAATTCTATCAATGGAGTCCCAATAACTTTCAGAGAAAGGTTACAGAAATAATCCCTTGTTACTGATAAGGGATTTCTTCCGTCGGGTCCCTATTGACTTTAAGTCTGTCAGCAATTTTTCTTTGATCCATCATGTTCAGTTAAAGTCATCAAAGCCCCAGCATCAAAAAGTAAGTATTCTCACATTCATGAATTTTCCAGTTTTTGGACTTACTCTTCAGAAATAGTAATTCTGATGAAATCCAAGCACTATTTATGCTAAACCAACAATGTGATAGCAGAAACAAAGATTGTTACACTTACAGCGGTATCCAAACCGGCCTGCTTCTCTCTATTAAAAGGTTCTCATTAAAAAGAGAATCTGGAGCAGCATCCCAGTAAAAATACAGCAAGGATGACCAGCAACTGTAAACATGAATCAGTCAAAAATTGGGATCAAATTTAAATCCAGAATCCCAGAACTTCAGAGTCCAAATTGATTTAAACTGTTCCAGGACAGAAAAGAAAAGCAGAACCACGGTAGCCGTTCTGCTGTGAAACTATTCTCAGCAGCACAGCATTTAGCTTATCTGGTGTGTAAAGTGGATTTTTTTATTTATTAACTATCACCTCGTGTGACTTGAATGATTTTTAGTTTTCCTTTTAATACAAATTGTTCAGACTTTCATTAAAATAATTATTTAGGTATATTTTAGAATTTGTTTCTCTTGTTATTTGTAGGTGAAATATCAAGACAAAGAAGTTATCGTTCGCGAAGGAGCAGAGGCAAACTCCTTCTACATCATCCTCAAAGGAGAGGTACTTGGTTGTCAGGATTCCTGCTCTCTGTTCTATTGTTTTGTCTGATCCTGAGGGGGTCTGTTCATTTGCACCCTCAGGTTTTGGTGACCAAAAATGTGAACGGACATCAGAAGCAGATTCGCAGGATGGGGAAAGGGGAGCACTTTGGGGAGCAGGCCCTCATTCGGTAACCGTGGCAACACATTTGCAAGAGCCTATAAAGCCATCCACCACTCTCCACTTTTCTCGCCTGCAGTCGTCGTGGCACTTTTGCTTGCAAAACCTGCCAATTAAGTGTGATGAGCGATTTTCTGTTTTAGAAAAAAAATAATGTACAATAGTTGCAGGATCCTGTTTTTTGGTAAAAGCACATCTGTCAGTTTTTCGGTGACAAACCGGTTTTCACTGCTTTAAAAACAAGCTGAACAAAAATAATTACTTTCTTTTTTTAATTGTGACAAATAAAATAAGTGTAATATAAAACCATTTTATTTACACTTTCATTTATACTTTTTGTTTGTCCGCCTTCAGCGAGGTCTTGAGAACAGCCACCTGTACTGCTGATGGACCTGTTACCTGCCTCTCCATCGACAAGGAGTAAGTCTGACCAAACAATGAAAGGTGCCATTAAATTAAAGTAAAACTCAGACTTTTTGTGCTCTCTTTGTGTGCTGCTGCTGCTGTTGACTCCTGCAGAGTGGGAATAACTATGCCATTTTTGCAGGGTTTTTGAAGAGACCATCCCTGTTGAACACCTGGAACTGTTTGACGAGTATGTTTGCCACAACGCAGCTCATTTAAATTAAAGCGGAGTGTGAAAAATTGAGACTTCCCTTTTCTACTTTCAGCTCCAAGGTGATGCAAGAGGCAGAAACTCCTGCAAAGTCATTGTGAGTGGCTCTCGATTGGTTTATATATGTTGATTACATGTCATAAAATTAGATAAAAAGTAAGGAAATGTGTGCTTTTATTAGGCCCAGCTCCACCCTGAGGTTTAAGGATCTGGTTCCTGTCTTATACCAGGAAGGGCGCTTTCAAGGAGATCCTGTCACTCTTGGAGTTGGAGGTTTTGGCCGTGTGGAGCTGGTAAATTAGGCGTTTCATGCAAACCTAAACCAGGAACTTTAATCTTTTTTATTTTATTTTGATAAGTTCCGCTGCACATTTCAAAATAAAGGTACAATAGTGTAAGGAGGACATGACATTAAATAAATTCTTCCCTCTCATTTGTGTGCACAAAATGCTAGTTTGAAGGCACAATTTATTATAATTTTTTTATGTCATGTCCAGGGCTCCATAATAATCAACAGAACCTTTCTGGATAAAACAAAAGGCTGATGTGAAAGCTTTATTGCCTTTGGCTCAGATGAGATTTCTTCATTAGCAAAGCTATGTGTTGTTCTGTTCAAAACTGCCCTTCCAGAACCCGAGCACAAATAATGATCATTTCTGTTATTCCTAGATGACCACAATAAAGCATGGAAAATATTACGCCATGAAGCGAGTAAGCAAGAAGCAGATTGTTGCCAAGAGACAAGAGGAGCACATGCTGTTTGAAAAGAAGATTCTTAAAGCGATTCAGTGCGACTTCATCGTCAGGTATCAAAGACAGCAAACTCCCAAGTCTACCATTTAATGCAATCATGTCTTAAAAAATGTTAGTTTTTTTTCTTGTCTATTCTAGACTTTATGCAACCTTCAAAGACACAAGATACATTTACATGGTCATGGACTTCTGCAGTGGAGGAGAAATCTGGACCAAACTCAAAGAAGTGTGAGTAGAAAGTGAGATAGGATGAGTTTTTCAGATATTTTATGACTGAAAGCAATTTATTTACCCTAAAAAAAGGAAAATAAAAATCGCAGAGACTCTGATTTTCTGCAGAAAAAAGGACAAATGTTTAAGCTTTTGAATACAAAGTGATATAGTTGCTTGAATGCTCCAAGAGTGGATGTTTTCAAAGAAAAATATCTTCTATTCTCACTCCTAGAGGGCGCTTTGATGAGCCTATAGCCGTGTTCTGCACCGCCTGTGTGGTGGAGGCCTACGCCTACCTGCACAAGAAGAACATCATGTACAGAGACTTGAAGCCAGAGAACCTGATGCTGGACCAAAGAGGATACATCAAACTAGTGAGTGTCACTCTGAAGAACTGATTCTGAGTTCATAACATGTTTAAACTCATATCAGGCAGAGAATGATAGATTTTTGCCTGAACAAAAATTGGTACCTTCTGTGTATATGACGCCTTTCCCCCCCAGTTTGACAGAAAAATTTGAAATCAAAACAAAGTAAACATAGTGGGGATATCTAGTTTTTATTCATAGAGTGAGCCGCATTCAACCCTCTCACCTCATTTAAAATCTGTCAAGCTTCTGTGCAAACATAAATCTGAGGACAAACGACAACTGCTGAACCGTGTTATTACTATGGGTGGGAGAGTACAGCACACACATACACACAACTAAAACAGAATATTTGAATGTTTTTGAGTTCTCGCATTTCTGCTTGTTTCTTGGCCAGAAATCTAGTTGATATTCTAGTCTGCTTTGCTCGCGTTTATAACAGAAGAACCAGTATTTTAAACAGCTTGCAGGTAATTCACTGACCACATTTCAATCCAGAGCTAATTCCTGATAGAGGTTGGTAAAAACATGAAGCCACATGGTTTCTTTTCCACTTTACATGAGTAGGATTCCATCTGTTCACAGGTCGACTTTGGTTTTGCAAAAGAGTTGATGCGTGGAGATAAAACGTACTCTTTTGTTGGCACGCCTGAGTACATGGCTCCAGAGATCATCAAGAACCAGGGACACGACTTTGCTGTAGACTTTTGGTCTCTTGGCATTCTGATCTTTGAGCTGCTGGCTGGAAGGTAACAGTGTCTTTTACTTTGTTCACCATAAGCTAGAAAATCTAGGAGTCTTTAGGTACTAAATAGTCAGTAGGAAACCAGCAGATGGCAGCAGATAATTGTGGTTGATGTCTGCAGGGTTCAGTACTTGGAGTAGATATAAAGGTTGGACAAAAGGGTTACGTTTGGCTTTGAACCTAAAAATAAACGATAGCAATATCTAAAATATATTTATTTTTATTTCCAGCCCTCCCTTTTCAAGTTCAGAACCTCAGAAGATCTATGCCAAAATTCTGGATGGTGAGCTCAAGTATCCTCCTTACATGAGTGAAGCAGCAAAGTCCATCATCAGTAAACTGTGCAGGTAAGAAGGAAAACACATCATGTTGGAAAGGTTTTTTTTTTCCAGGGCAGAGTGTCTATTTCCGAGCATATCTGCAGTTAAAAATATTTACTTTAGGACGTTTTGAAATTCTTTCCTTCGTGAAGAACATTTCCTATGCATCTTCTCTGTAATGAATGTGGTTTTGCAGACCTCGGCCGGGTCAGAGGCTAGGAAACACCAAGAATGGAATCAAAGAAGTGCGGCATCACAGGTATCTATGGAAACGTCCTATCATTGTAACCAAAAAAGAAGTAGTATTAAAGACCCACTCTGATCATCTTTTGGTCTATTTTAAAAGTTTTCCCAGTGGTCTTTTAAATATAAAGATGCAGATTTGAGCCAAAATCAAAAGAACTGTGTCTGGGTTTTTTTTGGGACATATGTGGCAGGAGTTCATTAGAAATGGACCTCTAAGTTGAGTTGTGGTTGGGACTGTTGGCGTGGTGCGTAGAAGTAGATATCCCTCTATTCACTCTCCAGCTAGCTTAGAGCCGTTCACAACCTCAAGATAGCATCAGCGGTGCAACAATAATGCCAAGCAATATCTGAGCTATCCAGTCAGTTCTGATCCAGATTCTAGCACAGAATAGGAAAATAAAGGATGTACATGGATCCATTTGTCTGCAAGTGGTTTCATCAGAGTGGAGCTGAACGCTGAGTTTATGGCCCACCCATTTCAGTTGCTGAGTCACAAAAAAGCTTTTTAAACTGTGTTTTTGTCTGCTCCTGATTCACAATGATTTGAATAAAGAAATACTCAGAAAAGCAATTTAAGGTTAATTGTCTTATATGTCCTCCATCATCAAAAAATGTCACAAGAACCTGTAAAAAAACACCAAAAATATGTTTCTTTAAATTTTTAAGGTAGACAAAATCAAAGGTTTTGTAAGTACACTATTTTTGGGCTTTCTTATTCTAACGGTTTATATTCTAACCTTTTGTTTATTCCACTCTTGGATCTGTAACCTGCATTTCCCTCCAGGTGGTTCGGCAGCATGAACTGGCATAAACTTCGCCTGGGTCAGCTGGAGGCCCCCACAGTTCGACTCATACGGAAGGCAAGCGAAAGCGTCTTTGTGTTTTTACTCTCCCTTAAATTAAAAAAAAAAATACATTGTCTTTGACCATTTGTTTGGAAAAAACACAGCTGTACTTTGTAGAAAGTCAACCTCAGACCCTTTTAAATCACTCATTCAAATATTATGATAGATAAAACAAGAGGTACACAATAAAGGGAAAAACACATTATTAACATTAATTCTCAGCAGCATCACAACAGTCACATTGTTTTTGGTGTTTTTAACAGGTTATTTGGCATTTTTTGATGATGGAGGACATACAGTATATAAAGAAAATTAAGCTGTGACTAACAAGCTTTAAAAGAAGATTATTTTTCATTTGATTTCAATTATTTCGTGTCAAGGTTTGTTTAAATCCAGTTCTTTTTAGATATCCCAGATCATTTTAATAACACTAATTAGTCTGAACAGTATTTTATTGATAGTCTAAGTCAGTGACCAGCAGTTCATTAAAGGGCTTTATGGAGAAGTTTCCTTACTGAGCAAGCAGTGGGCGACTGCTGAAAGAAAAACCCTTGTCAAAGGATGAAAAGGATGAAACTACTAGCAGGAAGGCAAACTATCTGCTGGGATCGGTTTGGGCCTCAGAAGACGTTAAAAAATGAGGCGAAACTTGGGTACTACAGTGTACCCTCTGTTTTTGATGCAAACACAGTTTACTTCAGGAGGATATTTTTCAAGGTTTGACTAAATTAAAGGGGTTCTTCAAACATCTTCCTGCTCAATATCTGATGATGAGCAGGAGTGAGAACGTAAGAGTCCTGAAAAGCAGGGGTGCAGGTTGTTCAGGATTAATCAATTGCAGTTTTTGTAGAATTACTCTGGTTCAAAATATAACTGAAAAACATTTTCAGTCCTCAAAAAACATTATTTTTCATAAATAAGAAGTGTCATTGTGGATAAGAACCAGATAATTTCTTAGATTCCCTAAAAGTCATTAATTCTAAAGCAAGTAAACTTAAAGTCCCACTCCAATTTTTCGTTGATCTATTTTTATAGCGCTCCTAGTGTTCTTTTAATTATGATTATGACATTTTTAGCCAAAATCCCAAAACTGTCATTTTTGAGGACATAGTTTCTGCAGTGACAGTATTTCATTGGAAATTTACCTCAGAGTTGTGGGCGAGACTGTTGGCTGTTGCCCAACTCCGCCCCCCTTCCCCTCTCCGTTGCAGAGTGGAGCAGGGAGCCTATGGAAATACTAATACATTTTCTTTCTGTCTTTCCACCATCATTAGAAAAATACTACAAGAACACGTTAAAAACACATTTTTTCTTGAAGTGGGTCTTTAAACCTCAGCTAAAAACGACTAAACTTCCCCTTTGTCATCTTTTTAAGGGTCCGTGTTACATCAACTTTGACCGATTCCCCGTGGACCACACAAAGGCAGATGAGGACTTCTCTGGTTGGGATCGTGAATTCTGATTATTATTATTTTTTTTTTTATTTGAAAAATCAATGGCTGGAAATCTTATTTTTGTTCAATTACATTGTACATTGTTCAATTTACACAATGCAGCCATAAAAACTAATTTAATACACTTTTGTTTAATAAAAATGACAAAGCTGCTACAAACAACCTGTTTTATAGAGTTTACCTTTTTTTAAGTTGTTATACTGACAAAGAGCCTTCTTCTGGGATTATCATCATCTGATTCATTTCTTAGTCTGATGAAATTACTGAAGTTGATAAAATAACCTAATAAGGTAACAGCTCAATTACAGAATAACATTTGGGTAAACTCAAATTTAGAAAATTTAGTACAAGTGAAGCATTTGGATATTCAACATGCAAAATTATAAATTAGTTATTTATATCAGTAAATGTTACCTATTTAGTTTTATATCAGGGATATATATCAGTAATATCCATAAAATATGGTCCGTAGTAAGGCTTTTTGTTATGATTCGGGTGTCCTAAATGGTTTTAGAACAAAACAATGAGGAATTTTGGTACAGAAAAACCCAATAATGAAATGAACTATGTGCTTTTACTGTTTATCTGGATCAATAATTCTTAAATAATATTTAGTTGTTATCTTGTAAAGATGACTCATATTTTTATTTTAAGACTTTTAGTTACGTTCCTTAAACTCTCAAGTTATTCATTTGAATCTTGACCATCGCAATGGACATCTGTGAGTGATTTATTAAAACAAATCCTCTGATTTATGCTTGTAAGACCTGTGTGTGAAAATAAACACACTTTTTAACTTCTCAAGTCCTCCAGCCTGCAGCAGAAATGACAACGTTTGGAGATTACATTTGTGACTACGAATGAAACACCAGGTGATTATTAATTATTGGGGCTGTTATCAGTGAGAAAAACAGCCCAACGTTATCAGATCTGATCGAGCCCGCATGAAGGGTTTAGCTCATGCCTTTGACAATGGCTGCAGCTGATTGTTTGGCTCTGTAGGTGTGCAGCTGTCTGGTCTGGCAGCTGGTTTAAAGGCAGAGGAAAGGGTCATCCTGTTCCCTCCTGTTAATGCATGTTTTGTGCCTGCCTAGAGTAGTTTTCCACATTAGAGAGCACAACATCACATGAAAGTAAACACGCCTTTTAGAGGGAAAAGACACACTACCAGATGTTTCCTCCTTGCAGAAAAAAACGTCTTGAATTTAATTTGAAGAGAGCAGTGACAGAAATGAGTCAGAGGAAACACGATATGCTTTTTTTTTAAAGTAGTCAACCGTTTCTTCCTGCTGCTCTGCATAAAGGATCACGATTTTTTTGTCCAGCCAGCCTTTGCGTGATGTTTAACCCCCCCCCACTTCCCCCAGGTTTTAGCTAGGTTACTGTGAGACAAGTGCATAATGTTGGTTTCTTTGGGATCCTGTGATGGACTACATGCACTTTGCCAGAAATCAAACCCCTTCTCAGTGTATGAAGCATTTTTTACATACATAGTTTTCAAAATAAGAGTAGAGACAGAGAAAAGAAAAAAAAAAGTGTCACAATTCTTTGAATCAACAAAACTAAAAGAGTACTTATGTAAAAAACAAAATGGTGTTCATAAAAATCTGCCAAGAAATTAAGAAAATCAGAATTTGTTGAAACATTAAAAAAGGCACTTAATGAAGCTTTAGACCGCGTAATGACTTAATTTTAACACCTGAAATTATTTCCAGTTTCAGAAAAAAGCAAAAATTAAGTTGTGCTTTTGCTTTCAAGTAGATGCTGAATGAAGGTAATTTAGGAGCCAAAGTTGTCCAATACATAGTTTCATCAGTAGGCATTAAGGGTCAACAGCATAAACTTAACTTATTCTAACACAAACACAAAATGAGGAGCCTGAATGTGACATAAACCCTAAATGCAACGACACATGGACTAAATGTAAACCACAGACTTAAATACTCGAAGGGTTAATTAATTAACTAAACTGAAACTGCTGTGGCTAATTAAAAACTTAAACTTGGTGTGAACATGAAAGGAGCCAGACAAAAACATGAGCTAATTAACCTAAAAAGGTAACTTACATAAAAAGTGTTTTTATCTTATTGATTAACCTTATAGAGTCACTCTGATCATCTTCTGATCTACTGCAAAAGCGTTCCCTACAAAGGCTTCTGTCGTTTCTCCAGCTGGTTGTTTCAACAGGATCTCCTTCTCCCATCACCTCTGCTCTCTCATTTACCCCATGACATTTTTGTTTCTGTGACAGGAAGAAGAAGTGTTTTTGACAGATCGGTTTTGCCTTCTCCTTCAAAGAAATACTTTAAATTGATCTGCTTTTTTATCCTCCAGCCCACCTGACATTTGGTACCACACTTCCATTGTTTATTATCTGTGCTGTCCATATGTTAGGCCTCAAATGATGCACACTGTCTTCATGGAAATGGATTTCTGGTTGAAAGGAAAGATGCACTACAGTTTGATGGAGAGATTTTCTAACAAAGTGACCCAGAAACATCGAGTGGCGGCTAAAGAATAAAAAGGAAATGAGCTTTGTAGCTTTTTAAAATCCCTTTGAGCTTAGGAAACAGTTTTAGCACCTTTTCTGAATGACAAATTTTCACCAACTGTGATAAAATATATATTTTATTAAAAACCAAATAAAACAGTCAACACAAAAAAACATTTAAATTAGGCGAAAAATGAGAAATCAGAAATAATTCTGGTTTTCAAACATGGAGCAAAGGAGAATTTCTGTGTGACGAGCTTTTCCTGTCAGATCTCATCTGGTTGTGTTTTCTCCCAGGAGGTGTCTAGAATTAATTACTTGGCACCTTTGAGTGATAAATTAGTTTGTCTGTTGTTTATTCACGTGCGGTTCACATTTTTCATCTATAATGTCACCATTTTGATGTAGATCAACGCTTATTTCATGTATTGTTTAGTCTTCAACAGTGTATTTCAACTTTTTGAGGGTTTTCTCAAATGGGGAGAAAATGGGGAATCTCTTATAAAACGAGCTCAATTCCTGACTGACAAGAAATAACTCACATGAAAACCATGTTTTTGGTGTATTAAACATTTTCTTCCAGCATTTTTCTGATGATGGAGGATGATTAGAAAAAATTTGTCTAAAATAGGATTTCTGACTATTTCTTTGTTCAAATTGTTGTGAATCAGGAGCAGAAGAAAAATGCTGTTAGAAAAGAGCGTATTTGTGACATAAAAATTACACTGGGCGGACCACACGCTTCCTGCTCTAAACTCTCATCAACAGGGAGGGGAAGGGGGGCGGGGTTACTGGCCAGCAGTCCTCCCCAAAACCCATAGGTGAATTTTTAATTCACTACTGCCGCTCTGCAGAAACTGTCCTGGAAAAAGGCACAGGTTATTTGATATTGGCTAAAAACTGCATAATAGTAATTAAAAGACACTGGGAACACTTTTAAAATATATCAAAAGAGCTGGCAAGGAATTATCCCTGGCATGTGAATTTCTTTGTTTCAAAGCCTTTTGCCTTTGTTAATGCACCATAATTTTAAGGTTTTAGAGCTTTGGAGAAACGTGTGCTGTTGTTTGTCTTTGTTTAGCCCTCTGCCGTTGGGGGTTTAATTTGGCCTAAAAGGGCTGGAGAAGCCTGCAGCACACTCAAAATACAGTACGGTTTTCTTTTGGCTGAGTCATATTTGACAACCCTTTATTTTATTGGTTGTGTATAATGTCAGAAGTGTTTTCTTGTTATTTGTTATGTGTCCATAAAAGCACAAGGCATAGATTTAGATTTTTTGGCATACATTTTGAGGACCCAAATGCAGAATATGCCCTCGTGACTGAAGCTTATAGAATTTGATGAGTGATCTATGAAGGTACGTTCACACTGCCCTCCGCAACGTGGATTCAAGCAGCCAATGACAAGTCTTTGTATGTGCCGGTTTTGGGCTTCCACATGCAAAACTTTCCTGTTCACGGGTAGCTACACATATTTCTCCAACCGTTTTTGGACTCTTCGTACAGAACGAGTGGATATTGAACATGCATTTCAAGTTAAAGGGGTCTTGGACTTGCTAGTGACGTATGGATGACGTCCCTTTTGAGTCACAGAAGTGCCAACCATTGGAAAATTGATCGTGATGGAGAAATGAATAATTAGGGTTTGTGCCCGGTTGCAATTATATGACACCAAGGCTGAACCTGAATTGCTTCCCTACCCTTATGGCTTAATCGTATCCCTACATTTATCCTTTCATGCGGACTAATATGGAAAAAATCGTGTCTTCGAATTCAGACCTTACTGCCAACAGTTACCCGTCAGCGTTGTCGTGTGTATCAATATTATTTTTGTTATAATACATAGCTAGATAACAGATAAGACATTTAATTATGAAAATAAATAGCAGCAACTATCGCGTTTCATGCTCTGCAGTAAACCGTGTTATTGGAGAGCATTACGTTTCTAAAGTGCGACTGACAATAAAAAAAGAGGAAACACATTTTTGTTGTTTATTTGTCTGTGATGGTCCACGATACCGTCACATCTGTCGCTATCAACCGGTCAATTATGATTGACGTAATGAGCACCCCTGCTCTAAAGTGTCCCTATGTGTGCATGGGTGTGTGAGTATATTTAACAGACTGGCACCGTGATCAGGGTGTACCCCACCTACGCCCAACAGCTCTGTGACCCTGAAAGGGATTCAGCAGGTTCAGACGATGGATGGATAGTCCCAATCTAAACCTAGTGATTGCTTTATCTTTCATTTTATTGTGTCTTGTGTTCCTGTAAAAACATTCCCTGAATATAACTACTTGAAATACTTGAAAAAAGCTTGGAGGGTGTGTTGAACTTACTGACCTTATTCCTTATTACACTCAGACTTAATAAACAGATACAAAACAACTGGGATGTTGGCAACTTAAAATTCTTTTGATTGTGACTCTGTCCCAAAACATTACAAAACATAACTTGAACACAAAGCATTTCTTAATCCAGGAAAACTAAAAGTACTTTTGGGATTGGGATCTAGCAAATGGCATCAGTGTCCCTCTAATATTTAGTCTCCAACTATACACTCTTTATAGTTTATAGTTTTTAAAATGCGAGGTTTTGCAGAGGACGCCGTAGCCGTAGCTCTCCACTCCGCACTGAACCACCTGGAGCAGCAACAGAGCTACGTCCGGATGCTCTTTGTGGATTACAGTTCTGCTATCAACACAATAATCCTGGACAGACTCTGGGATAAACTGGACACTCTTGGCCTCCTACCCCTCACACGCAATCGGATTAACAACTTCCTCACAAACCGAACACCGACTGTGAGACTTGGCCCCCACCACTCCTCCACCCGCACACTGAACATCGGCGCCCCACAGGGCTCTGTGCTAAGCCCCCTGCTGTACTGCCTCTACACTTATGACTGCAGCCCAGCCCACAACAACTGCATCATCAAGTTTGCCGACGACACCACGGTGGTCGGACTCATTCCCAGGGGGGATGAGTATGCCTACAGAGAGGAAGTCCAGAAGTTGACAACCTGGTCCTCGGAGAACAACCTCACCCTGAACACCAGCAAAACCAGGGAGATCATAGTCGACTTTAGGAAACATGGCGCGGACCCAACCCCCCTCCTTGTTAATGGGGAGCACGTGGAGAGGGTCCACACCTTCAGGTTCCTCAGCATCACCATCTCTGCTGACCTCTCCTGGACAGCCAATACCACTGCCATCATCAAGAAGGCTCAGCAGCGTCTGCTCTTCCTGAGGGTCCTCAGGAAGAACAACATCAGCACCAAACTGCTGTTGACCTTCTACCAGTCATCCATCCAGAGCCTGCTCACATACTACATAACTATCTGGTTTGGCAGCTGCAAAAAGAGAAATAAAAAGAAACTGCAGAGAGTCATAGAGACGGCTCAGAAAATCATTGGGTGCCCTCTCCCCACCCTGACGGACATCTACTCCGCGTGCTGTCTCACTAGGGCTCACAACATCATCAAGGACAGTTCACACCCTGGCTCAGACCTGTTCAACCTGATGCCCTCTAGGAGGCGCTACAGGGGCATCAGAAGCAAAACGAACAAACTAAAAAACAGCTTCTTTCCAAAGGCAATAACAATCCTCAATTCCCAAATGCACAGATAAAATCCATATTCCTGTTTACTTCTCTGTCCACAGTGTCAACTCTTGCACTTCTGACATGTTTACACACAGTTTTCATACGCAATTTTGCACAATTATTTCGGCACTCTTCATTACAGTTTACAGTTTATATTTGCACACTTGTATACTGTTTATTTGTTTGTTTGATTTTATTGTATTACAATGTTTTTTTATTATTTCTCCCTTCCTTGCTAATCTAATCTAATCTAATCTAATCTAATCTAATCTAATCTAATCTAATCTAATCTAATCTAATCTAATCTAATCTAATCTAATCTAATCTAATCATTTATACACAAGTACAAGATAGTTATGGCTTTTGGAGGACTTTTATGCTGATAATCCCAGCAGGTCTTGAATCATCGTAGGTTTTGCTTTTCTCACAGCATTGTTTTCAACACGATGGAAAGCAATAAAACTAAAATAGAAGTTGTAAGCCAAAATAGATGGAACGACACATTTGAAGGTTCCTGTCTTCACTTCTGTCCTTTGTTTTGGCGTGACCGGACACTGACGTGTTTTGTTTTTGCACAGACTTACTTCTGTTTCCTCTGAGAGTTCCTCTTTTCTCATCTCTCTAATATCATCTCTTTCCATAAAAGCATCTGCAAGGATACATGTGCTTTGAAGCCTGTTTAACTTGCTGATGGCTATAAAGATAGTACTCTAGTTACTCTATAGCTATGAGTATTTTATGGTATTGTTGCCCCAAACAGCTCACTAACTCAAAGTATAGGAACACATACAAAATAATTTAGCGTTTCTAGATTTATTATGAGCCTCTACACACACAACAGAGTTATAAAAAGGGAGATATTTGAGCTAAATTCAGCTGCCATACACATAATAATGTGTTGTTCAAGGCAGTGAGATAAAACCCTCAGGGGTTCAAACTGAATTCTTTTGGCTCATATTCATGATCTGTGCTTACAATAGCCCTCTGCTGTGCAACATTTATTTTGTTAGTGCACAAAAATAAAGTTTTGAGTCATAAAAATGCAATGATGTGCAACTTATTTTAAGTTAAATCACAGCTCATAAGTAAACACAACAGCCTGTGAGTGAAATAGCAAAAATAAAACTTGAAAGGTAATTTTTTAAAGTTTTTGTGTGCCTATACACAAATACGTTGTGATTTTTGATCAGGTAATTTGAGATTTTTTCCTGTTTTCTTTTATCAAAAGGTTCTGTCCTTCAACTGAAAGAAGTAAATCATTATTTTTATCGTGCTGCACTTTTTATCCAACATCTCTCCCAGCTGCTGCGGTGGATTTGATTTATTTTGAAACTTGACTGGAATGTACAGCGTTCACTTTCTGATGTCCATTATGAATCTTTAATGGGATTCTTACCACCAGTCAGAGAGGTGTGAAGCTTCTCTCAGAGCAAATGTGGCTCCCCCCTCCTCTTGAAGCTGCTTGTGGATTCTGAGAGCAAAGCACGAAGCACGCTGGGGTTTAAGATTTTATCAGACATTGATTTTCTGTTTGAGACTGATGAGGTCAGTCCTGCAGATTTCATAAGCGATTGCACTCTAGTGTGTTATAACTGAGGCTAATTAAATCTCTTTGCACTCCGGTGATGATTCTTCATTTTTCCTCTCATACTCTTATTATATAACAGGTTCTTATCTGGAAGAGTTCATGAGTATTTTTCACATTCTAATAAAAAAAATATCAATAAAAGAAGTTTTTTGGAAAATCGAATAACAATTTTCCATGTCTGTGTATTCTTCATGTCTCTGCATGTCTGTATGTGAAATTTAACATAAAAAAAATATTTTTGCAATTTTTACACCAAATACATCTTACTCTGTGTTTTTTATATGTTGGGGAACATATAAGGGGAAAATGTTGGGGAAAATGGCTTTGATTTATTAGATTAAAGCTTTAAATAATAATAATTATAATGGATTGGATTTTTCTGCGCTTTTCCAGACGCTCAAAGCGCTTACATCATGTCCATTATTCATTCACTCCTCATTCATTCTTGGTGATGGTAAGCTACTGATGTAGCCACATGTGCCCTGACAGAGGCGTGGCTGCCATTTCGCGCCTTCAGCCCCTCTGACCATCTCCAGGATCATCCATGCACATTCACACACCAGTGGAGGCCACACTGGAGGCAAGGAGGGTGAAGTGTTTTGCCCAATGACACAACGACATTTGGCTGGTGGGAGCGGGGAATCGAACCGCCGACCCTTCGATCATTGGACGAACCGCTCAACTACCTGAGCCACTGTAGCTGAGTGGTTGTGAGCCACTTTATGACATAATTTACAAAATTGTTTTAAAGTTGTGGATCTCATCTCACTCGCTGCACTAACATTACACAAGGAAAACAGGCCCCTTAGACATGAGTCAACATTTTTTAACATAAATGAAATAGTGTTTAAGTTACAAAAAAAAAAAAAAGCAATGGGGTGAGAAAAATAGCCTTACCAAGAATTATTATTTTAAGAAAAAATAAAGTATGATCAGAAGTGCATCTGCCAAAGAACGATGGAGAGGTATTGACAAAATCTTAAAGATTTTAGCAGTCGGCAGATTTTTTTTTTGTAATTGTTGGCGTGGTCATGAATGTAGATGGCGGCAGTCAGGTGTTGGTCAGGCGGGGATTACGCCGTTACGAAATTAGCCGACAGCTGGGTGGCCACAGAGCGCTGGCAACAGGATTGGTGGCCAGCAGCAGCTCTGATTGGACGATGTGTAAGTGTCTCAGGACGGCGGCTGAGCATATGAAGTGCTGCTGGCCACCCCGGTAGCTGGGGGTATATAAAAAGCGGACTATTTTACAACACTGGTCATTCACAACTCAGATTTTGAGCACACATTATAATCTTGTCAGTTCACAAATTTGCAAATTTTTAAACAACATGCGACATGATTTTAACAATGAGATGGTGGCAGTGGGACGGCAGCACAGGAGTCGGGTGGTGGCAGTCTGAAATCAGCCGATCATCAGACAATTTAGGGGACCTTGAAGACCCTCCTACCAGGTAATTATCACGATGCTGCCTTCCTGCCACCCACCTGTCACTGGACTGCCACCTTTCAAATGTGCCTGGGCGCCCACAGGTTGATGTCAAAAAATGGTCAAAAACCCCGCATCCCAATTACAAATGCCACAGCGCGCCGACCTGTTGATTTTGCTGAAAAGCTTGCATTTAGGTCTCCTCACAGTAGCGTTTTGGGATATGTGACCATAGTCTAAGATATATTTTCCTAAACTAAGATTATTTTGCCGTAAAAAAACAGAAAATAAGACAAGAGTCTTTTTACTTTCTCAAGATTCAGTGTTTGCAGTGCAGCTGTAGTTATGAGAACGATCTTTTACTTTTTATTGATTCTCTTTCACATCTTACTCATCAAGCTCTCTTCTGCAACAGTGAGTTTTTTAACCTCTACATCTCAGGATAAGTTTCACAGTAAAATGATAAACAAAATTTACCCTGAGACAAGTTCAGATGCTTGAACTTTTACCAGAAAGATATCTATATAATTTATTATCATTTTTCCTCTGCTATCAATAAATAACGCAAATTAATATGCATTGTTCATAGAAGAGCACAAAAACCAACAGACATATGAAATGTCTGAAAATGCAAATGTAGAAAAAATTACATTTTATCATTTTTTATAACCCCAGAGGAGCAGCACATTGAAGGGGATATTTTATTGTCTACTTTTATCTTTTTTCCCTTTGACTTTCATGCACAAACAATTCACAAAGTCTCCATTGAAAAAAGCTACATTTTATTTCCAACACGAGAGCCTACAAATGTTTTTCATCAGCTCTGTGAGGAACTAAAAAACTTGCAGCAAAATTTCTTCAGATCAACTTCTGAAGTCCGGCTGCTCTGAAGAACCGAATCCGATGAGAACATCAAAGGAACGTCTTTTGTTAGATGTTTGAAAGTCAGAAAAACCAGATTAAGATAGTTTGAACAAAAAGCATGTTGGACGTGGAGATGGAGGAAGGCTGAAGAAGAAATGTATGGATATAGAGAAAAAAGACCTGATGTTAGTTTGAGCACGAAAAGACACAGAGGACAAGAGTTAGCTATAGAGGGAGATGATTGGCTCTCGACATCTGTAGCTGGAAAAGAAGATAGATGAAAGGGATGTCATGACCTGTAATGGAGGACCCAAAATGCAGGAGACCAGGCATGGTGACAGAAAATAAAAGATTTAATAAACAAATGGAAAAAGACAAAACCCATGGAGCAACAAAAAAGGTGACACAACAGAGCAGATGACCTGAGAAGGATGAACTAAAACCTTACTGTTAAATAGGCTGAGGGCAATTAACTAAAATGGTGACAACTGTGGATCATGATTATCCTGGAACAAGTGTGACCAAAAACCAAACAAAACCCTTATAAATGACAACACATTAATTAATTTCAAGGATACTTGACCCCTCTGACATCTGTGCTGTGCTTTCAGATCACAGATATGTTTATAGGGCCTATACCATGCCATTCTTAAGCTTTTTATAGTAACCATATCCATGTATATGATAATGCATTACCCTTCGGCACACAAAAGAACACATTTTTTATGAAATATTAGTTCTTTTTCACCCGTAGGATAACTGGATCTCTGAGGCTCCGCCTTTCTCTCCTTGTGGGTGCTGGCTGTTTCATGAACTCAAACTAGTTTCGGCCTGAGCAGCAACATGCAAACCTTTACAAAGATGGATGTTCATATTGTGCATATAAAAAATAACGCGTTTTTGACGATCACCACTAGCTCTGTGGGGAAAGTGTGTGTGTTAGCCTGGGGGTGGAGCTGACAGTGCAGTCTTCCACGACAGGGCTGTTCTCACCAGTCTACATGACAGTGTGAGGACCCGCTCGTTTTCGTGGGTTGGGAGGGGCTGGTGCTCAGAACGCACGTTGTTATAGAAAATGCATGAACAGATCACAATGACGCTTTTGGGATTTCTTTTCATGAGGAACCAACATCATAAAACACTTTTGATTTTGCTTGATTTAGGCCCACAGTGAGCTTCTTCAGTTTAGATTCTTGGGCAGAGACGCTCGCAGGTTTCAAGTTCCCGTCATATTTGCAGAATTCCAACTGTCAACTAACAAAATAAATTACAATCCCTAATGCATTTTTTTTACTCATTTAATCATGATTATGTGAATTTTGTCTATTTTAGCCATGTTTGTTAAAGGACAGCCTCTCTAAATATATCTTTTCATGCTTCTCATGGTCTACAGAGGCACTAAAGGTCAGGATATCATTTATCCTCCCAGCAGGAGAGGATATCCTATCTGCAATCGGCTGGACACGACAGGAAAATACAGTCCAATTCAGGGAAAGGTCAAAGTTTAACTTGTAATTTTATGGTTTAAAAAGCAACTAAAAGATTGAATTCATAAAACAGATTTTCTTTAAAGTTTTTTTTGTTACATTAATGCAAAAAGATGAAAATTGTGGCTCTCCCTTAAAAGACAGAAAATCAACTTCAAAGTGTTTGGCAAACCTGAAAGATAAAAGAGTAAATAGGCACAACAGTCTTTTTAAGCAACTCTGCACCAATCAATGCTTTTGTTTACTCAGTAGAACTTCAGCGGTCGAGCTTAATACACTCAAAAATTCCGTCTTAAATGGTTTTCACATAAATCCACAGCCTTAGCTCCCCCTCAGCATGCTACCACCCTGCTGCTCTGAACTGAGACGCTGCTGTTTGTGGCTGACTCACCGCGTTTCTCTTATGTCACTGCAGACAGAATCTCTAATGGGCCGAACGGTTTCCATTCAGGCTGTCGCTGAAAAGGTTTGGTTTCTGGGTGTGAAGCAGTTAAATCGCACTTTGTAGCATTGTGTTGTAATCATTTCAGGATGTTTTTAATGCTCTGATGATAGCCAATACTGACAAACACAAACTATCGCCATCGTTTCCTATTAATTACCCTTAATATGATGTTTTTTTTCCAGTCAAATAAAAACATACTTCAAATACTCCTCTTGGACAACTCAAGATTACAGAATAAGTGAGGTGTCAGGGCAGTGACTCATGCACGGTGACCCTCTTTGTCTGTGGTGTTCTTGTGAGCCGTGAAGAACATTTTGTCATTCGTGACTCAGAGATGTGGTGCTGCATTATCAGTTCACACATCAGCAGCACTTTTGCGTTACAGCTGCATGCAAACATGCAATAACTTTGCAGGGATTGAGGAACTTTTCTTCATTCCAGCTGCTGTTCCAGAAGATTTGCCTTAAGGCCTGTACACACCGGGACGAATATTCGCCAGGCGTTATTCGCCAGTGTTTTTCGCCACGTCTTTTGTGTTCACACCCAGGCTATTTTCGCTGACGATGAGCCGAGCCAACATGCAATTTCATTCCCTGACATTAGATGGCGCTTAATGTAAAACAGAAATACTCCTGTACACAAGGTGGTCGCTTTTCACTCAGAAGAAGAGAGCCAGTATTTACTTGCTTGTCAGAATCAAACAAAGAAAACATGAATATTTCAAGCACCAGTAGCTCCAGTTCCAATGATGAAAAAATTATTGTTCTGTTGAATGATGAAAGACGCCGGAAAAGACGCCGATTTTGGGTACATCCCATAGTTACGAGAAGAGAAGAACATGGTGAGTTTTATCGACTGGTACAAGAGCTGAAAATGTATCATGAGTGTTTTTGGGGATATTTTAGAATGTCCGTCATTATTTCTTTGTAGCAGTGTAGACGCTACTTGGCGTCTATCTTCTTTGCTGGTATGTGTGCTCAGAAAGGCAGTTTTGTGTTTGAGTGCCCCCAAGTTGTGTTTTACTGTAACTTCAGAAGCTCCAGACACATGTGCAAAAGCGCCATTCTCATTGGTTGTATAGTTTTTGACGCAGCGCGTCAAACCAAAAAAACGAACCCGAAGCTTTTTTTAAAAAGTGACGCTTTGACACGTGGCGTTTTTTCGCATCGGTGTGCACACTCACATTGGTTCCCCTTGTTTAGTCACGAGACGTTAAACGTCGGCGAATATTGCGCGCGAAATTCGTCCCGGTGTGTACGGGCCTTTAGAAGACATGATACAGGTGTGTTGAAGTTTTTCCAGCAAAAACTCAATTTTTAGCTCATTTTTCTTAGGAAACTCAATGACTTCTTACAACTGAGTTTTGGGGCCACCAAAATAAATAAATTAATTAATTTACAAGAGAAAAACTAGTAAATTTACAAGATTAAAATCCAAGTGAGCATACAATGCAACAAGTGAACCCCAAACAGCAGCTAGCAGACCGACTAAATAGTTGAACAGGTATGCTGAATGTTTACTGATAACTTTTCAAATGTTGGGAAGATCATTTGTTTGATTTAGGATTTATGAATGTTTTATTCATTGATTATCGGCTTGCAGGAACTCTGCAGCCCGTTGATGAAGACATCGGTATCCCTGCAGCTGTCCACGTCAATCCTTTCTTCCTCTACCAATAACAAGATCTCTAAGTCTGTGTGACGCTTCCGTCTGAGGAGGCGCATTTTTTGGCATTTTCAATGTTCTCATGTTAATATAACTAACTATTTCCATTTATCTTTGTTGCTTTATGTTAAAACGAGACGTTTCATCTGGAGGAGGGAACGCATGTAACACTATTTTCCCTCTAATTTGGTGTTTCTTTTGCGCCTGACAGGTTAATGACAGGTTTTTCCTGTAGATTCACGAGATATAATGTCGTAAATTTACAAGTTTTTTCTCGTAATTCAACAGTTATGACTTTTTTCCCATAAACTGACGACTTAAAAGTCGCAATTTCTTTGTCAACTGGCTCTAAAACTTCATCGTAACTTTTTCACAGGTTTCACTGTAATTCTTTTAGATAAACATCTTCAACAGGACACATTTTGTACTCATTTTCTGAGCAGATTATATTAGACAATAAAAATTCACTAAACTCTGTATGTAAAAAAGGAGAACATGAAAACTCCACACAGAGGGCTCTCAACTGGGATTCGAACGGGGTTCTTTTTGCTGTAAGGTGAAAAAGCTAACTACTATACCACAATGCTACCTTTCTATAGCAGGACAACAAGTAATCAGAAAGTTCTACATTGAAAGAAGTAGCAAACATTTCTACTAATGTCTAATTAGGATTAAAGGTCTCAGGAACTAGCATCAAAACAACAATCCAACGTAAATATTTCTGTTTAGTCTTTGAACTCATCATACAAAAAAAAAATGATGGTAAAAAGGTTTAATCTGTTGTCAGAGTGGAATATTATTAGAATGAGCTTAAAGTACATTTTCTGATCTTCTGCTGCTGTACGGCAGAGTCTAGTTGCTGTTTAGAGGCAACATTTTAAAGTAAAGAATTACATTTACATGTTAAGATTAGAAAAAAGTGGATTCTACACCAATGTTGTCATCTTCGTATTTGACAGTAAAACCACGGCAACCACAGTCTCAGTAATAGAAACATATTTGACTTTTTTATTTATATCTAGTAAATGTTTTCAAAAAAAGTAGTATGACCTATCTATTACACACCGGGCATCATGTGTCTGGTGGGAAGAAACTAACCAAATGGGTTGTTTACATTTCGCAAGGCATGATGGGACCACGAGGCAAGTAGTTGTGGGAAAGTCGTCTGCTTGAGATCTAAATGGTGATATGCAATAAACCTCTGTGAATTGATTTTTATCAGATGCATAGTTTATATAGCTGTAAGCTCTGAAATAGCCATGATATAGATATCTAAAATTGTGTACGCGCTAAGCAGATTAACCATGCATTGCTTTGAATAATTATTTATTATTGGGAAGAAAGAGCTGAATTTGTAAAAAAAAAAAAAAAGTGAGTATTTCTTTTTAATTAATTTACCAAATGTTTTTTTTTAGACATTTTTAAAGCAGTGTACAAGTGTAAGGGTCCATTATTTGCTGAATTGTTAGAAGTTTGAACCTTTAAGGTGAAAATTTTCATCTCTAAAGCAGCACAGTTTTAAAAGGTTTGCAGGTTTTTCCATTCTCTTGCAATGAGAAAGAAAAGAGTGCAATGAGTGAGAATAACACACGTATTAGTATGAATCTCCTAAAAAGGAGCTGAATACTTGATTACCAGTGTGGTTAAAGGAGCTGAAAGCAGTGAGGAGTTTAAAGCGGCCGTCAAGGAATGTTTTCACCAGTAACACAAAAGTCAATTTGATAACAAAAAAGTTCAACATTTTAACATTAAGGACTTTGCTTCGGTTTTCAAAAAATTCAAAAGAATTCTCGTCATAGAAAATGTTTTATTTAAATTTTTCAGCAACCTGTCATGACGTGAAGTCACAAAGCAGCACAAACATAATTTTATCCAGCCAAGTAACTCTCCTTGATGCAGCTCTAGGGACAAATTGTCACCTCCATTGTTTAAAAATCCATTTACAGTAGCATGCAACACTCCCTGTATTGAATAAAATGCACGTGTTGAACGGTTTAGGCATTAAAATGTCATTAAAAATTCATGCAAACGCTGCAGGCTGCATGGAACTGTAAAAAACAGCCACTGAGGAGCTAGTGATAACACGGTTATCTACCATAAAGATCATTATGACCAGAAGTGACATAAAGTCAAGTTTGAGCGGCATAAAAGATACATAACCCTGTTTTCTAATAACCTCACTCCTCTCCAACACTAATAGATAAAAGACAAATGCGCTTACATTTAGAATGAGGCTGACAAAGATATAATCAGCATGTCTGAACTGGGAGTCGGATGTGAGTCGATGACTTAATTAGTAACTGTCATTCTGGGAAAGGATGAAGATGCCTTCAAGATGCTTGTGTAGGTGGAAAGGGAAAGGGGTTCCTATGAATTGCCCTCACTCTTGCATAAATGTTTCCCCATGTGGTTTGACATGTTATGCAACACTTGACTGACAGCTTCACTTCCTGCAGAACTGATAGGCTGCCAATCACACTTTGTTTTCAGGCAGCTCAGCGTTCTCTTTTCCCTTCTGATTTTCAGACAGGAAAAAAAAAGTGGCAACACGAGATTTTAAAGGTAACAGGGAATCTGAGTCTGTTTTATGGCTAAAAGAAACAGCTTTAACATAGGAACAACAAAAATAACATGTAATTTAGTGAGTTTGGGTGTATGCAATTGACTGAATATTTTCAATAAAAGAGAAAGTGTTTTTATTCTTTAAAAAAAAGGGATTTACCCATCTGATCTAATTACCGTAGTCACATGACAGCGGGCTAGAACAGTGACATATCCTTTGAACTGCATACATATTTGGTGTAGTGGTTTCCACTGTAATTAGAACATACAGTACAGCACAGATTTGATGAAATGCTGTGTAAAAACTGCTTTAAAAAAACGAAACTCTTTATTATTTTTTATCAATTAACAAAATCCAGTAAAAGAACAAAAGAAAATTTGAAATGGATCAAAGTTTGATATAACCACCTTTTGTCTTCAAAACAGCACCAATTCAATCAGATTTATCTTATCGGTCCGGAGCACCTTCTGCCATTTCTCTGCACCGTAGCTTTTATTTTTTCCTGCATGATTTAGTTGCTTGGTCTTGTTTCCACCTTGGGGGTTTGGGTTTGAGGCTGCAACACTTCCACCAGGACCACTACTCTGGACAGACGTCTCCTGATAGTAGATGCACATGTCACTCTTAACCTGACTGTAGAATTCATGATTGAACCTTTTTATCTTTGTTATACTGTTCATTTTAATGGTATTTTATGTCTAATTTATTGTTTTAAAAGTATGTTTCTATTGTGATGCTGTCTTTCAGCCCAGGTCTCCCTTAACAAATGTGATGGCAATGTGAAATCTTATCTAAGTGGGACATCCTGGTAAAATAAATAAAAAATTAAAACAAAAAAGATGGGTTTTTTCATCTGTTTGAATTTCAAGATAATAAGCTTGATGTGTTTTTAATCGACTGTACTGAGTTTCTTGTGTCTACAATTACCCATTGATCCAACACCTGTCTTTAAAATACCAATTTTGTCCAATAGGAATTGATGTAATTAATGAATGAATTAATTAAAAAAAAGGAATTGATGCAAAGCAAAAGGGCAAAAGGGACCAAATATTGATTTCATTTAGATTTTTCTTTTATTCACTCAATTTTATTTATAAATTAATAACAATGATAAAGCAAGTTTTATTCCTGAAAGCATTTTTTGTTCACAGCATTATCTACACATGCTTAAACCTTTGGACAGTACTGTGTATTCTGCTGCAAACGTGAATTAAATAAATCCTTTAACACAATTTAAATTCTTCAGCTTCAGCAACATTATCTATAATTAATGTATGCTTAGTGGAGAGATGACTCCAGTCAAAAAACAAACAAAAAAAGCCAAAATAAATTCAACAGCATCTTTCTTCTTGTCCCACATTAAAGCAGAAATGACCATTTTGCTTCACCTTTAGTAAAAAGAAACGGAGCAGCCTAAGTGTGGTCATACAGCAGGTGACTTTAAAAAGTCATTTGGTTAAACAGGAAATCAGTTTACGCACGCTCTGGTAACCTGATTTAACACCTCCAACACTTTACATTTAAAGGTTGCTTTATGCTCAGGCAAAAGTGAGGCAACATCACAAATTGGGAGTTCTTGTACTTCACTCTCCACACATTCTCCCATAGTTGCTGTTAAACAGCAGTTGTGTAGTCCAATTCAAATGGATCATGTTTAATCTGGAGGGTGGAGTGCTTCCAATGAGGTGAAATTCATATGAATAAATTTCCTGGTTTAATCAAATCAATCTCTCATAACCAGGTCTTTTTTGATCACCTTTGGTTTTTGAAGGGCTTATATCACGCAAAATCAACTTTTCTCTCATATCTTAGTATTCTGCTAAAAACCATTGCTCTGAGCACCAGCCCCTCCCAATCCATGAAAAGAAGTGGGTCCTCACATTGTGACATCACAGAGTGAGAACAGCCCCTTCCAGGAAGAGTCTGCCTCCAGGCTAACACACACCCACGTGCGTTTTAGCGCTGATCGGCTAAAACGCTCTCCTTTTATAAGCAAAATAGCACATCCATCTTTGCAAAAGTTTGGATGTTGTTTGTTTTCGTGGACAGACTACCAAGGCCCACTATAGGTTTACATCATGAAATGGGTTGTACCCACATCTAGCGAAAGGCGGAGCCTCAGAGATCGAGTCGTCTTTTCTGAGTTGGAAAAGAATTCAGAGAAAACTAATGAAACTAAAATTGAATGTGTACAAAAGGTAATATGTTTTCATATACATGGGTATTATTTATTATAAAAGCCTTAAGCATAGCATGATAGAGGCTATTTAAAACTAAACTTCCAGTTTACATGACATTTTAATAATCATGTTATCTGAGAAAGCCGTACTAACCTGATTACATGAGAACTAATCAGAAACAAAAATGTAATGACTTTCTGTGAATTTGAGAAGTTTTATTTATAACTTAAACATGATTTTCCTCTCACCTTTTACATAACAGATACTGAATATAATAAAAGCAACAGGAGTGTTTAAGGCCCTAAGCATGCACCATACACTACAAGCAGATTTTACTTTGTTTAAGAAGCAATCCTCCTAATTCATTTATTTCAATCACATTTAGCCACAGAGGGGCTTTGTTTAGAATAATGCATCTATTCCTACGTGCTTCATTCACCTCTACAGAGCTGAGTGTTGGCTGTTGAACACAAAGAGTGAAAGGTTTCTGGTGGTGTACATTCAGTACTGGCAAAATATGAAAGACCTTAACATTCATATGCAAAAAATAATGTTCTGTGTTCCAGTTTCATGGGAAAAAGAGCAGGAGGAGTTTTAAAAATAAATCACTGAGCATGCTCCAATCAGACTGAAGATCAGGATCTTTCCTTTGGTTGAAGGTGGAGGGGGGTGGAGCGGTGCAGCACTCATCTCAGTTTGTCCATTCGTGTCTCATGCATACTAAAGACTCTTCTTAAAACACAGGATGGCTTAAGAGCGTTAAATACTTCCATGGAACATGCTAAAAACTATATCACCACTGAGCTTCAGAAAAAGCTGCTCAGTAGTTTAGGAGTCGTTGCTGTTCAGTGTTCACTGGGATTTTCAATAAGGCACTCGTGGATTATTACTTGAGATGAAATCTAAAAACATTCATTGCTTCAGTGAGGGACGACAGACCGGTGAATGCAAGGCATACGGATCCATACAATGTAAGAAAATGACAGCAAAAACAGGGGAAAAAAAAGACTTTTCCTCTGGCACACGACTTCCAGTCTGTAGAGGATTCTCTTAGTAGAAATCCAAACAGCTGTGAACAAAGACGCATCTATTGCTTCCTATATCCGAATGCACACGTGTTTTTCATGCGGAAAGGATGCGGGCCTTTGTTTCCTTCCCGCCTCAGATACAATCTTTTGTTCCAGCCAGGGGAAAACATTCTTCAGCTTGGTTCAGTGACAAAGCTGCCAATCAGACTGGCAGGGACACAGAAATATTTCTTTTTTAATTTATGTATTTAGCTGTTTTTTTGTAACTGTGTTGGACAGACCGGCGCACGGTTGCGCACAGCTTGAGGATTGATCTGTGCTTGAGAAAAACAATCTCCTTAATGAGCGCAGGCGGGCACGGCGTGGGTGACGCTCAATCGATGAGCACAGGCGCATGTTTGTGTTTCCAATACCAATCAATTCTGTGAGACTAAAAAAAAAATGTTCTGCTTCTCATTTGAGGTTTTCAACGATGGCAACTTCCCGCCGGTCGGCGTAGTCTGGGCTGAGCCCGTTCAAGAACAGGCTGCCGTTCCGAGTCAGGGCGCCGGGAACGGGACTGAGGGAGAGAGTCAGGTTAGGGTAGGCATCTCTGTCCTCACACAGGTTGGCTGACAACGTTCTCTTGCCAGGAGTGATTTCAGGGTTGAGGGACGTGTTCATTCCCAGCTCGGATGACAGTTTGCGCTTGATGGATGCCGCTCGCTGAAACCTGTCATAAATGTCGACGCTGAGCCGCCTGCGGGTCTCTTTGAACTCAGCGGATACATTGGCTGTCCACTCGGCAGCGTGTGCACGAAACTCTCCAACCTGCAGAGCAACAAGGAATATTGTCACCAAAAGCGACCACAGCAACATGTCCCTTTTAATCTATAGTTTGTCATCTGCCCTGCCAAACACAGAGTCTGACTAGCTCTCATTCATTCAGAGTTTGTCTTGAAAGGGTTGTTAAAGTGCCACTCCAGTCATCATTTGTCTGTTGTAAAAGCATTCCCAGTGGTATTTAAATACAAGTATGCTGTTCTTCGGCTAAATCCAAAAACCTGTGTCGTTTTAGGACACAGGTTCTGCAGAGCGGCAGTGGTTCATTAATTTAACTCTGAGTCGGCGTGGAGTAAGCCCACCCTCACTTTCCATCATCCATTTGTTTACACTCTCTCCCGCTAGCTTACAGCCTCTAACACCCCAAACCTCACATTACCAGTGTAACAAAAATGCTGAGCAATATTGGAGCTATCCACCCGTATAGTTTTGAGCAAGATACCAGCTTGGACCAGGAAAAAAAAGAAGTACATGAATCTAGTCGTCCACAAGTAAATGCATGAGAATAGAGCGTAGCTTCTACGCCCCATCTACAAGCTTTTTCCAACTAAAATTTTCCCTTTTAGGCGATTTAACTCTTAATTTTATTTATATATGTCCTCCATCATCATGCTAGAAGTTTGCTAAATGCCACAAGAACATCTTAAAAGCATCTAAAATAGGATTTTCATCTAAGTGGGTCTTTAAGCCTTCTGAGGAACGATTGACCAATTATTAAAGAAATTTTATGTTCATTCATTTCCTTAGACACGTATCGAGCAACTCTTCCCTGAAGCACTCCGACACATTAATGAAGCACACAAATGAACTTCATAACCTTCACCGAGTGGTTGCAGTTATTGGTCACTTTGTCAGAAATGTCAACAGGATATGTGAAAACCAAAAATAAATGTATAACCGAGGAGAACAAATGACTGTCCTGTGTAATTACTGTAATCACAGCAGATCCTGAATGTTTGCCACGCAGAAAACAGATGTCTGCGATAAAAGTCATCTTTTAATGCATCATTTGAATCCTTTGAGTTCCCATTTTTCTGTTTGAACCCTGTGTGAACCCCCTTCCCCCCCAGCAAAGACATTTGTGGGTTGTTTATTGTATTCATGTTTGCAGACAGGCTTCACCTTCAGAATGAATTAGACCTCCTTCACCAGGCTGAGTTATTCTTCTTTGAGGTGAAGGTGCAGAAGTCCTTGAGTCTTAATGTATAGCACACATGAGGGCACATGGAGAAACAACACTCATCTCCATCCCTGCTCTTTGCTCACTGTCACCCCGCCTCCTGCACCACCAGCCCTCTCGATGAAAACCTTTTCTTAGTAATTTAATTCTCTGCAGAGCATAGCCTCCACAGCTGTACACTTAAAAATGACTGCAGACTTCTACACAGCAACCTTCACTTTCCTATGTCACCGAACAAAGAACTGAAATCGGTGGCTGCCCCCAGCCTTTTAAATGCAAGCGATGTCAGTAGAGCAGTTTATTTTTCACTTGGCACTAACAGGTATCCTTAAGGAGATGGTGTTTACTTCAAACGGCAAAGCCAGCCTGGATGCTCATCACTTTAGATTTGTGTCTTCAGGAGTGAACCTGAAAACCTGGAGGTCAGTTTGGTCTGTTGCCATGAGCACATCTTTGAACTTACAGCATTTGTCTCCCAGCTTGTAATATTTTATTTATGCTTATTTGGTAAACAACTTAATAGAGTACGGTAACTGCTGTGAAAAAAAAAAGTGTGTTAAATGGATTTAAAATGATGCATCTTTCGCTAAATAAGGATTTGTTTTTTCAGCTAAAGATTTTGCTCGAACATTGTGTACAAAAAATGCTATCAAAAGATCCAAATGAGCCTTTTAATTAAATTGTGTGATTTAGCCAATTATGAGGAGGAGATTTGAATAATCAAATGTCAATGAATATCTGACAGGTCAGGACGGCCCAGGAGGTGGTCCAGCTGGTTGCAGAGCGTTAGTTGTCACAGAATTCATCAGGTGAAAATGGGTTATGCAAGACTTCTTAGATACTTCAGGATGATGCTTCAGATGTGTGGTTTTAGCTGTGAGAGACAATTGTCCTCTGTTACCAGGAGTCCTTTCTTTATTCCATACTGCAGTGGATGCAGTTTATTTTTCCGAAATTGAGAAACAGCTGGGAAGGATTTGTTTGAACTATTTTACAGAACAATTCTAGGTAAACCGGTCCCTTGCAATAATGCGGTTCACCTTTCGTGGTCTCGCACTGGTTATGTGGGTATTCCGAGTACTGATTGGCTGTTGATGTTGTCAATCAATCTCCTCTGTGATTGATTGTACAGAATGTGTACAACTTGCCAAATCCACAAACATTTTCAATCGCGAGGAGATCTTTATTTTCATTTAATAATCTTGGACTTATTTTTCTACAAAGGTTTAAACTTTAAGTATGTCTTTATGTCTGACTGAGAAAAGCGTATTGAGGGTGTAGAGAGGGGTTTTACGGCCATAAAACATTTATAATCGCTGCTTATTTTTAGAACGCAACTAAAAGAGGTCGATAATTTTGTCCAAAAAGCTGCTTCTTTAATGAGGTGTTAGCCAGGAGTCTGCTGAAAATATACACAACACAATGGGTGCCAATGGGTGTTTTTCAGCCATCACTGAGCATTGTCACATGTACAATGATAAAATAGGTATGCTTTGTTTTAAAACTGTTCTATATTGTTGTTATAGAAGACAAAAGCAACCAGCTGAATAGCACTGTAGAAAATTGACTGGTATGAAATTGTCGACGGAGAAGATGGTTGTCTACATGAAAGATAATGTTAGACTCCAAGTAGACAATCAATCAGAGGAGAGTGTGTCAGCAGGGGCGGAGTAACACAAGAAATAGCTTGTTATATATTGGGAGCAGTGCAAGTGGATTTCTTGTTATACATTTATACAGTAAAGATTAATCAGCATGACATGGCCTCCAATAAGGTATAAGTCAAGGGCTGTGTTTCTACATTAGATAAACCACGAACTTTGCTGTCAATTGCCTTGTTATCTTTGACCTTCTGAAACTACCCCTTTTATTTCTGTGCAGCTTCCCCGTCCCCTGCTTGTGTTTACATTGTGACATTGGAAATTATCTTTTTCCTACCTCCTCTTTAGTTTTCTTTGAGATGACCCTAAACCAGTCTCCAATCATACTGAGTACAGCAGCAAAGTATGCCAAACCGACCAGGATCCAGAACCACACCACAGGTTTGTAGTAGTTGAGGTATTCTAGGCTCTCTGACCCACCTGCAAGGAAAAAAAACACAGAACAAAAAAACACAGGTTTTATAACTGGACAGAGAGCTGGTCTATGACAGCTAGGGTACCTTTCCTGGTCCTTTATTTAGATATTGATGAACATTTTTTTCTTAACATCCTCAAAATGTATAGAAGACGTCTCTATTACCCTTTAGACATAATTTCCTCCAAACCTTTCAAAGAGGTCAATATTACAGCAAAATTGTGTCACATACTGTAGTAAGGGAACAGCCCTATTGTTTTCTATTAACACCTGTCTCATTTCCCACAGGGTTCTAGCTACAAATAAATTGGGTATTATCAAGCCACTTCTTTAAAAAAAAAAAAAAAAGAAAAAGCTTGATCCATATCTTTGATTTCTCTTCAGACATTTCTAATTTTTCATTTTTATGCAAGATTTTTAAAGGGTTGTTTTTTATTTGGCTGCACTCAGTTGTTAGAAAATCTTATTTTAGAAAACAAATCTATCTGGTTTTAGATCAAAACACACTACTGATACTGAGTCTGCACTCCTGAAAAGGCTAAATTAGCTTTATCTCCAATAACCCTGTTCAACTGGTCCTGATGCCGGATATTATGGCAGCCTTTGACAGTGTAGATCATTCTTTATTTATCACACATCTATCTCAGCCGACCGTCCCCTCGTGGCTTAAGTCATATCTGTCTTGCAGAACCTTTAAAGTAACACTTAATGATTTTTCTTTCACTACTGCTATTCTCACCTCTGGGGTCCCCCAAGGCTCTATTTTTGGCCCAGTGCTGTTTTTCTGTATTTGTTGCCATGAGGTTATTAAGTTATTATCGTAAGTATTTAAAAACAATATGTGCTATCACTTTTATACTGATGATCTATAGCTTTTTCTGACAGTTTTTCTAAATGTTCTGATGCAGATAGAGCTGTGACGGTGACGGATTTTTCATCACCGCGGTGATGAACCACCAGGGGGCGCGGTGTCGCGGTTAACCGCAGCCCCCCCCCCTCCAAAAAAAAAAAAAAACCCACACACACAAAATCCCCCGCGGCTGCATCATAAATACATACAGTTACAACGTAGTATTCTTTATTAACCTTTATTAACAAATAACAATAACAACTGACTACTACCTACCGACGAACCCCCCCCCCCCCCCAACACAAAATCCTCCGGCGGGCGGCCGTGTCGCGCACTCAAGAACGCACCCAGCTTAGTGGAAATGAACAATTAGAACGCAGTAAATTTGTCGTATTTCCTCGCAAGACAGAAACTTCTTTTGTAGAATCAGGATGTGTGTGTGCTTCTAAAACAGCGCACGTGTGTCTGTAAGTAGAGTACGCACGTGCCCCGTGCTTCTCTAAGAGACAGCTACAGCCCCGCGCGCGCGCGCAGGCGGGTGCGACGAGGAAAGGAGAAGAGTGATAAAAGGTTTCCAATAGAAACCCTTTAAGTCTGAACACAGGACTAGCAGAAAAAGTAAATTATCAGCAAAGATTAATGTGTTTATTATAGTTCCAATCACGCACCATATGCAAAACTTTAAAAAAAACAAACAAAAAAAAAACTTTCAAAATAAAAGTGCGGTGATGCGGTGATGACCTCATCACCGCGGTGATGACCTCATCACCGCGGTGATGACCTCATCACCGCGGTGATGCGGTGATGCGGTTATCGTCACAGCCCTAGATGCAGATCACTTTTTAAAAGACCCACTCCAATTTAGTTGGGTGTTTTTGGTGTTTTAACATGTTCTTGTGGCATTTTTGTCATGATGGAGGACATATATTTAGAAAGTTAAGATTAGTAGCATCCCCAGTATCGGTATCGATATCGGCGATACTAGCACTGTAATAAAAGCAATACCCAAGTTTCCAGTATCCCACCTCTAACTGCTGCTCTGCAGAAACTATGTCCCTGAACAGTTGTTTGAAATTTAATGAAGATCTTCTTTCTCTTTCTGCATATTCCCATCGGGGGTCTACACAGCAACACCATCCTCACTTCCGAGGATGAGTCGCATGGTCAATTTGGCAATGTTTTATGCCGGACGCCCTTCCTGACGCAACCCTCTCAAACAATCTTGGCTTGGAACCGGCACACAGAAGTAGAGAAGGGAACAGGGAGCAGCCCGGATTTGAACCCTGGTTTCACAGACAGAAGGCGCTGCAAACCAACACGAGCTACACCGGCTCCCCTGAAATGTATAATGAAGATATTTGATATTTGATAAAATATCAAACTCTTTTTCAGCTTTTTTGGCTAATGTAAAACTGTTCTGCAGTCAGAGGGACTTGAAACACCTTTACAAGTTCTCAGCTTCATTATTGTGAGACACTTTTAGGTATTACCACTTCAACCTTTTCTTCTACAGCAGGTATAAAATTCATATGCTCTATTTTTACCCAGCACATAGACCAATTTACTCTTATTTTGCTTCCAGTTCATTCTAAAGTTGTTTTATACCATTTGCTTTTTAGGCACCTTTAAAAGTACCATTAAGTATACCAGATCCTACATGTTTTGGTTAAACCAGTTATCGTAAAGCACTTATTCTATTTAACATTAATGACACAATGTGTCCTAATCTGTCAAATGTGTTTTTATTTATTAAAATGAAAATAATCTTTACTAAATGAAATCTGTTTTTCATTCCTAAAAAGTGCATGTGAAGTTAGGTTGAGAAGGTAATGTTTATGAACATTATTGCAAAAAACAAAAAAGCAACACCCACACCTTACAGTCCACAGATCCCCAAGCATTTGGTTAGACAATACATCATCCGTTGCACTTCGATCCTTTCCTGTCTTTTCTGTATCCAGCAAGCCAGTGAAAGACAGGGACACTTGCAAATGTTTTCTAATCCATATTCCCTCCTTTTTCTTTTCTGGCTTTCAAGTCAATTCAATTCAAGTATATATATATATATATATATATATATATATATATATATATATATATATATATATATATATATATATATATATATACGGTAATCTTTATGCTGCCCAGAGTGTGTTGTGTTCCCTGATGATGATCCATTATGGTGGTTTTTTTAAACAGCAGTCCCAGCTAATTAGTTTACTGTAACTCATGGGGACTGATGGAGGTAATGTAATCTATAATCATTAGGCCTGCAGAGTGAAGTTTCATTTAGCAGCTCTGTGTTCCAGATTTTTGCAATCTGTTCAGTTGTTTGCCATGTGGGTTTAGTCAAACACAGAGTCCAACCTGAACATATGCTAGTTACTCCCACGCCGTTCTCTTATTTTCTGTTTATACCACTTGTGAATCAAGTAAATAAAACGAATGCATTTAATGTAGCTTTAAAAATGTAGTGGAATTATTATTTAATGTTTTGGCCAACTATTTCACAATTTTACACTGGTAACAATTTTTCTTGGAACTTTCTTTTAAAAAAAAATGTATAGTTGAATTCTTACTAGGGGTTCAGTGATTCATGACCTTAATTGATTAATCAATTTCTGTTCCTAAAATCCAACCAGATGAATTTCTCTGAGACAAATTAGTAATCAAATTAACCTATACCGCTATAAAATTGTCTCAAAATGAAAAAATCTATTTTAATCTATATTGGAAAATACCATTTGGGTTGAGAAATGGTAGGTATATTTTACTATAACGTAAAAACTACTTGTTTGTTTGGACACACATTTCATTTACACTTTATTATCTTGCAAAAAATACAAGGAATCTGGAAAACTTCACCTGCACTGTTCAGTACCAGGTATTTATCTCTTATGCTACGTACATACCGGGTATGTGTATACCCCATTTGGGTTTTCAAATGTGATTTTAGGGTATGGTGTTCACACAGGTCCTTCGCTACCCAATACTATCTTATTTACTCACAGTTGCAAGAGGCTTGGTGAGAAATGTCAAAGTGGTGTAAATCTGACGAATCTTGCAAATCTTGCTCCAGGTTTTTTTCTTTCACAGCTCAAGTCCGATATATGAAAGACTTGGTGTCATTTGACTTGGTGTCAAATGGTTTGTACTTCTGTGTTTTGAAAAGAACAATATCCATACATCACTACCAAACCTGAGTCCCCGACTGATCAAAGTTCTACTGGCTTAACTTTTGACGTGCTGAATTGCCATGTATTTTGTACGAACTGTCCAAAATAACAACTTAAAAACTTATTTAGCGATGCATGAACACCGAACACCGAAGTCCGAAACACTTCTTTACATACATTTTTATATACTTTTCATTGAAAGTGGTCGCTCGATCACATTTTTCTGAGCCTGGTGTGAACGTAGCATAAGTCACACTGGTTGAATTTTTGGCTAAAGATCTCCTGCAGAGATTTTAGGTCAGTGAATTGGATCTAATTGGATCTAACTGTTATGGTCAATCACAAATTATGTTAAAAATCCAATAAAATGAATCCTTACACCCCTAATTCCCACTGATCCAAATAAATCCTATTAAATACTCATCGACAACATTTCATTGGTTACTTTCTTGAAGGAAAGATCAGATTTAACTCATAACTGCTTTGTAGAGTCATTTAAGAGAAATAAAGGAAAAAAAAATCACAAATGATGAGTGAACTACAGCAGAAAATTACAGCAGTGGGAGGATTATTACCACCCAGCAAATGTCTGAGTCAAGATGGCTGAAGAATCACTCGGCTAAAAATACACTCATTCTTATCCGGGTGGCAGACGTGCAAATCACAGCCAACCATGAATTAACATGAAAAGTGACATACCCTCAGTCAGGTGACCTTTTTCTCCTGCGACAAAGTCTCCAAAACCGATGGTGGTGAGCGTGATGACGACAAAATAGATGGATTCGAGGGTGCTCCAGCCTTCGATGTGCTTGAAGATGACAGCAGGCAGGGCCACGAAAATGAGGCACCCGAACAGGATGAAGAGCAGCGTGGAGATGACTCGGATTTTCGTCTGGCTGACTTTCCACTTCTGAAGGAACAATTATGGAGAGAAGGGAACAGACTGAAAAACAAGAGTCAAATGGATCTTGTCATTTGACGTTGCTGACAAAACAGAGGTGGGCGATAGCTTAAAACAATTGATTAAATTAACTGAAACATGTCTTACTTAAACAAAAACGCTTAATATTTATGCTTTAAACATGTAAAGCTGAAACATAAAGAAGTTTTCAATCAACTATGATTTGGTATGATAATATGAATTAAACTAACAAACTCTAATAATGACACTCGATAATTGTATTCACACTGAAAGTCTCTCCAGAGTATAAGTTGCAGCAGCAAAAAAAGCACAATAAAGAACAGAAAAAGTCATCTATAAGTCGCACCCCAGGCCAAACTATATATAAAAAAAAATGCGACTTATGCTAAGAAAGATGCGGTGTATGTACATATTGTTCACACAAAGGCAGATGAGATCATAAGATCATAAGTAACAGAAAAGCCTTAAATTACATTTCCTGCTGAAAAGTTAACAAATAGAGAAGCTGCGATGATTAGAAACTCAATCCGGGTGGGTTCATGACAGGAACAGAAACATGATAAATGATTTAATTACTTAAAAAAAACAAACATAAAATTTACATTTTGAGCTCTAATCACTAAAACAGTTCATTAACGATACTGAAAGATGCAGAGAAAGGCTTACATAGCCTTAAAACGTTACAAATGTTCATTATAAAGCTGTAATGTCATAGATGGAAACATTAAAACAAAAAATACAACAGGGTGCAAAACAGCAGAAAAACAGCCTAATTAGCTTATTCAAGTACATGAAGTACAAAACAGATGAAAATAGAGACAATTTGATGAGGAAAGTACAATATAGCTAAAACATTTTTTTAAGAGATTGGGTTTACTTACTTAAAAATGTTAAAAAGAAAAAAACGGTCGAGCTTTGATAAAGGTAACAGTATCATGTCATCAGCCCTAAAATCATGACTAGAAATCCTTTATTAACTCTACATCAGTCAGAATTTATTTTTAACAATTTAATCCACAATTACATAAAAACACTTAAGCAGAGCCTATTCTCTGCTGAACTGCTTAAGGTGTACACAACCTTTCCAGCTGAAAGTGGGGAGAACTTAGTTCTAACTCTTTAAAGGTTTGAAAGCTTTTCCCATTCATTTTCAGTAAATGTTCAAAAGCTATTAAACTGAGTTTCTATCCTGCAATGGCTGCAGTAGCTGAAAGCCTGCTGAAGATTTTATGAACACATTTTCAGTTTTGATTGTGAGAACGTTTCTCAGCATTCATCCAATCAAGAAAGCGTAACTAAAATTCAAAGCAGAAGGGCTAAAAGTGCACATTCTAATCTTTTTCTGTTTTGCTCTAGAGTTGTGGTATAGTTGGTGTCCTGAACAGTTACAGCCTGAAGAGTAGCTCACTCTACTGTAACTGAAGAAATGTCAAGTCCATTTGAGCTCTTGAGTTGCTTTTCTACCATAGTTGTCTCAAATATTAAAATAAATTCCGCATGCAGCTCATGTCTGTGCAGCCTTTCCACTCGAGGTGACGGCTCTCAGCTGGTTTGCTGTACATCATGCCCTTTCCCCTTCAGTTACATAAGCCCGGAGCAGAGTGTGTCTGAAGGTGGAACTATAAAGAGCCAACAGACCACAGATCAGTAGATTGTGAAGCTCTTTTTGTGATGTATAAAGAAATGGAGAACAGTACAGGGAGAATGTCACAATATAAAATGGAAAAAGCTGAAAAGGAAGCTTTGAATTATTTCTAGGGGAACAATGACGCTGTTCTGGTTCTGGTTCTATTGTTTCAAATGAGACTTCAGCACCTCTTGCTCTCCAGGGAGCAACAAAGACAAGAGCAAATTCAGATCTTAATGGATTTCTGCAGGAACAAAGCAGTTGTCCACGCTCTTACAATAAAACTGCAACACTAAAACTGGAGACTTTTGTTTCAGCTTTGTCAACATTTAATAAAAAACAAATATCTAAACAAACTTGCTATTCTTCTTCCTAGATCAAATAATAAACTCCAGATTTACAGTTAGGTCTTTTCTTTAAGGAGAGGTTTATTTTGCCTTTTTGATTAGAAAAAAAAACAAATAAAGGAGTACACATTTGGAGTCCCACAGGGTTTAATTCTTGAGCCCTTTGTTTTTTTTTATGCATGATCCTTCAAATCAAGTACATAACTTAAAAGTGCATCTGTGATAGCACTCTGAATTCTGTAAGGTTACATGTTGCATCCTTTTTCCAATGTTGTCATTTCACTTATCCTTACTGCTTCACAGATTATTGTTCTTCACACATATTTACTTCATTCAATTTGATTCAGCTGCTTGAGCAGCAGAACCAACCAAACATAGCAGGCAAGCACAGTGGCCTCGTGTTGGAGTGTCCACCCTGAGATTTAGGAGACTGTCGGGTTCCAGTGCCTCCCTGCAGCGTCTAAGCATTAAGAGGCGCTAAAGCGCCAAATGCTGTTTTCAAGGCCAAAACACAAAATTCATTCAATTTAGGCGTGAAGCCCAAACACAGTCATGAGAAAATGTGCCAGAGCAGCCGTCTGAGGAGCTCCAGCATGCTTGGCATCATTAGATTTTCAAGCAAGCTGTCTGCATGGAGGAGGTTAAGAGGTGGTCACAGTTCAATGTACCAGAGTGACACTGAGGGTCAGTCCAGTAACACCTCCCCCTGCTGGGTCCTATTTAAATATAGAAGCGTTTAAAGTACTTATGCAGATGGAAGCAGCTTTAATGAGTCCAAATGTGCTCAGATAATTCAGACTTTTAATACCCTGTCTTTGTTTTTACATTTTTTGCTAAATAATGCTACCAAATATGTTGGGGTCACTGTGAAATAGACATAAAAGTACATTTGGGTCAGTTTCATTTTTACATGAAACTTTCTTTCTGTGACTGATGGAGAAAAAGGTAAACTCACGTAAAAGGCGTGTCTCACCACAATCATCTTCTCCACTTTGGCGATGCCCTTCCCAAAAATGGTGCCCAACTGGTCTCCAACTCCAGCTAGCAGGAACCCAAACAGAGGTATTCCAAGTAGGGCGTAAATGATACAGAAGATCCGTCCTCCTTCTGTGTGAGGAGAGATGTTCCCAAATCCTGAGAGAACCAAAAATAAATGAAAGTTTACAGATTCTCTTTTTGTGAAATAGTGATGCTGTGGGTAATAGATTACAGTGACTTTATGTACAACGTACTCCTCAGCGGAGAGCAAATTCACTTTTTCAGCCACAGTTCTATCAAGCCTAAATAAGGCTCTGGCATTTTAAATTATTGTGAGGGAATCTAAAACTTCGAGAGAAACATCCCTCCAGTAATGTGAACTCCATGAACCAAACTTTATTTTTTGACAGACAAGAAAACTTTTACATAGCCTGTCTGTTCTGTATTATTAATGCCAAAGGCTTGGAAGAATTTCAATAAATTTCAGGCATGAAGGAGAAATCCTTGAAAAGACCCAGACTCATTTAAAATTTATTTTTCCCGACCTCTTCCTGAAGCAGCTCCTGCACAAAAGCAGAGAGGTAAGGCGTTGTCGATGTTTGTTTCAGTTTTACACAGTATATGTTCACAGCCTCGAATCCTGAAACCTCCACCATCTATGATTGCTGTGATATAAATTTATGCACAAAAAAGTCCACAAAAATCACAAATGTATCTTTTTTTTTTGTCCTGTCGCACAGCTGCAAGCAGATGAGAGCTGAAGGCCTCTTGTGTTGGACATGTTTTGCTGTTACAACATGGAGTTATGAGACTTCTGATTATTTGAATAAACCCCTTTTGTATTTGAGGCTAAACTTTATTCATATTAATTATATTTGTAACCATTTTTTGTTGGACCGGACGCAAAAGAAGAGGAGGGAAGAAGAGAGAGAGATGCTAAACGGGGGGGTGGGGGGGGGTAGATGGATGATAATAGGAGGGGTGGGCTACAATCATAAAGCATCATAAATCATAAAGAAACAGGTTGCTGAAAGTTTATAATCATTACTGTCAGGTGTAGGTGTATAATAAATCTAAAAGGGGCGGGGCCTGTCCACACACACTCAAATGTTACAAACATACCAAAAATCTTCACATATTCATCATTTATTTTTTATAATACATTGCATTGCCATTTTTTTAATAATGCAATTATCTTTTTACTACATCTAAACTGCAGAAAGGCCTTTATTGATTTATCCTTCATCTTTGGAAAGAGTTTTTAACACCTATTAGCTGACTTTGGAATAATTTCCAAGCAAAAACTCATGTATTTGAAGCATTTAAAAAGTACCAGTTTCCTGTATTAAAGTCAGCTCAAATTTGATAACAAAGTTGTTTGTAGTCATATCGTGTTTTATCTGGAAAAATATATAATAATATATAATAATTTACACTTGCTTGGCTTTTAATTACTTTGTGTCCTTCAGGGAGTTTCACCTCACAGAACATCGTCTGCTTGAATAATTCATACGATTTTCTTAAAGAGGGCCCAGTTTCACCTTCATCATTCTAAAATTGAGTAGGTTATGTAATATTTACCCGCAGTGTAGCAACAGGCTGACTCTTTCTAAGGAGAATGTCTTTCACATGGACGAAAAATTTTATAAAATGTTGTAATTATGTGTTTTTGTGCTGATCTAGATGTAGTAACTACAGGAGAGAGAGGCTTCAGGAATCCCAGAGGAACAAGTCACTCAGTGCTTCAGCTCTTTAGCCAGGAAACAGCAAGAGATGCAGCAGAAGCTTGAAAGTTATCTCGCATTATTTCCCAAATTTAAAGAAGCTCTATTTACTTCAGCACAGCCATATAAAGACTTTTGTGTATACAAATCAGTCATGTTTTAGCAATGTAAAAGGATTGATTTTGGTAAAAGCTACAATCAAACTCTGGAAACCTGAAATACAATTAAACAGATGACATGATCTGGTTTTTTGGGCGCCTCTAACAGTTTCTAGAGTTCTAATTGGCAGGAAAAATGACAAATATGAAAGAATGATTAAAGAAGCCGGCGGAGAGTTGGAGCAGCCTGTGGAGCTTAAACATCCACACGCTCTGCGTGAACATGACGACCTGAAGGGCAGGATCACTGCATTTCATAAACAGGTTCATTAAAATGTTAGGGCTTGGGAATTTCTCATTAGAGGGGTCGCTCTGACAGGATGTCGCAGAAGTGAAACGCAGCTCATCATGGAGCTGCAGAGCAGACACGGAGAGCCGTCAAGGTCCGATTGGAAAAGGCAGATGAGCTGTCAGAACGTACAGTATGTGTGAGTGTGCGGCGGGTGTTCTTTTTTTGCTGTTAAGTGGGCTCTTACAGCTGCAGATGACAGAGAAAGAGATGATGGGAAGAGAAAAAGAAAGGAAGGCTTTTGGGGTTTTTAGGCAGTCACTTTTTAATATGGAAAAAAATCGATTTTTATTCAAATTTTTTTAACTTTATTCCTTCTTTCTGTGTTTATGAATGATTTTGAAGCAGCTTTCACAATTAAGTTTTTAGCATAAGTGCAATTTTCTGCAAGAATTATCCTTGAAATCGCATTTGTCCCCAAAGACAACGTTGGTAAGCCTCCGTCACGCTTCATAATAATTCATAGATCTCATTTTTAATCAAAATATTGAAATCTGTTATGAAGCTTCTCACCGATTGTAGTGATAACAGTCCCAGCAAAGAAGAAAGAGGAACTGAGGTCCCACAGACTGGTCTGGAGTGACAGATTTCCCGTAGGAGTCACTCCTGCTCGCACCGCTGAAACCACTTGCTGCAGCAAGAAGAGAAAAAGAGGATCCCTGCATATGATTAGAGAGTCCCCCAGTGAGCATTTTGTAAAACATAGACTGAGAAACTTTAAAAAAACTTTGATGCAAGTCAAATTCTGGATGTCCTCTGAAAATGATCTTTCAAAGGACATCCAGTTAATTTGATTTTTATTGATTCATATTGCACAGACGTATATTTAAGTGTTCATTAGTTTTCATTAAAGCTTTCAACGTGAAACTATTTTAAATTGCACAGGTTTTTCTGGAGGGCTTGGAGGAAGAGGAAATATGTTTTATGGCTAAAGATAAGAAAACATAACAGAAAAATAATAAAAGAAAAAAAGCAAAGATAACTATAGCATTTTTCCTGCTTTTAAAGATTAAATTAAAACAAATAATACATTTGTTTGTTTCGTGGTGCAATCTCTAATAGCATTTAATGTGTTTTTTTCATGATTAAAAGGCTCTAATTAAACTTAAAAGCAATAAAAAAAAAGATCAACTTAAGGATTTATCAAGAGGTTGTTTGAAGTGGAAATCTCAGAAGAACAGGCGTATTCTCAATATTAATGTCTGAGTTTTAAATTAGTGTTAATAAACGACACAAACTTTGATTGATTGATCAGAGATAGTTACATTCAACCATCGAAAAATCTTTAATCTTTCTATGTAACTTGTTAAACCTTTCTACAGAGCAGCAGGTCAGTGTGAAACTACAACACAGATAAGTGTCTTTACAGGGAAACCAAATGAAAACGTTCAAATGACGCATCTCAGTGTTTTTGCTGTTCTGTGCAAAAATCAGTTGATTTGATTTTGATTTGAAATGGTTTATTTCAAGCAATCAAAGCAACAATAATGCACAAAACAATACAATCAGCAGTTATACATTCATACAAAGACGTATCAATTTACAGTGCACATTTGGAATTACATAAAATAATTTGCTCACCTTCTGTTCTGTATTTGAGCCAAAATTAACCCCCAAATTCCAGCTTGTTTTTGACAACATTCAAAACTTTAAGACAGAGTTTCTCCTTTGTCTTCCTCTGTCTTGTTGCCTGATCCTCTGCTTGTGTAAGTGCCCGTTTGTTTGCACACATAATTGAGTAAAAGCGAGCGGATGCCACTTGTTCCAAAATCACTAAAGCATTAAAGCCTCTAAAAACAGGCAGACGTGTTCAGATTCGTGAAGGAACATGAAGCATCCCTTATGTTTGTGATGGAAACAGCACCTTAATTCGGCTGACGGTTTAACCCAAAGGCAACTAACTCAGATTATAATTAATCTAGTCAATCTAGTCATTACTTTTTTAAGGTCACCAATATGTTTACTAAATTACAGGTAAAACACACAGGGAATTGTTTAAGAGCAAATAAAGCCATAATAATCTATTTAGGTATTCCTGATTTACAATTATATGATTTGTTGACTTTAAATTTCTTGGAACTCCTTAAAGCTGCTGTGAGGCTCACAAATTTGTGACCCTTCCCTTCAGGTTCCGTTTGCAAACAGACCTTTTCAGGAGCTGCAATCTTCTCTCTGGAGACCTGCGGTGCTTTTCTTCTGTGCACTGCATTGTTGTTCAGATGAAGGACGTCCGAATGTCCACCTTAGAGGCTTTCAGCCACTCAAAGGTTGTTATTTCTGACCTTGCCGACTCACATAATTAGCGTTGGTGCACCTGTTGGTTAATTGTCTTCATGGTACTTTCTGTCTGCTGAGTTTTGTATTTTTTTTGCATACATAGAATTCAATATTTGCTTATAGGAGTCTGTTTGGTTAAATGGTTTTGAGCCTCCAGATTTCATAACTCAGCTGGTCACATTTCACCCTGACAGGAGGTCGTTATCTAACCGTCGATTGATGACTGCAGCAAAGCATCATGGTGTTTAAACACTAACTCAGCATCTTGACGCCACATAACTGTCATGTGGTACAATCCCTTATGGAGCAAGGCAAAGCTCATTTGCACAGAAATGACAGGAATAGCATGATACCTAGCAATAAATAAAAGATATTTCTGTAAAAGTTGTTTAGTAGATACACCAACAGCTTATTTATTTATTTTCTGTCAGAAATGAAGCATCATCAGACAGACAGAATCAATTGAACTCTCTTTCTTCCATGCAAGAGCATTAAAAATGTATACAAAAATGCTTCTGGTCAAACATGTCACCCATAAACAAAAAAACTAAATATGTGTATATAATCATACTAATATTCACGTTTTTACATCGATGCTCATGTGACTCCTTTTTAGTTGAAGTAAAAATGCACAATTGGAATATCTAACATTTTAATCTTTTCAATGATTTTTTTAAAAAATATTTTCTTCTCTGTCTCTATCCCCAACAAAGATAAAAAGACAAAAAACTGTTAATTATTTAATTACATTTTTTGTTATTCTTGCAGATATCAATATCCTGCAATTTATTGCACCTGTCAGAGTTTGTAGAGGAAACAAACCAAAATGAAGGAGGCCAGGGGGTCTAAATAATCAATGATCATTAAAGAAAACCTAGAGTAAATTCAACAGAGTTAGATGGGCTTGAGGCCTCAGCAGGAACAGACTACAGACTAAAGAACCAAAAACGTAACTGAAAACTGTGTGACTACATTCCCACTGGGTTACAGATAAACAGGTGAAAGATGTGGAGGTTTAAGTCCCATTCTGATCCTCTTTTGATCTTTGTAAAAGTGCTTCCAGTGTTTTTTTTTTTTTTTATATTTGACATGCCACTTTTAGCAAAAATCCAAAAACCTGTCGTTTTCTCGGACATAGTTTCTGCAGAGCAGCAGGAGTTTATTAGAAATTCACCTCTGAATTGTGGGCGGGACTGTTGGTCTTTCCCTCCCCATTGATGAAAGCTCTCTGATTATAGGCTCTCCCGCTAGCTTACAGCCACTAACAACCTGAACCTAACATTAGCAGTGAAACAAAAGTAGCGATCAACATTGGCGTTATCCAGCTGTACAGTTTAGATCCAGATTCCAGCTCAGATGAGGAAAACAAAGACGTTCATGGATCCATTTGTCTTCAAGTGGATGCATCAGAATGGAGCAGAGCAGGGAGCGTGTGGCCCGCCCAACGAATTTTCTACATCACATCTACAATCCTTTTAAAATCTAAAACCTGTATATAGTAAATAAGCTCATGAAAACATTATAAAAGTGCTTACCGGGAAAACTATAAATCCTTGTTGATAGACTTTCTGCATATCCTCACACCAACAGAAATACATCCTCTGCTTTAGCCTCAATGTATTTAACCAATGCAATTAGTCATCTCATTGTTATTTGTTCTGCTAATGACCAAACCTGCACCGACAGTGAAATATGTACCAACCATATCAATATGCAATAATAATCTCCAATCCCCATCCTTAAATAACCCCAGAGATTTCTTCCTGCTGATCTACTCCGAGGAATTATTGATTATTCAACCTAGACATTATGAATTCAAGCAGTCCGAGGTTTTGAGTGACTCTCTTTCACCATTATATATGGATTTGCTTGCATAATTTCTCAAACTGAGTTTATTTTGTGGCAACACTCATTTCAGGTTTTTGAAAGTAAAAGCTTTGGTTTTCATTTTTCAAAGGTTTTTATAAATTGTTATACTTTGATTCATGAGGTTTGGAGAAAAAGGGGGAAAAATCGATTCGACTCTATGGTTTAACAAAAAAAAGAAAAGAAAAAAGTAGACTCAGGCCCACAATAACATGTTTTTAACATCAAAGGAACACATTCGGTGTGTTTTTGGAACTTTTCCAACTCACACTGATTTCGAATCAGCTTTTTGAGGGCTAAGCCAAAGGGAAAAAAAAGATCCAATACGAGTCAAGTTTTTAGTAAACACAATAAGCTGATGCTAAAATTGTCAGAAAGGATGAAAAGCTTCTGCTTAAACTGTGATCCATCAAACTGTGCAGCCAACAGCCTCATCTTTGTCATCTGTCAGCTAATTTTTAGATTTCAACGCCAGATTTACACCACTGGTCCGTCTGCAGCGTGTCTCCCTTGAGTTGAGCTGTCTCACGATCATCAGTTAGTTTTTTACTGTCTTCATTGAGTCCCTGTCCCCCCCGACTCCTGGAGGAGGGATTTGTCCTGCCACCCCCATGGCAAGTAGCTCATCCAAAACCTAGGCAATAGGACTTCATTGCATCTCCTTCCTCACTTAGTCTTTGTAAAAAACATGCTTTGTGTCATAGATGATAGATGTTTTTCAACTTCCAAAAGTAAATTTTCATAATCCACGGTGTTAACGTGTGTTATTGCGTGTGCATGTCACCTTAAAGTGTGGGTGACATGGCCTATTTTAATAAGCCAAAATATAGTAAATAGTCTCTATTTCATGTAGCGATTGTTTTTAATATTTTTCGAAAAAGAATAAATAGCGAAAAACGCGATATAAACAACGAGGACGCCCGCCGGCTTCACGCATTCCGCCGAATTCGCGCCGCCCTGTTTGTGACGTAACGAAAGGCAGACAACATGGCTAGCTGAACAGAAAGATGAAGAGGAAAGTTGCGGAGATTATCATGATGATGAGTCACTTTTGCAACCGTATCGATTCGAACCCTTTTGCGAAAGTGAGAAGGATATAGCAGAAAGTAGTAGGTCTAGCGATCTCTTGAAAATGGTGGGGATTGCGTTCAGTTTCAATACTTTTTTATATCTGACATGCATTCCCATATCTTTCATGAGCTGTGGTGTTTCTTCAAAACAGTTTGCCTCAAAATGTTCGCTGCATAAAGTTGACGAAGCAGTTGGCACTAGAGGTAAGATCGGGCCTAAAAAATCCGGCCCGACCCGACACAGGCCCGCGGGCATTAAAGCCGAACTCGGACCGAACCCGACCAATTAACTTGATTTGCAGGACCGAGCCCGAAGCAAACCCGAAATTTCAATTTAACCCATAGGATTTTTGGCAGAAAAAAACCCGCCACATTTCTTAAAGGTAAAATAATCTACATATTTTTATGATGATGAAAGCTATTTTCTTTCTAACAGAGAGTGGTCGCTGCAGCCCCGCGCGTATAAGCTCACTGTTGTGGCATAGAGTTCAGCTGGAAGCGCTGAGCATAGGTTCCTCCCTCCATGACAAATGCATTTGCACAACGAAATAGCGCTGGAACACAGAATAAGAGGCCACACAGAGAGAGTGACAGAGAGATCTTGATGCGCACTCGCTTCATTGCGCGGAGAAATACTGCAGCCGCGGCGGTGCGCGTTTGCCTTTTCAGTTTCGTGTGTGTGTGGGTGTGTGCACTAAGGGAACGTTCTCCCTCTGAGTAAGAAGAAGCCGGCTGTGCCTTTCGGTTCGTGCGGTAACCGTTCTGACATGTAAGGGTTAATGGCCGACGAAGTGTGCGGTTATTACTTTTTAACGCACGACGTGGAAGCCTGAACCGTCCGACGCGAAGCGGAGGACGGTTGCTTCCGCGAAGTGCGCGATGCGCCGCGTCACGTAACATATAGTCCGCGTCGCGCAGCACCACCGCTGCAGTCAAGATTCGGCGATATATATATGCTGATCGTCCCGATGGGTTGAATAAAGCATCAATTCAGAGGGAAAGTTAATCGCTTACCGCTTGTTTTTGTCCAAATTATGAAGCAAAAGATGTTTTAAAGAAGCCGGCGCAGTGATACAAAACATTTAAGCTAGCTGACCGGAACTTCTTCTTTCACCGTGCGGTTATTAAGTTTTAACGCATACCCAGCAGCCAATCAGAATCGAGTATTCAAGCGGACCATGGTATAAAGAGCTGTTTGACAACCGCCGCCTAAGGTGCTTCTTTGCAGACATTACAATATATTTATTAAAAAAGTCAGCGAGAGAGAAGCCCGGCCCGAACCGACCCGAACGTAATGACTGTCATTTAGAGCCCGACCGGACCCGAAATTCGGGTCCGGTCGGGCTCGGACTCGGGCTCGGGCTTAAGATCTTACCTCTAGTTGGCACCCAATTCGCCCTCGTTCGCTGAACTTGTTTTGTCCATTGTTTCAGCAGCGTTTCTTGTTTTGGGAATTTATACACAGATCCACTTTCACTAGATGTATTGCTACATCCAGCTGCCACACAACGACTTGGCATGTTGATGATTAACAGATTTAAACACGAGAGAAACGAAGACTACCTGTTTTGTTTACATGCTGTCCGAAGCGGAACTACGAAAGTCAATGCCTTTCGTGACGTCACAGGTCATATCGAGTTCACTTCCAGCCTGCGCTCTTAGCGGCAAATTCAAATCTCTGATTCCTTCGAACGATGTCTATTATTCATATGCTTCGGATTTTTTTCGACGCTAACTATTGGTATCAATAGAATCAGCGTTTAAAGGGCTTTTTTATTTGACAAAGTTGTTCAAAGCATGGCATCCACACTTTAAATTTAAAATAACGTCTTAGATTTTTTTTTATTTTTAAAGTACACTGGAAGTATACATTTTGCAATCAAGACTTTTTTCACGTTTCTCGGGCTTTTTGCAGCGAAATTGACGTGTCAATGGACTGGAACTAGAACTCCTGTGTAAAGCTTGTGTTGCGTTGCAGAGGAATGGACGCCAGATGCAGACATGATGGAGATGATGGAAACAATTCAAATGATAAATTAACATGACATTTTTCTGGTCAACCCCATCAGGCTTTTAGACGCTTCAAATTATAAGTCATAGCAGCCAAAAATGCACGATAAAAAAAGAAAAAAATCATAAATACTGGAACAAAAATGGACATTTCATCTGAAAGGATAAATCAAAATAGATTTCAATAATAGACTAAATATCTGCAGGGTTCACTGTTGTAACACTGATGTGTATTCAGCATCATGGAACACAGGAGGAATCTTGTACATTAGCGCATCACATGGACAAATATTCAGACAACCATAGCATAAAAACATGCTAACAAATCAACGAACTCTTTATATCACTTTAAATCACTAAATCCATCTAATTTTTCATCCTCTGTGTTCCTTTGGAACAATCCTGGCAAGTCTTGCATAAGACTAAGCAATCGCTTCTTCTTCTGCGTTCTTCTCAGTAGCAAATACTGATACACAAACCTAGAGTGCCCTCTAGTGGTTGTTACTATTTTTTTATTCCAATATTATTCACACCTGAGTACAAGTCGCACCTCTGGCCAAACTATGCAAAAAAAAAAAAAAATCCAACTCCTACTCTGAAATATGTTTAGCAATATTTTGAAACGGACTGCTTCAAAGTGGGACGATATTCTGTAGAACATGACTTTTTTTCTCAGAGGTGCTGAGACACCCTGCTGCCGTCCACGTTTTTTTATTTACCTTTAATCATTCAGCAATTTTTTTTTAACAAAGTCTCTAACAATTTCTCATGATTGAAGGCAATGCTATGTGTCTTAGCTAAGAATCACAGCTGCTTTAAAGAGAACATTTGGAGAATTATTGAGGAAAATAAAGGCCAACGACCATCGCCAACTCTTCACCAGCTGGAAACCCAAATCAGGACCAAATTTAATATAAAAAAATCCAGAACCTCAATTCTCAGACAGCTGTTTGAAAGAAGGACGTGCTGCACCATGGTGACCATGCAGCTGTGCAAATAATCTGAGACCAGCAGCAGCATCACTGTTGAAGTGAGCTTCTTCAATAGATAAAACGGACAAATATTTAACATTTATTTTGTCTTTTGTGTAAACAATATTTTCTTATCGGACTTTTTAAGTTTTTTATTTCATTCATTTTTTAAAATGTTTTTCAATATTTTTTTAAACAGAAAAGGCTCAGTCATTATTTTAGTATATCTATTTCCCTTCTATTCTTCCTCCAGTGCTTCAAGCTTAATCTGTCATTTGAAGTATACAAACGAAAAAATAAAAGCTCAGCCATGGTGTGAAATAAAAACCAAGTCCTCATTAAATGTTGGCAGCAGCTTTCATATCAGAAGATAAAAGCTTTTGTGAAACATGATTAGATACAGACTCAAAAGAAAAAAAGAGGTTCAATTAAAATCAGAGCTGTGGTAAATATTCACTTTCACCAGTGGGGACTGAACTGAATCAGTTCTAAAATGCCTTCTTTCTGCAGATAAATGACATTCTGTCTATGAAGAAGTCAAAACAGAAAAACAACAGCCTACCTTCACCAGATCCTCCAGCTCTGAAGCATTTACGCAGGAATGCAAGTCCAGGAACTTCAGTTTTTCCTCAAGAATGGCGAGTTTCTGAAACTTTTCCTGGGGTTGCTCCAGCTCTCTGAACACCGTCGCACCGATGATGAGGTACAGCACCACCAGGAAGAAGATGGCAGACACAGTTTTCCACCTCATGACTGTGGTCCGGGTGTCGCACTCATCCTCTGGTGTGTTCAGAACCACGGGCTTTGCTGAGAAGGACAGGCGGGGCTTGGAGTTGTGGGCTGCAGTCTTTGGGTCAAGAAGGTCAGGTGCAGCCACTGTGAGGATGGAGGCAGTTAATGTCTGTGTGCTCTTCATCACCAAAGAACCTTAAAATCTCTTGGAGTTGAAACATGACCGTCAAACAACAAACTAATAATCTCCCAACATCTGCAGCTTCTGATGCGATGCAGCTTTTGCATCCTCATGTCCAACTCAAAGATGATTTAGGTGTGCATCCACAGCAGGCAGGATGAATTTTCCTCAATAAATATGCACCACAATTTGTCACAATCTCTTTTCCAAACAGCTTGAGACAGATGGGATTACATAACTACCCCAATAGGTCCTTTAAGACCAGGTTTAGTACAGAAAAACCAACTTCATCAGCAAGTAAAGGATGTTTTTATATTTAAAGAAGTGTCATAGATCTTCACTGAAGTGATCTAACTTCCAGAAAAAAATTAATTCACACATCTTACACTAAAATCCTGCAGTTTTCTAAATTAATCTGTTTCCTACAACTTGTTTTCCACTTACTTCTTCTGAACCATCTCGTCTGTCGCTGCGTCCTTTCAGGCTCTTTCTACAGAAGACAGAAAGCAGATGGAGGCTCTATCGGGGTCGATCTGCGCCTCCTGTGTCTCCACCGAAGGACGAGTTCGGGGTCCACATGGCTCGAGAGAACCCCCCGCCCCCCTCGCCCCCCCCTTCAAGGTCCTCAGAGACAATCCACGCAGCGCGTCACGATCCGACAAAGGAGAAACCAGCAGGCGCGTTCAGAAGGAGCAAACGGGGGACAGGAGGAGCAAAGCGCATCGGCGGAGTCCATCCAAGCGTCACGCCGCGCGGCGCGTTACGTGTGGAGCAGCAGAGGTCCTTCACCAGAGTGAGACGAGGAGGGATGCGCTGCAGCAGGGAGAGAAGAGAGCGATGCTGCTCCTCCTCGTGCGTCCAGAGCTGCCTTACAGGCGCTGAAGTTGGCTTTCGATTCAGAGGCAAAGGGGAAATCCCAGTGGCGGAGCTAGAACATTTTACATGGGGTTGTGGGGGGGGCAGAAGACTTTGGAAGGGGGACAAAATAAGAACAGCTAATGAAAGGATTAAAAAATATATTTTATTTCTTAATTGTGTCAATATTGACACTGCAGCAACCAACGTTCATATGTTCTGTGTTGCTATCCTCACCCAGCCAGCAAGGCCAAGTAGGCTCCATATGTCTCCAAATGTGGGCAGAAAATGGTGGTCCCACCTGTGTTTGCCCACATTGGCTTTAGTAGGCACAGTGCTGTCCAGACGCTCCGCTGCTCAGTTGTACACTGGGCAGCTGACTAACGTAGCGAGCTAGTCAACTGAGTGTCCACTTAAGCCAATGTTGTTTCGGTTTCAATTTCTTTGCCTTTGTGTTTTGATTCTTTTTGTTCTGGCATGTTTTCAGTTCACTTCCTGTTTTATTTTGAAAGGTTCCTGTGTTGTACTTTGGTTTTGAGTTTTACTCCCCATCTGTCCTGATTGTGTTCACCTGTGTCTCGTCAGTCCTGTATGTGTTTAAGTCTTGTCATTCCCTTCCTCCTGTGCTGGTCCATATGATGTTCTTCCCCTGTTTCTGTTTATATTTTTTGATCTTATTAAATATCCTGTTGCCTGGAACCTCCTGCCTCCTCCTCTCTGCACCTGTGTATGCCCACAACCTTCTCTGCCGTAACAAATGTGGGCAAACACAGGTGGGGCTTCCATGGAAACTGCGGACAAACCCATTTGGGGCCCACATTTTCTGCTAACTTTTAAAACAAATGGGGCCCATTTGGCCATTAGCGTTAAGTGATTCTCTTGTGTTCTGTGTTTACATTGGTGCTCCATTTAGTTAGATGAATGTGATTGGAGGAGTGAGGGTGGGAGCAGAGGAGCAAGTGAATATGATGGCGTATCGTGAGAGCATGTGTGACGGGGAAATCGAATGAGGAGACAGCGTCAGGGCAAGTCTTCCATTTTGGGAAGATGTGAAAATGTGAAAAGCCTTCACATTCGGAAACAGCCATCTCCGACTTTTCATTACGTCCAGCCGGACCTTACACTGGTGTCAGAAGTCAAGCACGGGATTTTTCGGCGGGTCAGAGGACGTTAAAGTGCTCCAGCTGGCCCTGTCCCTCATGGATGAGGCCTCTCAGTGTCTGTTGCTGCTTGGTCCAGAAGAACGGGGTGACTTCAGGGCTTTGGTTGGAGCTCTGCAGTGACGTCTTGGACAGTTTAACCAGCCTGCTGTTTTGCACTCGGAGCTGGCAAACCAGCAGAGAGTGACGGATGATTTGCTAAGGGTTTTGACCTCTGACATTAAAGCCCTAATAAGAGCAGCCTATCCTCACATGGCAGCTGCTATCCAGTCCATCCTAGTACCCTTCAAGAAGCCTTGGACATAGGGTTGGAGAGAGAATTGGTTGGAGCTGCTGTGGAGAATAGTGATATCAGCTACAACCCTGTCGCAAGGGCTGCACTAAAAGAAGACCCAGAGCCAGAGAAACCAGTGGAAGTCATGAGCTCACAGAACTGATCCGAGCACTGTCTCTAGCCGGGCGTTACAATACCAATATTGATCCAACTATTAAGGGGCATGACGGGGAGCAAAGCTTTTTGATGAGGGTGCCTCCCCTTGCCCCCCCGTAGCTTCTGCCCTTGGGAAATCTGTTTATCATTTTGAAATTGGTCTTTAAATATAATCATAAACTGTACATTTTATTAATTCCTGCTGTCAATTAGAAGGCAATTTTTCCAAAATGCACAAGATTTTGATTCAGAAACCATTATCTATTCATCCATCCATCATATGATGAATATTTGTAACATTCAATCAATATGCAGAAAGTAATGGATTGGTTGCATAATTTAAATGTTTTGGTTTTTATGATCGCCGCCTCTGCACAAGGACGTTTCAAGCAAATATAGTCCAAGTTTTTCTATTAAAGTTAATGTAATCAGTCTACTTCATCATAATCTGCAAACTATGTGACACTGATGTACACTTTTTTTACAAAGTATTCACTAATCTTATACTTGCGCATAAATAAAAGTGGCATCTCATTCATAAACCCAAACATATTAAGATGATGCCCCACACTTGCAGCTTCCAGTCTTTTGAAATGTTGTTGAAACGTTTGACCAATCCTCCAGAAACACGTGAGAATACCACCATTCCATTCACTTTATGCTGGCTTTAGTTTTTGTTAGCTGGCTGTTCAGTAGAGGGTTGTATCTTTCCATCTCACATGATGTGATCCCCATCTCAATACAAGGACCACAAATCAATACATAACAGATTTAACTAACTTTGTGGCGATACAGTCCCATTGTGTTAACTTAAATGGATACAATCTTAATCAATATTATTAATTTGGCATTAAAACTATAAATAAAAAATGCCTTTTAACACTGATTTTTCTGATTTATTTTTATTTTAAGCAACTAAGACAAAATATTTATAGGACATAACAGCTTCAAACATTTAAAGTCTGACATTTTGGGTCTTTTAGACTGTTTTATTCTTTGTGGTTAAAAAATATGTTTTTTTTAATTTGTTCAGATATTCTTTGGAAATTATGTGAATGAAGTGCTTTTCATATGTTTCAGTAAACACAAGACACAGTCGCTGACTTGGTAGAAGCGAGATCATGATTGGTCGTCTTTTTGTTTGCATCACAGGTCCATAAAAAGAAAAAGACAGTAGAAACACAACAGGAAGAGAAACGGACAAGTTCGACAGAAATCGATTATTCACTTCCCGATCGATTCTATCCCTCTACAGTCTGGTTGTATCTGTGATTTTCAACCAAAACTGCTGTTACTTCCCGTGCTCCATCGAGTTTCCGACTGGTGTCTGTATCCTATACCTCCCTGATGTTCAGAGGTGGAGGCCTATCATCTTACCTGAACTAAAACACAGGTGAGCTGGAGCTGGAGTCTGTCCCGGCAACTGTTGGACAAAGACAAAGGAAAAAGTGTTGCAGAACACTAAAAACACAAAAAACAGGATTTTAATCAGAGTCAGAGTTCTTAAGTTAAGAAGCATCTTTTAGTCATATTCAGCTTCATTCTAATTTTTATTCCATAAGCTGTCCTCCTTTAAGTTGCTCCACAAATCACAACATTTTATGTTGTTTTTATCCAAGAAAAATTAACGGAAACCACTGAAGCTTGGTGACTACAGACCCCATTCAATGAAAATCATTGTGTTTTTGGTGTTTTTAACATGTTCTTGTAGCATTTTTCTGATGGTGGAGGACATATATATATATATATATATATATATAAAATGAAATTGTGGTAAAACAGGGTGCGGATGAAAAAATATCATTTGAAAAAGCCAAAAGCTCCCAACTGCTGCTCTGCAGAAACTATGTCCTAGAAAACAATACAGTTTTTTTTATTTTGGCTAAAAATGGCTGAATAAAAGAAAAATAACTCTTTTATAATATGAAAAAGATGATCAGAGTGGGATTTCAAATTTCAACTAAAGCAACAAGCAGTAAATCCATTGACTTCCGCAACCAAAAACACATTTCTTTAACATTTTCATAAATCCAAGAAGGTAGCATGTTTCTTTTACTAAGCAGAACAGCAGAGACACTTTCAAATTTCACTAACTAACCACATGCTGCTGCTGTAGCGCCCTCCTGTGACCTGCTTAAGAAATAAAAATTTAACATTTTAACATTTGAGAGGATGTGAATGTTCTCTCATAGGAACAATGGTCTTTTTTTTATTGGAACAATCCAATGTTTAATTCTTTTAGAGAATGTAACCTCTATTACCTTTGCCTTTACCCCTAAATGCTCTTTCTATGTTGATTCTCCACCTCCGTTAAGGGCAAATCCAAACCTTTAACCTGCATTTCTGTGACGTATGCATGTTTGGATGAGAAAATGTGGTTTGGTTAGATCTTTTTTTGTCATAAGCTCTTGATAATAACGATGCCAGGGTTACCTCAGCCTTCCTTTTGGTCTGTAATTGAATCTGTGAGTCACCGGCTGCAGCCAAGGCTCAAAGCACAATCAATTCACCCACATTTTAAAGACTTTAGATTTTTCCTCACACTATAATTTAAAGCTCTTTTTCCAGCACTTGTTATTTTCGGTTCAGAACACCATGGGCTCATTTATGATTTTTCTACTGATGATTTCTCCATTTGTGCAATACTTTGTGAATCAGGCAAAAATGTGGAGAAAATCTTTTTGCTGCACCGCTAATGTTAGGTTAATGAGGGGCTGTGAGCTAGCAGGTGTAAAAACAAGAATGTCGGGAAGTGGGGACAGGCTTACTTCTTTCCCACAGTCCCGTCCACAACCTAAAGGTGAATTTTTTATGAACTCCTGCTGCTCTACAGAAACTATGTCCTAGAAAATGACACAGGTTTCTTTCATTTTGCCTAAAAATGGCATAATAGTAATTAAAAGACCAGTGGAAACGCTTTTACAAAAGATGATTGGAGTGGGACTTTTAGTCCTAGTGGTCTGAAAGGCTCCAACAGAACAAAGCATTTTGCTTAAACTCACAGAAAGTGCATAAACCAGCTTTTTTTTTTTTTTTTAATCAAAAGCACCTTGTAGAGGTTAAAAACATTTCTCCTCATTCATTAAAAGTCTATTCATCCTTGCACTGCCTTTTTTGTCTTGTGAGCAGGTTTTTTGCTGCCTTGGGGTGACAATGACGAACTTTGTCCATGTTGCAGTAATTTGGGGTTTTTCAACTGAACCCCTGAGGCTCATTCAAACCTTTTTACTATTAGGAAGATTCAATAAGATAAATAAAGTTGTGAAAACATTCATTTTTCTTTTGTTTCTTTAAATAGTTTATTGCCTTAATTAACACATTTATTCAAGCAGTGTTCAGGGTTTTTAATAGGACAAACAGGAAAGAGTTGAAAAGCTTAAAAGGATCACATTAAAAAAAATTTTTTTTCTTGTGTTTCTTAACTTCTGAACCAATTTACAGCAGTACAGCTTTGTTGTTGTTTTTTGTTTTGTAGGCATGTCGCTGCTGACAACCTGGACTCCACACTGGACTCCAGCCCCCAAACAGAAAATGCAAATCCACAAAGGAAGCAAGAATGAAAAGCTTTTGGTGATATTTGCACTTAGTTGACATTTCTTTATTTATTTGCTGCAAAAATGCATCTTTTGTGGGGGGAAACAAAAAAACTCAAATGTAATAGTTGGTGTTGCAGCTTTAACAAAATAGTTTCATCAGCCTGTTTGTAGTGTTTTCCTTCCACCGTTTTCACCTCTTTCTTTTTCTGATCATCTCCTCATTTTCTTCAAATAGCTCTGAACCCATAAAGTCGCCTGTCTCCTAACAGAATGAAATTAACTTGTAAGGACATCTGTGTGTTTTAAGTCGGCAGCTGCTTGTCCACCAACATCAAATTCCTGCATAAAATATAGCAATGCTCTCCTTTTACTTTTGTGCTTTTGTTGCAACAGATAAAAACAAAAGCAACTGAATTATTTGTGTTCTGATTCATGTTTCATCTAAAAGTATTTTTTTTTTCTTTGAAGCATTCATGGGAACATTTTTTAGGGCCTCTAAGCTCTATTTTGTTCTTTGTTTTGAATCCGTTTACCTCTTCTTCATACATCATCATCAATGTCGAGTAAAGAACATTTATTTGTCTTTTCTCTGAAAAAGAATGATGCTCCTTATACCCGTTATCGTCCGAAAGATTTGCATGGAATAGATGGAGCATACTTTTAGGCTACAATCAGAAATCTTTCCATGACATTGTTGTGTTAATGGACTATATTACTATGGCCATTTTCACTAATGGCGCTGCAAAATGATAATGATGCTCCTTTAGATTTTACCCTTTATCTGCAGGTTTTTACAAAAGGCTTTCTCAGGGAAATTTCAAGATGGAAAGTCTGAATGGTTTCAAGTCATCGTTTTGCATTATTCTCAAAACTCCACATACACGATAACGGCATACATTTTCAGTAGATTAATGCTTACAATCTGTGTATCTCAAAAAAGGTTATTTCATCAGCCTTTGTTTTATTTTTACTGATGCAAAGCTTTTTCCTAAAACAATAAAACCGTGAAGGAAACAATGCAGGCAAAAATGCAAGACAAGATCCTGTGAAACATCAGCAAACAAGAAATGCTTGAAGATTCATTTCATTATGCTTCTGTATAGGAACCATTTGCACTTGTCTGCAAGCTTGCACTGTAGAGACTCAGGGGATTAGCTAGTTAAAAATGAGTTTAATCTCTGCTCTCAACTCTGCTGATTCTACTCAAATTGGCTCTACTGACTTTGCACTTTGTTCACCCTGCAAAAAAAAAATCAAGTGTATAGTAGTTTCCTCTTCAAAGAATTCGTAGTGTTTGAGGTAATTTCTTTGGCAACTTCCACTTGTGCAGAAATGACGGTCAATCAACTCCTCATCAAAAAGTTACTTTTAAAAAATGATTTTTTTTAAAAAGACTTTTCATGTTGAAAAGTTGTTTAAAGACAGCTGCATAAGGCATTAGCATCGTCACCTGTCGGGCTTCAATGAATCCAATTAGTTGAAGTCTTTTTCTGGGCAGAGTTTTCATATCAGTCAGTGATTAAGTAGACGCTTATGTGGAAAAGCTTCCATATCTTGAGTTGGCCTCAGGCATCTCTGCCCGAGACAGCCAAGCAGTCAGATGGAGTCAGCAGAGTCAAGGCAGATGCTCAAGGCAGTTTTGGTTTTACACAAGGAGACTGCAGCCGTTTCAGTGACAGGAATGAGCAGCGTGTGACTGATTGAGTTTCTACGAGTGTTTAAAAAAAATAAATAAATAAAGAACAGGCAAAAGAAGTTTACGAAGTGTCAGAGTCAGAGCGAGGAGCTGCGGTGCCCGTAAGACCTCGTGGGGTTTGTTCTGCAGTTGCCACAGTAACGGTTCTTCTGTAAAATGCAACATTTGACAGCATGTTCTGGATTTTTGCAGTTGGTCAGTTTAATCAGCAGCCATGTAAGGTGCAATCCTTACAGGAAGAAACAAGGATTGCAGTTCACTTTGTGGGAGAAAAAAATAGATGAAAGCAAAATATCATAACATTTTGCGTGATTTTTAAATGAAGATAAAAATGCCTTATGGCCTTAGCCTGTGACAAAAATGATGATTATGGCCTTTCCGTGAACTGCCACCTTACCGTGGTGGAAGGGTTTGAGAGCTCGAGTGATCCCAGGAGCAAAGCTGTCAGGGTTTTTTGCCCCTGGTAGGGTCTCCATGGCAGACAGGTCCTGGGTGACGAGCCAGACAAAGAGCCGTTCAGAACCCAATTTTGAGAAGCACAAACAGAAACTCTGCTACCTCACTCACGTTGGCGTCACCGGGGAAAACTCTGGAGCCAAAACTGGGGTTGGGGCTTGCAGCACCTGGCGACCGGGGCTCCTCCCTTGGGCCCCAGTCAGGTCGAACCTGAAGAAACAACATGAGATCACTCTTCTTTGGGCCCACCACCTTTCGGAGAGCTCAGAAGGTGCCGGTGCAATGTGGTTCGGGTGCCTTGGCGGCCCAAACCTCAATCATGGAATTAGGCTTTTGGGACATGGAACCTCACATCTCTGGAAGTGAAGGAGCCTGAGCTTGTGTGGGAGGTTGAGAGGTACCTGCGACATATAGTTGGCCTCACCTCCATGCAGCCTGGGCTCTGAAACACAGTCCCTCAAGAGTGGTTGGACTCCTGGGGGACTGACTGTGGTTTAGGCTTCCGGGCCACACAGCAGTTTGAAGTACCCAGCCATCTTGCTGGACTTCTGGACTTGGGCCTCTGTGCTTGTCATAGTTTGTCTTGGACGAACAAAAGTGTGTTCATCAGTACACAAGGCATCAGGGCAACCTCGGCGGGAAATGATGATTCGCTGGCAGGGAAAGAGGCCGGAATAAGTTTGGACACCCAAACATGTGAGGATCTGCTGGGAACGTCTGGCTGAGACCTCTGTCAGATAAGTCATTAACTTCCACATCCAGGAGAGCTTTAAACAAGTACTGAGGGAGGCTGGAGTCTGAGTGGACCTCTGGACCTCTCTAGATCTCTGGTGCCAGTCGGATCAGCAACCCCCGAACCCCATGGGGGACACAAGTAATAAGGGATGCCGTCAAGCTGAAGAAAGAGTCCGATCAAGTCTGACTGGCTTGTGGGACTCCAGAGGCAACTGACAGCAGGAGACTGGTGTGCATAGCCGGCAGTAAGACAGACCTGTTCCCGGTGCATGTTGAACTCCGGCAGGGCTCCCCTTTATCACCGGTTCTGTTCATAGTCTTTATAGACAGAATTTCCAGGTGCAGCCCGGACCTCCAGTATGCACTAGAGCAGGTCAGCACTGCTAAGTCTGAGGTGCAGCGTCTGCCTTTATGCGGTCGCTGTACTGGTCTGTTGTGGTGCAGAGACATCTGACCCAGAAAGCAAAGCTCTTAATTTACCACTGAGTCTCAAGGTTTAGTAAATAACAATAAAATGGTCTAAGCTAAAGTTAACTGGGTGTATTTATGTGTCAGACGCTTGATTCACATTTGTCTAAAAAAAGACAATCTTCTTTCTTGGCTAGTTTTCCAACCAGTAAACCAGAAAAATTAAGGTATCGTTCAAATCAACTTTTGTTGCAGTTGTTGCTGTTTTCAATTGTTTTGTTCATAAATGTTTTTTTGTTTGGTGTGTACTTTTTTACTTATTTATTTTTGTATAATAAAATAATATAAAAAAAGTGGATCACATGTTTTACAGTTGATCCCATGTTTGCAGTAGATCACATTTCACTTTCGCAGCTGTATTTATTTAATATGAATGTCATTTTTGATGTCCTTTTTTGCTGTTATTTCTGAGGGTCTTGCTGTCACAGATAAATGAATTTCCCCATTGTGGGATAAATAAAGTAATCTAATCTAATCTAATGTAATCTAAATGTCTATCTTTTGTTGTGCTGGAACAGATCTGGGTAAACTAGCATTTAAGCTTTTTTCTAGAATGATTTAAATTCAATTTCATCTCAGAATGAGATTAAACCGCTGATAAAATCACAAACACCAGTATGTGTGAACACTTTATTATTTTCAGTTTAATTAGAGGTGAATTACACTGTGGGTACAAAGTGTCCTGACAAAGCAGGAGGTGTTATGGAAGAGTATTTGACAAGTTTAGACTAAAAGCAGGATCCTTTCATTCATTAATTATCAGAGTCAAAGTGCCTCTAAACTTCTAGGGACGGCATCATTTCAGATGTTTGGAGTTCTTAACTCTTGTTTCCATTAAGAAAACCTTTTGTGATTGTGTCTCACATGACACTGCAGGATTCAGGTAAACATGTCCATGCTGCAATTTTTCCTGATCCATTCCTGAATCCTTACCACAAGTTTCTCTCAAAGCTCTTATTAGAATTTATGTTTGCTTCCTTTTACCCTCCAGCTGGATCTTAAAGATTGCCCCTCTGAACTAGAAACGGATGCTTTTCCACCTCGGTAAGAATTTAAAACTGTAGATCTCTTCATGCTTGTTTTCTATCGAGCTGCAGCTCCAAAGTTAACACAGCAACACAACAGTCACATATGGTGACAAACTGATCAATACATATCGATCAGGGCAGCAATGTAAACAAGACACCACAATTGCCTCAGAAGCAGATCCTTTTCATGCAAATGTATGTTTCTTGAGAGCATTTTGGTTATCCTTTTGTCTGCTGAAGATGGCATGTTGAGGGTTTTGTACAAAGAGTTCTAATAGAAAAATCCCTCAGAAGTCCACACTTGCTTCCAATTACTTGACTTTGTGGTTCCTCATTTCCCTTTGGAGACTTCAGCCCACAGCAGCCTCACTGCTCATTATCTCTGGAACCCAAGTGTCCTCTGAGGAATATACACTTCCTGAATGTTGGCATTTGTATGCATGTGAACACTATCTCCCATTTTTCCAAATGCAGTTGTGAGGTAGAAATTATTCCAAAAAACTAAAGTAAAGGTTTTATTTTTCAAACTTTTATGGTTAAAAAAAATCTGTCAATGATATTATGAACAACTATAAGGAGAAGAACGTTTTTTTCCACAAATGTGCTGCCACAAACCTCACGTATTTAGAGCTGCTTCTCAAAACTCCCAGGTAGAGCAGCATTCCTATTGCATAATATACTGTGTTACACACAGGTCAGTGGAGATTTTGCTTACTATTGCTCTCACAGGAGCGTTCTCAATCAATGAGAAAAGAAAATCCAATTTCTTTGCTGCATCACAGCAGCTGGAAGCTCAACTGGCTGCAAGTATTTCAGCTCAACATTTGTTGTTGCTAAAGTTCCCTTTATTATCTGGGGTTTTCTCCTGAAGTAGATTTATTTAATTACGATAAATACACAAACCTAAAGTTCTTGGGGTCAACTGTCCAGAGCAACAGAGAGAATGCGGGGAAGAGGTGAAGAGGAGAGTGCAATCAGATTAGAACAGGTGGAGGAAGGTGTCAGGTGTGATCAGTGTGAGCATGTGAAGAGTGTCAGCAAGAATGAAAGCAAAGGTGTAAAAGACTGAGGTGAGAGCAGCCATGTTGTTGGTTTACAGACAGCGGTTCTGGGAAAGAGAGAGGAGGCAGAGCTGGAGGACGCAGAGATAAGGATGTAGAGGTTCTCTTTCTTTGGGAGTGACGAGGATGGATCAGGAATGAATCCATCAAAGTAGCAGATCATGGTAGACGTTTTGGAGATAAACTGTCAAATTGAGGTGGTTTGGAAAGGTTCAGAGGATGGACAGGGGTTATGTTGGTAAAGGGATGCTGAGGTTGAAGCTACGAAAAAATGAGCCCTAAATGAAGACCAAAGAGGAAGTTCATGGATGCTGTCAAGGAGGACATGGGGATAGTTAGTGGAAGCAAGGAAAATGCAGAGGATTGAAAGGAGGCAGAGGATTTGATGTGGTGACCCGTATGGGGAGCAAGAAAAAGTCAAGAAAATGTTTTTTGTTTTTTCCTATCTTGGAGATTAAAAGAGCCATAGAAGAACAGAACATCTATAGTTCAAAGTTAATTGTGCTTTTATTTTCTAAAGCTTTCTCTATTTTTAAAACCTTGTTTGATTGAAAAGAAAAAAGTTGAGTGAAGCCACAATGCGCGTTCAAGTGGCCACTTCCAATAATAAGTATCTGTACACATAAATGCACATTTTGGACTTCTGCGTTCAAATTTGGCACGCTCACACATCGCTACAAAAGTTTCTAAGACCATTTTTGGGATCTACACACAAAACGCGCAGCCATTGAATGCGTGTTGCAAGTTAAACCAGGTTGAGCTTTGACCAATAAGGGACTCGGATTTGGTATGGACAAGCGGATTCAAGGAAATGCCAACTGTTTGAAAACTGAGCATGGAGAAAAAATTAATAATAATAGTTTGTGCTCGGCCGGAATTCTATGACACCAAGTCTTTCATATGTAGGATTAAAGCTGGGAAAGAGAAAGCCTGGAGCAAGATTCACCAGATTTTCACAGCTTCAACATTTTGCACAAAGCTTTTGCTCACCTGTAGTTGATAGACGTGCTAGTAAACAGTAGAAAAAAAAGACAACGAAGAAGCCCCCCTCTGCCTGTCCAGTGTGAATACCATGCAAGATCCCACGTTCAGCGCATTTAGTATGTTTAGCATGTCACATTTCCGTTGTGTCCGTAGCTCTGGAGAAAATCTTAACTCATCTAAACTTCTTTCAGCTTACTCTGTATTTTGTTGATAAGCAACAACAAATGAATAAAAGACACAAATGAAACAAAACTGTTTTTTAGAAGAGGCAATTAAAAGAATTGATCAATATGCCTGTCTAACGTAGGGTAGTGAAACTCTCCAGTGTTTTGGTGCAATATTCAATTTGACAGTGTTCCAGTATGATTATGCTGTAACGTTTATGAAGAAAACAAAACAAAAACAAAGGCGGCTTCTGCTATTTCTGACGAAAATATGTTGAATCCTGAGGGAAAGGTTGGATTTGTTGCAGGATTTCTCTGCTTCCGTAAAGCTGACCTGACAAAAGAACACCAGCTTTCATGCGTGCATTTAAATTTGAAGCAGATTGAACATGAATGGAACTCACTGACCTGCATTTGCTCCTTGGATGTCTCCTAAGAAGGCGTAACGGCAATAAGACTTCAACGATTGCCGTTGCAAAGGGTTGCCGGGCAACTGGATTGTTAATCCTCCTGGCTGCTGCAAAGACACACAGCGTGAATTGAGTCTAATTGTAGGGAAGCTCTGTACAATGCATCTGTCATGCACTTTAAAAGGGAATACCCTCTCCTTCACTCCAAAGACTTAAAGCATTGATCCCGAGAGGATACACGTTGCCCAGTTGCTTTCCTGGAAGGGTCCTTCAGAAGAAGTAGAATTGTAACACACTTAAACTTAATAGGAGGGTTGCTTGAGTGTAGTTTCTTTTCTTTTCACTAGAACTTTATAAAATAAGAGGTATTGTGGTGCAATAATGAAAGTAGCTGGTAAATAAACATCTATCTTTCTCAAGACCTCTTTATCCAGGCTTTTTTTGTATATTCAAACTATTTCTAGGGTTTCATGTAGCTGTGGGCCTGTTGAAGTAAGACAGGTTGTTCACGCTGATATTTTTGGAAGCCTCTGCCTCACGGCGAGCTGTTGGACAAGACATCTACTCACAGTCACACTTACATGCTCTAACAAACGTTGTGGGGATGTCTCTGTCTCTTTCATTTTCAAAACTGTTTTGGTGGTAGCTGCAAAGACTCCTGTTCTGGAAGGAATAGACATCTTTTCCTGTACCAGTTCCTATGTAAAATTAAAAGTGCAAGTGGCGATCTACGGTCTGCAGGCGCTACCCTCACAGCTCCCTCCTGACCCGCCCTCACTGGCTCAGTGGTTGCTACAAACCCCTCACTCTCCTCTTCTACCCCTGACAAATTTATGAAAAAAAATGTTTTTTAAATGTCAGCTGTCAGACGTTATACGGTATTCCTCCCATATTTGTGAGGCTTAGGGACCGGAGATAAATCCACGAATACGAAGAACTACCTCCCATGGCCGAAGAATGTCCATCACCGATTATTACTCATCAAAAACCTTTCTCAAACATATCTGATTCCTTGTAAAATAATTATTAAAGAACATTGGAATATTGCTCAGCATTAAACTTTTTTTTTAGAGCAATAAACTAAATAAACTTTATAACACACATTAAGAGTGTCACTCTGTCTCTCTGTGCCATTGACTGTAAAAACAATGGACAAATCGAGGTGTGATGTCACCCATAGAAAATGCCTGACTTCCAGCTCTCGTAAAATCAGGCAAACTCCCTCACACTAGCTTCCTGAGTCATTACAACTATGGCAATGGCAACAGTAGTAGCCATAGATACAATGACTCAGAGGGAATAGGACCAATCACTGTCAACTGGTTTCAACATGGCGGCGCCTGATTCAGGAAGCGACACTACTTCCTATTTGTTAGCCTGGGGGGTTGAGCTGTCCGGTTTAAGCCCGTTGGGCACGGCGCGTCAGTCCAGCAGCAGTGTTGCTTCTATCAGCCGCTTTCATCCATCATTTTTTCATCCGAATAATAATTATTCTCCACAATTATCTTTTTCAACTTTTCAGTATATTATCCTGTTGCTTCTGAGGCCATTTCTCCATGTAGGGGCACAAACTTCAGTTACAGCGATTCAGAAACCATTAGAACCAGCTGTTGCTTGGTGAGAAATATTCTTTAGCAGCAAACAAGGAAGCAGACGGTCCAGGTGTGCTCTTCATCTCCGTTCCTCAGAAATTCCTGCAGCACCTTCCTCAGACGCAAACATCTCATACAAGCGTCTTGTGCTGAGTTTTTGGGATGAACCGGAGGAGTCACGTCAATAAAAAAATCTGCGAATACCTAAACCAAAAATACTGAAGAGCAAATAAGCGTATTGTTTTGTTCATCTTAAAAGAATACATGAAAGGATTCATGTATTAAATTTTCACAATATTCCCGTAAAAAATGTACAAACAACAGGGCCATTTTCGTGAGCTCGCCACACTAACGTTGGATTTTAAAATATTTTTTGAAAATGTATTTTTACTCGGTTCTGTGCGTCCAAATTTGGGTGAGCTTTTGAGGACATGGGATAAAACTTAAGCTCAAAGGTGCAGTAAGAAAAAAGAATTGAGAATACAATCTGGTCCAATCTTTTTATGTCCTGCGGGACATGAAAAGATTAGCATTTTTAAGCTAGTAATATTATTATCATGGTTACATTATCACAGAGACATCAAGGGAGGACAGAGGAATCCCAAATTTGAACACCTTGTTAAATATTTCTATTGTATTTTGGTTGAATGACCTCAAACCACAAACCAAGAAAACATAGTCCAACAAATTGTATTTAGTTGTACAAAGGATTTATTTCCTTTCCAGTTAGTGAAAGTGTTCAGAAAAGAAGAATATTTGAAAGAAAAGTGCAGGCCATGCTCCATTACACAGCAGTGCAGTGATCTAGCATCAGCTGGCTCTCAGATCCTGGTTTAAAGGGCCTCCCGGTGATTGCTTGATGATGAGCAGGGACCCTGCAATCAACGAGTAGCCGATCATGACCCGCTCACACAAAGACAGACACAACACAGAAAAACAGAAGAAATTGACCTGAAAAACTTTTTTATATCGCTTTATTGCATGATCTTAAAAATCAATAGTTATGTAAAAAAAAAAGATGCTAGATTGTTATTTTAAGCTGCAAAGAAGATGTATTGCAGTAAGAATTCGATCATCTTTTTTTTTGCTAGAGTATTCTTGATTATGGCACAGCTTTTATTATTCCCAATTCTGATCCCAACTTTAAACTCAGGTTTAAAAGTGAGTCACGAAGTTTTCCTTTAAAGCAATCTGACCATTAAGTTTATGAAAAGTGTCTTAAAATGCTTTTGCTCTACTTCCTACTCAAATGCTGCAAAACAAGGTTTGCATTGGTGCATGAATGCCAAAATAGAGAGAAAAACAAGTTAAAAAAGACTAAACATGACTTATTATATAAGCTGTTTTTATTGAAAGCTTGGGGTTCATTTGAACAAAGAGTGACTAAATGGAAGGGTAGATTTCCCACAGTTTTCTTTGCAACAACAACTATTATTATGGCAAATATAAATAGCCAATAATTAAAGCAAAGGTCTAATAGGCTGAAGGCAATGGAATCTGTTATTGTTCAAACACACCCGCTGTTCACAAGCACAAATTCCTCCTGTCATTATGCAAACATGAAAGAAAGCAAATTTCTGTGCTGCAGTGGCAGCTCTAAATGAAAGAACCAGAGTGGGAGGATGTGCTTTTACATAGAGTGAGGCCAGGAGGGTGGGGGTGTGGGGGGGATTATGGCGGTCCATTACTCTCTGTCAGTCATGAAACACCATGAGTCTGCAGCACCATGCAAACATCCATTCTCAGCTTCTTGTTCCTGCAGGATCTGCAGTGGGGTGGGGGGTGGGATATAGGTCCCTTTCCCATAAATGGATGGGTAGTTGCCATGGTTACCAGATCATGTCAAGCAAGATGTAATTTGTGACTGCATCCTGTATTTATGACATCAAAAGTCATGTTCTCCAACCTTGATACTGGTCTCACCCACGTTTTTTATTATATTTTTTATAAACCCCTGTGTTTCACTTCAGCAGTTGTTCTGCAGTTACACTGTGCGCTCACTTGGAGAAATGCATCATGGGTAGTCAGGCACACGTTGCTCAAACAGCTTGTCTCATGATAGGTAATATTGTGACTGCAACCATCAAAAAAGTCTTGAAACACTTAAGAGCTGATTGCACATTTCCTTTAATCATCTTTTTATTTCCTTTCCATTTAAATTTGTTTTCATTATTTATTGATGTAGCGAGTAAAAGCTGCTGTAGCATTTTTCCTCCTTTTTCTTCATATTATTTCTTATTGTCTGAACTGCGGGATTTTAAACATTTACCAGTAAAAATGTAATTAATACTTGAGAAGCAGAGATGAAGCCGAAACGATAAAGACATTCTCCTTTTTAAAGCTAATATGGCATCTACACATTTTGGTGGATTTAGGATATAAATTACAACTTCAGGCTTTTAGAACTCAAAGAGGAAGTATTTTCTGTGGTTTTTATTACAGTTGCAGGTAAAATTACTACACTGCTGCAGCATCCAGTTGTCGGTGAACATCAGCAGTTGGCTTCCCCTATCTACTTGTCATTCCTCTGCGCACCAAACAATGAATAGACAAGCTGACAGTCTGCTAGTTTATTTCAGTGTGATTCATAGTTGCTCAGCTTAGTTTAGGTCTATAAATCTCTGTAACACTCTGACAGCAGGGACTGGGAGAAAACAGAGGAACTGCATACAATCACATGGGATCAGTATCCTGTTTTTTCAGTGCATTTTCTTTCTTGTCTAGGTTCTGCGTCTACCAGGGGTTCAGCAGCAGGTTCACTCTTTGACACAATCTGCAGCACCTTCTGCAGCTGCAGCACAGATGGTTTTCTTAAGGGGGCTTTCATGATTACTGTTTAGTTTAATTTATTTCAGTAGAAAATGATTAATTTTGTTTTAGTTTTACCATGACGGGAATCTTCAAATTAGCTTTTTGGAGTATTAGCTTTTGTATTTTCAAGAGCTGCATTAAAGGAAATGAGTTTTATCTTCACTTTTCGCCTCGTTGAAGCAGAGTTCAGCAAGAAGGCTGTCGTCTGGGGACTTTCTGGAGGGGTTTTTAATGCTCCAGACTCCCCAATGTCAGCAATTACAGAGCAAATGCAGTTACATGTCTGCTGCAGAGATGGTGTATGAAGACGGGAGGACAAGGAAGATGGCATAAAACCCTCAAATACGCCTAGTTCAGTCTAAGAGGCTTCAAATGTGTATAAAATCATGCAGTTTCAGCCTGTCCATGCTGTGTTAATGAGCTGGTTGTTCATTGGCTGGCTCATATCCTGCAGAGAATCCACAGATGCTAATTTACTGCTGTATTTAACATGAAAAACACTGAAATGTGATTAAAGGCACTTATTGTTTGATTACGCGTTTTCACTGCCAACATATAATTGTTTGAATCTTGATTGCATGGAATTTTAGATGCAGGAGCTTTCTACTGAATACATAGCTCAATGTATTCATTAGAAAATGAATCAGAAATGTAACCAGAAGGGGATTTTCAAATTAATTGTTTGGAGCAAAATGCTTTTAAACTAAAGAACAAAAGTTTTTGTGATGTCAGAGTGAAGTCAAAGTGAAATCTGCTGATGAATATGCTGTCGTGTCATGTGCTCAGATTCCAGCTGTCCTCATTGTCTTCCATGAACCCTTTGTTTACACTCTCTCCCACTAGCTTACAGCCCCAGTTTAACATCATGGATTGGAGCAATCCAGCTTTCCAGTTTTGAGCCAGATCTCAGCTGAGACCATGAAAACAAAGCCGTACATGGATCTATTTGTCTGCAAGTGGATGCATCAGAATGGAGCAGCCTGCCCACATATTTTCCACGTAACAAATAAGCTTGTTTTTTAACAGAATTTCTTTGTCTGTCCTAACAATACAATAAAAAAATACTCAGAAATGCAGCTTTGTTGTTAATTTTCTTTACTCATGTCCTCCATCATGAGAAAAATTCTACAAGAACATGTTAAAAACACAATTTTCACTGGAGTGGGTCTTTAGGGAACTTTATTGAATAACGATTGTCTAAGCTTTTTTTACACTGAAAATTGTTCCCTAAAAAATTCATTATTTTAAAGAAACTCTTGGAGTTTGCTCGGGTAAAACTAACTTGTATGTGAGATATAGCTGCAGCGCTTTGATAATAAATTAAATGTATTTCAAAGGATTTTCTCCATGTGAAAGGTGTTATATTCAGACAACGTTTTGTTTTTTTTACTTTATACTCTTTTAAATAGTTGTGATATATGGTCTCTGTTACAGTTTTGGGGTATAATGGTTATATTGTATCAGGACATGTGCATTGTGATACATATCCAGCCAGCCCCATTAAATACTCCAATTGGTTTATTGCAAACTGTCAGTCAAGACCAAAAGACCCTAAATCTTTATTACGCATCCTCATCTTCCATTCCCAGATTTGATGCAAACTATTGCAGTTCTTTAAAGACTACTGGGGGCTGGTTTTTTAAAAGGGAACACATTGCCACTGATTCCCGACTACTCTGTGGGAAGGAGTGTTTTTTTGGTTGCTGTTTTGACTTTAGGGTTCAGATGTGTGAATTATTAGATGTGGGGGTTTTTTGTTTTTGTTTTTTTTTGATTGGCACGTGAGACCAGTCCTCTAGTGCCGTCAAAAATTTAAGTACTGTACTTCAGTCACTTTATTCTCTCCTCATTTTTTACTTTTATTTTTTATACTATTTATATTTTAGGGCTCTTGTATTTATAGCTTGTTTATTGTGCAATTTGAAGGTGTCGCCCCGTCTAACTGAAGATGAAGAGAAAACGCAATTTCAATTTCTATATATGTGTCAACATTGTAGATATTGACAAATAAAGTTACTTTGACTTTGACTTTGACTTTGACTGAACAAAACTCTGACTTTAATTTTGTCCAACCCAGTCTGAGACTCTTGATTCTTGCAAGTTGTTTTTATCAAATCCCTTTGATTCACTTATTCCCTAACCCTTACCCTGAGGCTAGTACCATTGATTTCTATGTTAAAAAAGGACAACAAAACACAAACACACACACACACACAAAACCATATCTAGTCTGGTTTCAAGTATCCACCTATTCATCTATTTTCTAAACTCACTTTGGTTTCTGGAGTCATTTCCAGCCACTGATGGGCAAAGGGGGGGTATAGACTGGATGGTAAGCCGTCCATCATACGACCACACACACATCCATATTCACACTAAGTGAACAATTTAGGATCATCAATTAACATTTGAAGCATAATTTTGACTGGGGGGGAAACCAGAGTGTCTGGAGAAGGCATGCACAGGGAGAGCATGCAAACTCCATAGAAAAGTCCCAGCCAGGATTTAAACCTGAGCCTTCTCACTGCGAAGCAAGGGCGCTAACTGCTACAGGTTTCAAAAATAATAATATTATGTATTATTTATTGGCTTATTAACGATTAATGACAGTTTTTGGGGTTTGACTGGAAGACCAAAGGTTTTTGTTGAAAGGAGGAACAAAACAAGATTTCAGATTCATAAAACACTTGGTTTTCAGGTAACTGCATGTTCTGTCCATAAAGAGCGTTTTATCAAAGTTCTGATTTAACAAACCAGAAACCCATTATTGACTGGTTATAGCACATCCAGCCAAACCCTCAGGATATCTTCCACTAAGAGAAAATAATTTATCCAACTTAAACTGCCAGTCTTGTCTGTTCTCTGTCACTCTGATCTGCTGCTTGGTATTGATGTGCAGCTCACCCGAAGAACCACTGATTCACAACAACAGCACACAGAGACTGTTTTTGTCACCATAATGTCTGCAAAACTCCAAGAAAGCATGTCAGCTTTGAACATAAATAAACAAAAAAGTAGCACAGAGTTTAAAAACACCCCAAGGACTGTGTGCTGCATCTAACAAGAAATAAATGAATAAAGCCTGGTGACTAAATCTGAAAATGGTATATAAAAAGAAAAGAGCTGTGCTGACACTAAAGTTTAGCTTTAGCTGCATTAAACATCCACGTTTTTCATTACAAACCACTTCACATCAAACTGCTTATTAAATATGACATTTCTGGGATGAAACTAGAGCCACAGCAAAGTCTGATAGTAAAGACTAATAATCCAAAGCTCTCTTGGTGTCCTTGATGTTGCCTTTTCGTCCAGTTTAGTTTAGGTTGTTTAGAAAGCATCAGGTTACAGTACTGTTGACCTAAGCAACCAAACAGAGATCACAGGAAAAGCATCAAAGAAAAAGTCTAATTATTTCAGATTCTAAATTGCATTTAGTAAAATTTTTCAATAAATTTAAATAATATAAGGTCAGAATGATTAAACTAGAGCTGTAACATTAGTAATGATGCGATTCATATCATAATTTGTGGTTCCCAATTTTCCTTGTAGATTTTGGTTCGTTTTGAAGAATCCGATTCACTGACCTAAAATGGATCCAGGACATCTTTAACCAAAACTTCAACCAGTGTGACTCAGAGAGAAATACCTGGTACTGAACAGTGCAACTGCAGTTTCTAGACTCCTTGTATTTCTTTAAGATAATCAAGTGTAAATGAAACATGTGTACAAACAAACTAGTAAACAAGAATGAATGTCAAATCCATTTACATTTTAGTTTCCTAAAGTTCAGCCCACTGTTGTTTTTCTACTTCCAAATAATCCAAAGGGAGACTCTTAGAACATTCTAGCACACTGGATGGTCACATGACTTTGAAATACTCAAAGTGTTTCCATTGGACTGGAATGATGGACTGATCAGTTTTTTGCTTTATAATGGCTTAGCTCAAATAGATTAACAATTTACTTCAGACAGATCATTCTGGTTGGATTGTAGGAATAGAAATCGATTCATCGATTAATTGCTACAAATCCACTTGGAACCCTGTTAACCCTTCTTTGACCTACTTTGATCACCAACCTGGTCACCATATGGACCTCATGAGTCGCCTGTTGCCCTGTTCTAAAAATAGTTCCTATTTACCAGTGAGCTGCATCATCTTTTTTTTGCTGTATTTATTAAGTCGCACTTGCATTGGTGTGAAATGGACAATAACAATATACGGTACTGTATAAAACAAACCCATTTATAAAGAGTTATTACATATCTGATAGTTGGTCTTTATAAGTGAAGGCAAGGATGTGATTTAGCCTGGAAAACATGCAAGAAAAAGGCAAGAAAGCACAGTGAATGGGGGGAAAGGAACTTTTTCAACCATTTGAAAGATTCCTGCGTGGGTCTCTGTGTGTGGCAAAAGAAGAGACGTCCAATGTTGAGAGACATTATATTTCAGACCGTGTCAAGCAAGACAACCTAAAAATATAAATGTTGTCATCCATGCAAGTTTTACTTAGCATAAAGTCACATACACTCTGGGTATTTGACTCGTGTTTAGCCCCTGGTGTTCACACTGGGCAAGCAGGGAGGGTTTCTTCTTTTTCTCTTCCTACAGTTTGCTAGCGCAGTGCAAATCTCACAAATCTTGCTTCAGGCTTTTTCTTTCACAGCTCTATTCCAATTTATGAAAGACTTTGTGTCATAGAATTTTAATTATGAATTTATCCTTCATGATCATTTTCAAAATGGTTGGCAAGAGATGCCATCCATGCGTCACTACCAAATCCAAGTCCCTGATTGGTCAACGTTCAAGCTGGTTTAACTTTCAACATGCATTCATTGGCTGCGCATTTTGAACTTAGTGCCTAAAACCGGTTGTAGAAACGTGGGTGGCAACGCATGAATGTGAGAGTTTTGAATGCAGAACCCCAAAACACGCATGTTTACATTGAATTTCTACTGGTGGTCACTTGAATGCGCATTGCAGAGGGTGGTGTGAACATAGCTTGACGGCACCAGATGCCCCTTAGGCAAGCAAGAAAAGGACCAGTGACTAAAATGCCAGAACCTAAAACCTGGTGGTGTGAGAAATCTCCCTTCCTTAGCAATGCCTTACAGCTCCCCTTATGGATGAGTAGTACAGGCTGTCTGCTGGTGAAAAATCTGTACAGAGTAGGCAGGTGGCCCACACAAAAACTTAAGATCGTAGACCGCTAAGTGAAGAAGTAGAACGAAAATTATCATAATTTTTTTTCTATGGAAATGCTGCAAGTGACAGGTTGAGGCGAACACTTAAATTAGAATTGAGTAGACTCTGAGGGATTGAGCGGCCAAAGAAGACAACAGGAGTTTATCAAAAAAAAATTTATTTTTTGATTGGATTTGAAATGGTTTATTTCAAGCAATTAAGTAGAATTATACCATGGTCCGGGTGAATACTCGATTCTGATTGGCTGCTGGGTATGCATTAAAAAATGATAACCGCACGGTGAAAAAAGAAGTTCCGGTCGGCTAGCTTAAATGTTTTGTGTCACTGCGCCGGCTTCTGTAAAACAACCTTTTGCTTCATCATCTGAGCAAAAACAAGCGGTAAGAGGTGAAATTTCTCTCTGAATTGATGCTTTATTCAACCTATCGGGACGATCAGCATATATATATCGCTTGACTGCAGCGGTGGTGCTGCATCACGTAACATATAGTCCGCTTTTTGTGAGAAAAGCGATCCAAATCGGAAAAAAAACAAGAATTAAGGACTAAAACCTGGTTAACATGTATTGCTTTTGTAGGTGACCATGGTATAAGCGGGTTAATGGCCTTCGAAGTGTGCGGTTATTACTTTATAACGCACTTCGCGGAAGCAACCGTCCTCCGCTTCGCGTCGGACGGTTCAGGCTTCCACGTCGTGCGTTAAAAAGTAATAACCGCACACTTTGTCGGCCATTAACCCTTACTTATACCATGGTCCGCTTGAATACTCGATTCTGATTGGCTGCTGGGTATGCGTTAAAACTTAATAACCGCACGGTGAAAGAAGTAGTTCCGGTCAGCTAGCTTAAATGTTTTGTATCACTGCGCCGGCTTCTTTAAAACATCTTTTGCTTCATAATTTGGACAAAAACAAGCGGTAAGAGGTGAACTTTCCCTCTGAATTGATGCTTTATTCAACCTATCGGGACGATCAGCATATATATATCGCCGAATCTTGACTGCAGCGGTGGTGCTGCGCGACGCGGACTATATGTCACGTGACGCGGCGCATCGCGCCGCATCACGTCACATATAGTCCGCTTTTTGTGAGAAAAGCGATCCAAATCGGAAAAAAAAACAAGAATTAAGGACTAAAACCTGGTTAATATGTATTGCTTTTGTAAGTGACCATGGTATAAGCGGGTAAATGGCCTTCGAAGTGTGCGGTTATTACTTTATAACGCACTTCGCGTCGGACGGTTCAGGCTTCCACGTCGTGCGTTAAAAAGTAATAACCGCACACTTTGTCGGCCATTAACCCTTACTTATACCATGGTCCGCTTGAATACTCGATTCTGATTGGCTGCTGGGTATGCGTTAAAACTTAATAACCGCACGGTGAAAGAAGTAGTTCCGGTCAGCTAGCTTAAATGTTTTGTATCACTGCGCCGGCTTCTTTAAAACATCTTTTGCTTCATAATTTGGACAAAAACAAGCGGTAAGAGGTGAACTTTCCCTCTGAATTGATGCTTTATTCAACCTATCGGGACGATCAGCATATATATATCGCCGAATCTTGACTGCAGCGGTGGTGCTGCGCGACGCGGACTATATGTCACGTGACGCGGCGCATCGCGCCGCATCACGTCACATATAGTCCGCTTTTTGTGAGAAAAGCGATCCAAATCGGAAAAAAAAACAAGAATTAAGGACTAAAACCTGGTTAATATGTATTGCTTTTGTAAGTGACCATGGTATAAGCGGGTAAATGGCCTTCGAAGTGTGCGGTTATTACTTTATAACGCACTTCGCGTCGGACGGTTCAGGCTTCCACGTCGTGCGTTAAAAAGTAATAACCGCACACTTCGTCGGCCATTAACCCTTACTTGAAAGGGAGTGGAAGGAAGCAAATTTATGTAATCCCACCCCGTTATACTGTAACCATTTTATTACATGATTTATCAATATCCGGTTCCCAGTTTTTATCAGACAGAATTAAAAATCATAAGGTATCGATAAAGCTTATTAGCTTACTTATTTATTATGTAAAAAATAACCGTTTTGGAAATCAACATGACAAATGCAGATCAGTCATCTAAAATATATGCAGATTATGTTACTTATAAAAGTCATTCATATGATTAAAACATAATATTGTATCAGTAAAATAGACATAACACTGTTTCAGGAATTTTCATAGCCAAATTTCATCAAGTATCAAAAGTTAAAAATATGTGCAAAATTATGCTACATTAGGAAAGATTTTTGAATCAATTTATGAATTTTTGGAGCAAGTGAAGTAATATCATTAAACATCGATCAATTTAACCATTTTCAATAAGTGATTAATCATTTGTTTTACTTTTTTTATATATATTTTTTTCTTTTTTTTTATATTTAATAAGGTAATGCTGTAAGGGAAAAATAAAAAAGGTCCATAATCTGTCGATTGTCCAAGGTTGGCATCTTCTTCTTTCTTCTTCTGCTGATTAACAGCTGATCTTCTGGGTTCAAAACAGTTTGTAGTTCTCTTCCATGTTATGTCTGCAGACATTAGATTCAGGTCCATATCCTTCTTCAGCTGATATCAGCTGCGGTGAAAGTTGAGGTCAACTTGTCTGCATGTCAGAGCTCTGCTGTTAATTCACTTGACGTCAGACGTATGGAGAAGTGATGAATCCAGGTGTCATATTTCTTGAAATTATTTGGCTCTTTGATTTATTACTCCATGTTGTTTCAGACAACCGTAATCAAGCACTTCTCAAAATCCTTCATGGTGTTCACAACCAGAACCTTGGATCGGTCCGGTGGACCGAGTGGTTTGATGTAAATCCTGCAGCCTTTAACCCAAGTGTTCTCAATCTGCTTACGCTTCCTGAGAAGCTGTGCTGTGTTCAGCATTCCTTCTGGTCAGATGATCGTTCAGATAAGCAGTGTAATGAAAGTATAATTTAAAAAAAATGTAAATAATTTACAAACTGGACCCTTAAAAGAGGTCAACAGAAACATAATTAACTCAGGCAACAACCTTAACTTTAACTTAACCAACTGACCAGACTAAGTAACAGAACCAACTGACCAACCCAATGACACAACAGGGGAACATATATAGTGGCTGATCAGACCACCTGAGACACATGGGGGGGAGCTAACATGACTACACTGACATTTAACAAAGACTACACAGACAAGACTAAACACAAAACTTGGTCTCTTAGGGGAAAAGAAAAAACATCAGAACAAAATTAGAACAAAATGAATAATAACCATCAGAAGCAAAACAAATAAACATTGAATAAGTCCATTGGTTTCTCCCCTTGGAGGCTTCTGTGGATGGCGCCTGCCCGAATTGCCTGACTGGAGCATTTAAAGGCTGTGAGGATTTGACTTCCTCTTTTGCCAGTCACAGCGCAGCTCCAGGAGCAGAACCTCAGCCACACCCAAAGCAACCAGTAGCTCTCTCAGAACTGGCAACTCAAAAACAGGTGACATTAATTAAACAAACCAAAATGAGTAAACTAAACAATATATTAACACGTCTGTGCTACCAATAAATATTGAAACCAAAGCGTAAATGTACATTTTGACTCAGAAAAAAGTGTGCATTTATTTAAGAATAAAGAATCTAAAATAATAAAATGAAAAAGAAAGTGTGCAGTGCTGGGGGGAGGTTACCGCCATTTTGTTGTGGGTGTGGCAGGGTATGCTGCCATCACAGAAACGCAGACACGCCTTACGGATTTTTCCTTTTTTTCAACCATAACCTTCATGTATAACCTGCACACTCCATGCATGTAGCAGTTGCGCAGCCTGACTAATGGCTGTAGTGAGACACAAGCACACTAAACAACAACAAAGTGTGAGTAACTTACATTACCCTTACAAACACTTCACCAAACACGTGCCACATGAACAACAATGGTACGTTCCATTTTCATGAAGTCCCTTAAAGTGGTCACACCAGCCTCAAGGGAACTGCAAGACACACCTGTGTAGATGCAGCCGCACCTGTCTATGCCCCTCTATGGGGCTGCACAACCCCAAAACACACAGCACCCGTATGGGTCTACCCCTGTATGGGTGCGCAGACAATAGCTCCGGTCATAGATCAATATTATATTATCAGCATAAAAAAGAAAAACCCTATCATAGATCATGAGGTGTTTTTTTTGGTGAAAAATGTCATAAGCGTATTGATTCCCTTTCTAATAATCACACTAAGTTCACCTCAAAAGCCTTTTCTTATTCAGGAACTGATGGTTTGCCGCAGGCTGCTACCTTTCTCTTATGAATAAATTCATGTTCATTAACTTTTAATTCGAGCACTGCCTCTACCTGTAAATGAAACTGATTTAACATATTCAGCTCTTAAACATTTTTAGTCTGCGCGGTTCAAAGAAACACCAGAGAGATGTCTTTTCTTTACTGAGAAGTGGAGGTCCAGGGATTCCTTGTCCTCTGGAGACACACAGCAGCTCAAAGCAGAGCAGGATGGATGTTTGCTCCAGCCTGACAGTAAACTCAACAAACAGGCTGAACCTGCAGAGGACAGATGCTCGTTAGTGCAAGCATTATTTAAAATGCTGATTAGACCCAGCAATAAGCGTGAAGGTTTAATGGGAGTCCAATTAAAATGAAATACATTAGTTTGCATGCGGATGCTTTTTAAAACAATTCTTGCAAGCAGTAAAATATGAAATACAGCGCATATCTCCCTGTAATTCCCAGGGTTCACATCTCTGCATCTTTCGGAGCAATGAGGTTTGCGTGGGATCACAGGGATCACAGTGATAAATGAATCAGGTTAAAGCTCTTCTCTAAGAATTTATCATAATGCTGCCCTCTGACCAATAAATGTCATTCCAGAAAGTAGAGGAAGTGACAAGCAGTGATTGATGCAGCATTGATTGACTGATAGAGACGCTCAAGGGCTTTGAAGGCTTTCATGATTGGATCTGCCTTGAGAGACAGCTGATGTTTTTACACTAGAGAGGAACCACACAGGAACACAGTCTGAGTGGTTTTTTTTCTTTAGTTTTTTAGATCAACCGCTGACTCATTTTTTTGTCAAATTAAAACAAAAGGCAAAATGCACATTTTAAAATGATTTTAATAAACATCTAAGGTGTAAAAACTCTGAAGTGTAAAGCCCTTATCTTAAAGGTTAATTTACACTTTTTACTTTTCATTATTTATACATATTTAATACTCATATTCTCTCCTTTCTGACAAATGGAAAAAAACATCTGGTCCTCTGTGATGACAGAAATATATGAAAGTCATACATATGTCCATTTAAAGTCACTCTGATCATCTTTTCATCTGTTCTAAAGGAGCAATATTTGAGCTATCCTGCCGTACCGTTTAGATCTAGATTCCAGATCAGACGAGGAAAACAAAGACGTATATGGATCTATTTGTCTACAAGTGGATGCATCAGAATGGAGCAGAGCAGGAAGTGAATTTTCTTCATCACAAATACACTCTTTTTCACACCGCATTTTTGTTGTCTGCTCCTGATTCACAACGATTTGAATAAAGAAATATTTTGAAATACAATTTTAATTTTTGTTTTCTGTTGATATCTTTCCAACATGATAAAAATACCACAAAAACATGTTAATTTTTTTTTTTTTTTTTAACCAGAGTGGGTCTTAAACTTCCTCTACAGAGTGACTGTCTTATTTTGACATAAAATATAAACTCGTCATGCTTTTTGTATGCCTCTTCAGTGAACCGTGCCAATATCTTTTGCAGCTTTTTGGGTTGTGGAAAGAGAACTTGCAGGCTCAGATAGAGCACACCCTCCCAGCCCCCGCATAGAAACAATTCCATAGAGATTTTAAGAAGAAGAAGAAAGAAGAAGAAACCCGTTTTCTAAGTAGTAACAGCTCTAAAAACCATCAATCTTTTGGGTCACTCGTCTACACCTTTATCTCAGTTTGATCATAATGTCATAATGATCATAACCCTTTACTCTTAGGTTTCAGGGCTCGTTTATGCCTTTCATCCAATTTTGGTCATTTTTGTTTCTATCTTTAGTCTAATTGCATCTTTAGGGTTTTCATTTGCTCGTGTTAGAATCTGTTAGGAATAATTTTGGGTGATTTTAGATAACAGCTTGGTGGTGTTATTTGTCATTACTTTTTTCCTATTTTTGGGATGCAATGATCTAGAGATTTGCCAATGAGAAAAGCATCTGGAGGAGTGGGGGGGATTCATTCTGGTGTTTGATATTCTGAGAATTAGGAAAGTTCAGTTTATATCAGCAGAGTATACAAGGTGTTTTAGGTTATACAGATACTTTATCTTAGTTGCTTTTTGTAACTTTCTAATATCTTGTATTTGTGGAATCCCTGTGGAGTCCTTTTAATCATTTACTTTAATTATTTATTTTATAAAGCCTTTAGATTAATAATCTTATTTATCTTTACTGCAGCTCAGAGAAGTTTTTATTCGTTGCATCCCTCAGATATCAGCTGGTTGTATTCAGATCCGATTTTTTTGGCTTTTTGACGACACAAAGTTATAGTGTGTTAAATAACATAAACTCTTCTGACCCAAGTGCTGTCAGGAAACACCAAGTTATTGTGAAAGTGAAAGAAAATAGTATCAAACAATGCAAAAGGGGTAAACTTCAAGTTTTCAAGAAAAAAAAGTGAAGTGGGCTTTTTCAAAATGTTGAAATAAATGTTTAGAGAAATTTGCTTTGAGCTCTAAATAAATAGAAAATAAATAAATAATATTCATGCAAAAAAAAGTGAACAGGAAGGATGAAAAACATCCCATACATGCAACAAAGCACAGATTTTCACACCAACATTAACCTGGCAGCCTCTATTTTTAAACTTTAATTGGCACAGGATCCCTGTGAACAGCTGCAAGGACCATAACATCCAGCTTCACATCCTTTTCACTCCAATCACGCCATTCAGTGAGGTGACCTTTAGTAGTTCTGCAGGCAGCATGTTTTTCCTGTTCACACACAGCCTATAAAAAATTTCTAGTAATCCATTTGCACATTTTGGTTTGTTAAAAACTATGCAAATAACACGCTGAGTTTTAGGGTTTACTGTTCAATGACTGAACCAAAGACATTGTGATTTCTGTAACTGTAGCACTAGTGCTGCTTCCAGCACTTCAAACAAACAATAATGTGTAGAACGCGTCTGTCTCAGACTAACCCCATTGAAGCTGAAGTCTCTCCAGTTCATCAAAAAGATAATTTTACGCAGAAACGGCAGAAGATGAACAAAAGGTGATTGCTAGGTGAGCTAAACAGATTAAGCTAAACTGGGCATCCCTGCCCTTAAACTCTAAATAAAACTCTTAAAAAACGGAGTCCAAAGAAAAAAAAGAAGAAACCTCAGCGAAGAAGAAAAATCCTCACAAGAAGGAGAAATCCTTTGCCAGGATGTTCAGGCGATGTACCAGGATTTTTAGAGAAGAATTAGCTTATCTAACTTTACAACTACGTGTTTAAATAGTGTAGCAGGTGGGCTTCATCAGGATGGAATTGGGGGACATCTGGGGGTCCAAGACGAGCCAGAGGCGAGGTCCACGGCCAAGTACAGAGCACTGGAATCTGGAATCACTCCTGTTCCCCCGGAGGGGAGTGGAAAAGAGGGACAATACAAGAATTGCTCTGCACCAAACAGAGGCATGGAGAACTAAATGATAAATAAATGATCAAGAATAGCAGAGAGGAGAAGTACAGTAGATGAGAACAGAGGACAGAACCCCAGTACACCAAACTTTCCCCAGCTTCTAACTTCTAGCAGCCTGCTAACAACTACTTCTTATTGTTATAGAAATTTTATTCAAACATGTTAATAGTAAGTTGCATGCACTATGGCACATATAGCAGATGGTAGTAATAATTACAATAATTGAAAATCTAAATTTTTAGGATTTCAATGATAATACAATTAGTATTCATCTAAACAGGGGGAATGGGCCGCCCTGGCCCACTATATGAAACAATTTTCCCTCTGCGGAGAAACATGTATAATGGATGTAATGAAAATTGTAATTATTCCCCTAAACTTCATTACAGTAGGAGAGGTAGGAGGATTAATAAGTTAAATATTCTCTGGTTACTAGCTAGCCTTGCAATAGACTGTCCAATGGGTTAGCCTGTTAAAGGGGATTCATTAGCTAGGGGGAAGGTTTCTTTAAAAAGATAAGTGGAGATTGGGTCTAATAGACAAGTTGAGGTTTTGGAGGACACAATAACTGATGTTATTTCTGCTTTATCCACAGCAGAGAAGCAGTCTAATGTTACAGAACTTTCGATGGATGCTTTCACTTCTCCCGCTGCAGCCTGCTGTGGGCTGATAGTAGGAATAGGTTGACTCAACTTATGTCTAATATTTGAGATTTTACAATCAACATTCCAAAATTTCAGTGAGGTCTGGCACCTTTTATAGTTTAGTTTTTAACATGATTGATTTAAGGGCAGAATGAATCATCTTAGTTTAAAAAACAAAAACAAAAAAAAACAAAAGCCCAGAGGGTGTTTGACTCAGCTGCCATTGCTCTCAACTATTAGAAGACTGACATTCAGTTGGAATTTACACTGAATTGGTATGATCAAAAAACAAACTTCCAGTAAAATGAAATTCACCTGGAGAACACATATATACACATACATGATGCATGGGAATTTTTTAATGTTTTACTCCAGGATCTCCTGGCAGGATCTCGTTCGGGAACAGCTCAGAGTGAAGGTGTCTGGAATAGTGGTTTGGAAGTCCCAAAAGTTGGGGAAGCTAAATCATGAATGGTAAATGGCGAATACTTGTATTGCGCTTTTCCACCTTTCTCAAAGGCCCAAAGTGCTTTACAGTCACCGTCCCATTCATTCACACACTGATGGCGGCTCTGCTGCTGAACACTGGCGCCAACCTCTAACCACCAAGAGCAACGTGGGGTTCTGAGTCTTACCTAAGGACAAAATCTACTATTATTTCATGATGGCAAAACAAAAACCTGCACTATAACTAATTAAAAAGGGGAACAGGCACAAAGGCATGGCAGTGACCATCTTAAAATCCAAATTATTAAATAGACCAACAAGTACTTAACTAACTGGAGGCATCCTAATCACAAGAACAGAAATCTAAACTACTAAACCCAATCAGAACTCAATGTATAACTTACAAAAAATATTTAAAATAAAATACAATTTTAAATAAAACAACTAAATCAATAAAAACTTCACTTCAAATTATTAAAACCTTAAAGAAAAACATTTAGAAAAGTTTGATTTTTTTTTTACTGCACCTTCAATTATTTAACTTTTGTAATTGGTTTCAATGTTCTTTTTATTTTACCTTGCCAAAGTTTTTTCTTTCCTTTGAAACACTGAAGTTGTCTATGTGTGTGACATGTGATGTACAAAACTGGCTTGTCAAAAACTGATTCAGAAAATGGTCCTGTGTTTATCTGAGAGTGAACCTTGGTGCGTTTCAGTACAGTAGGACAGAAACGGTGTTGGAGGATTCCTATTAGTGTTCAGTTGTTTTGTCCTTCCCATCCAGTACAGTGTGAAAAAAGACCAAACCAAATGTTTTCAATTTTCAAACATTTCCCTCTCAGTCATCCGTCAAACTCCAGGTGAGAAAGCGCCCTAGGCTCACTTACCAAGTTTGATTTTCAGTTTCAGTCAAATGAACAGGAAAGAGCTGAAATCATGTTTTTATATTGAAATCTCTTCATGTTACTCAGTGACACACTTCCCAGTGACATGCTCGCTCCTTCACCTCCCTCCCTGCCTCCTGTCAAACTGTCCCGTTGCTCTGCCTCCGCTCCCTCTAGCTGTAATGGAAGCTTCCACTTTGCATCGTGACAATGATGCAACATTCTTTTCCCCATGATAAATTATTTAGAAAACTGCTGTACACAATGCCTCATTATGCTTCTAGTGACACATTGTTCCTCTAAAGGTATCACCAACGTGGAAAAAAATGCAAATGTTTTTATGTTTACTTCAGCTTTACTTTAGATGACAGCTGAAGATGCAGATGGCATCACTGAGGTAAGTTTTCAGGGTTTAAGGTAAAAAGTCTTTTTATCTAATTTGGGGTTTAGAGAAGTTGATAATTATCATATTTAGGTCCGCTAATGATGATAATATATACATCTACACTAACCAGCCACTTTATTGGGAACACTTTGCTAGGACCAGGTTGGACCTCCCTTTTGTCTTCAGAACCGCCTTAAACTTTGGTGGCAAAATTTAACAAGGTACTGGAAACATTCCTCAGAGAGTTTGGTCCATATTGACATGAGAGCATCACACAGTTGCTGCAGAGTTGTCACCACATCCAAAAGGGTATCTATTGGGTTGAGATCTGGTGACCGTGGAAACCATTTGAGTCCAGTGAACTCATTGAAACCAGTCTGAGATGATTCCAGCTTTAGGACATGGCACCTTATCCTGCTGGAAGTACCATCAAAAGATGGTCCACTGTGGTCATAAAAGGATGGACATGGTCAGCAGGCTGTGGTGTTGGAACCATGCTCAACTGGTACAAAGAAGCACAACGCTTGCTAAGAAAATATCTCCTGCACCATGACACCACCACCACCACCACCACCTGAACCGCTGATACAAGGCAGGATGGATCCATGCTTTGATGATGTTGATGTCACATTCTGACCCTACCATCTGAATGTGGCAGCAGAAACGGCTGTGTAAAACAAAGTTTTTTCAATCTTCAATTGACCCGTTTTGGTGAGTCTGTGTGAATTGTTGCCTCAGTTTCTTGCTCTTATCTGAGGTCTTCTGCTGCTGTTGCCCATCTGCCTCATGGTTGTATGTTCAGAGATGCTCTGATTGGCTGATGAGAAATTTGCGTTAATGAGCAGTTAGATAGTGGCGGCTAGTGTGCATTTAGTGCTACAATTAAAAATGGAATTTAAAAAATCTACAATAAACTGAATTTCTGATGGAATTATGGAAAGGGAAGTAAGATTCAGTAAATGACCTTGGAAATGTGCCGAATGGGCTTTTTTACATCTTCTGTAGGCATTTACAATGAGGATTTGTATCATCAGCAGAAATAGATCCAGTCTGACGTTTGTGAGACATCCTCACTGCAAAATTTCTACCGTGTAACAAATTGGAACAATTACATAAATGAAGTGATGCTCTCTGATAAATTACTCTAATGTAGAAAAAGAGACACTGAGCATCTCTTCAGTTCTCATGAAATAGATGTGCTCTGTCCTCAGGACACATGTTTGTAGGGGTATATATGACTGAACAGATGAAAATGCTGCTTTGGGGTTGTTTTTTGTGATGAATTAAAATTAAAACGCACTTAAAAAGATGTTATACATGACATAGGCCCTTTACACCTATAAACAAACTAATTTAGTTGTTTTGTTGAATACCTACATGTAAACCAAGCACAACACATCTATTCTTATCTTTTTTGTACTGAACATCTCAAGCGGTTTTAATGGTTTCATTTTTTCTGCACATCTTCATTAGAAAAAATATTAAATGATAAGAAAAGGTAAAAAATCTTACAGCTGTGTTAAGAGCACAAGGTTTTTCCTAAATTTTGAAGACGTTTTGGATAAAGCTCCTTTACATTTTCTAATATGTTATACTTAAATTAGTCCAGTTTTTTTTATTGCTTTGAAATTAGGGAGCAATACCTGCAAAGGCAACACTGAGAATATTACATTGGTGAAATACTTTGAGTGCTCACACAGAACAGTGTTGCCTTTACATTTTGCAATCATTGTTAATGTAAAAATAGCTTTTGTTTAAGGTTAGCTATATGTATTCAGATCATATTTAGAACATTTTTAATAAAAGAAAAGGATAAATAAAAGAAATAAAAAGTGTATGTATGGGGGTTTACATTAGACATACCGTAATTCACATAATTCATTCATTCTATAAAATTTCTTGGAAATTACAAAATAAAATAGTGTTGGAAATACTGTTGCAAAAATCTCAGTCTTAATGACTCGTGAACTTGAGCACCAGAACCAGAATATGTCACAGTCTATCTAGTTGTGAGGCTTTGGCGCAGTGTCAAAAGCAGAACATTTATCTTACTTCCAGATACTCTGGGTTTCTGTTACTTTACTCTACCTCCTCTCATCAATTTAGCTTTCCCCTTGAAACAATGACTCTTAGCCTCCTCTTAGCCTACCACCATCATATTTTTGCCTTTAGGTTCATGGATGGTTGTCCCTCTACCCTGTTCCACCCAGTTTTCCACCTGGAGCAGCTTTTTGGTGTGATCTGGTCCCTAACATAGCATCCAGTACAGCTCTGGGGTTTATTAATCTATGGTCCAACCTCATCCCAAGATAAAATATCCAAATCCTTTTGTGAATAGCGTATTTTTTACTTTCTCGCTCCAACATTTCTGTGCCATCAATGTCATTCATTTAGAAATAAAGAGGATGAACCTTTTGTTTGTTTTTGGAGTGAAGGTTTGGCTTTGTGTCAAATAAATAAATAAATATATACAGTATATTTATATATATATTGGTCTGATGATGAAAACCTCTTCAAAAATACAAAGTTATAGAAGCCAGTATAACTTCTGTCTTCAGTGGACTGAGGAAAAATAATGATTGCCTAAGGAATAATTCTTCTTAAACAAAGTAAATGTGTTTTTTTCTCAGTTTCTCTGCGCTTGTGTCTCTGAAATTAAGGATGAGCTTTTAGGTGAACATCCAGAAATCATATGCTGCTTACACCCCTCCCTCTCATTTTTTCTTGATTGACCTTAGAGGCAGTTATTATTTTTTTTTTATTTTTATATCTCAATATGTCATTGAGTTTAAAGGCTAATGTCATGAACCAGTTTGTTTTTTCACTTTCAATAAAATAGCTACTAAAAAGGAGTCAAAATCTTTTTACAATTGAAAAAAATTATTTAAGTTAAAAAAAAGTGGCCAAACCAAAAATTCTTCTTTCACGAAAAAATTCTAGTCACTAAGAAACACTTTCTTAAACTAAGATTACTTTGCTAATGAAAAACTTTCTCGATAAGACAACTTATCTTTCAAAACAGAAAATAAGACAATTTTCCTTGACACAAGAGTCTTTTTTTTACCTTCTTGAGATTCAGTTTTTGCAATTTGTCTTCAATTATTTACTTATTTATTGGTTTACAGAATTGAATTGAATTGAATTGTGAAATTGTGGAGACATCTTTATTATTCTATAAAGATACATAAAAACACAATTTTAACATGAACCTGACTGTAATAACAAAATGCACCAAATGTTTTATGTTGAACATTTTTGTGACCAAAGAGTCATGAGACCATTAAGCTAAAATGTATCAGTAAAATAAGAAAAATACTGTTAAAAAATAGTCATCTTTTATTTTAGTTTTTTTTTTACAAAAAATAAATCTTTGACAATAGTAACAACAAAAATGCGAGTAAAAGTACAGTATATTTAATATATATATTTGGTTTTTGTTTATGGAACAAATATTGCGTGAAGGATTTCTTAAAACTTCTAAAAATTCTGTATTTTGATGCCTTTGAAGAAAGCTGAAATAAAGATGAAGGAAAAAATCCTGCTACTTTTTTTTTCTTTTCTTTTCTTAATACTTTTTGTTGGTAGAACCCATATGACACAATTTTGATCATACTCATCTGGGTGTAATTTTGGACAATAATCTGATAATAGGCTGGTCAAACATTTCTAACATTAAACTAAAGAGTACAGCAAACCAGGGATGCTGATCTCTGTTTTGCTGTCTAATGGCGCCATCCTGTGGCTTTATTAATTTACACAATCATGCCGTCTTGCCAACTTTCAGTTTGACTGCAGTCACATAAAACATTTGGATTTCCTCCGCAGGAGTCAAAGGGCTTGAAAACTGCCAGCAACTGTTCTTAGAAAGCTTTCGTATTCACTTAAATTAATTTATAAACCTTTGTCTTGACAACAACAAAAAGTCTTTTTTGAAAAAGAATGATTGCTGGCTTGAAATAGCGAATGTTATTCGCATTTCAGGCACCGGAAACTCGGCAGTCTCTTTCCCCCCTAGGGCGGTAGTTAATTAACTCACCTGTTCAGCTTCCTATTTAAGTCCAGGTGTGCAGCGTTCATTCTCTTTCTTACCGCAGCGCCGCTTTCGTCGCCCCACCCTCCTCCCCGGCTTCCACCTGTGGGCTCCGTTCGGGGGTTTTTACCCTAAAGTTTATGGAAGTTATCTCATGGAATTGTACGGAGCCTTATGCCAATCAAAGTTTGTGAATGCCAACTAAGATGTAAATTAAGTATGTGAAAATAAATGTATTCTACTGCAAGAGTTTTCGTATGACTGAAATGCTATGTGTAAACAATTTCCTTGGAGCCTTATTTTTTTGCTTTTGCTAAATGAATCCTTAAGTTGGTGTCATTAGTTTTTAAAGTTTGATCGATCTGGTGATCCCTTTTTCAAAGATATTTTCATGCTTTTTCCTGAAGCTCCTTTTACCTCCAGGGCCCATCCAACACATTTCCTTTTTTGTTCACTTAGTTGAAAATCTTTTAGAATCTGTTCCACAGAAATTAACCAACATAAACAGCAGAAGTTGCCCTTTTTTCTAGACATCTCCCTGTTGGAACCTGCACGTTCTGCCACAGGTGTTCTCTAAAATGCAAAGCTCAGCTTGCATACTGTAATAGGATCAGCACCCCTCATTCTCCCATTTACACCAGCCTTCATTACCCCGAGCTTATAGCAGGATTACTGAGGCTGCAGGTGATGTTTATTTTCTGTACCAGCTCACAGGGATGTTTTGCTGTGTGCACCGAAAGCTGCAGCCCCCCCCCCCCCCCCCCCTAATTTTAAAGGAATCATGCTTTTATCTTTTTTAATGTTGTAAAAGCTGTAAAATAAGCCTGAAAGCACAGTTCAGAGAGTTTAACAAGGAAGATAAAACATAAGTTCTTCTGATATGTTTGATATAGAAACAAGGACAACATGAAACTTGACCACAAAGCTTCTCCATCCATCCTTCTTTCTGGCAATGCTCCCCTCCTTTTCTGAGTGGAATCCTCTTAAAGGTGGATTATTAAGCTAAGATGTCTCCGCTGAGACTGAGGGATGCAGAGACGCAGCGAGGGAACGCTGGTACGAGCGAGGACAGCAGGACAATGGAGAAGACCCCTTGGCTTCATGCGAACCAAGGTGGAAGAGCTGGGGTGAGTGCCGCTCATTCACATGTTCCAGGTGTATTCACCCGGAGCATAGTACCTGTTTTGTATTATTGGCTTTAAGTGTTTGAAATAGGAGAAAATATAACCAAACTAGTTTTCATTACATTTTAGATCAGAGCAAAAGCATGCTAAACCTAAAGTCTGTTGGAAAAATGTTACAAAATGTTGCAGAGTTGAAAGAAAATGTCCCTTTTTTTATTTGCTTCAACCTTGCAGTCAAAGCCAGAGCCTCACACTGTGAAACACGTATTCCTGAGTCTCCCTCCCCCTGTTGATAACGAGGTGGGGACAGCCTAACCCTCATGACAGCAATGGGCTCTCTGACCCCAACCGACCCGCGCAGTTGGAGCTCCGCTCTCTGCATCCTCTTCCTGCTGTTCCAAGAAGCCAAAGCGGACACCCTGGACGCTTCTACCACTCTCAATGGCGGGGGGTCCCAGTGTGGAGAGTACACAAACCAGGTACAACCTAAAAAAAAGGTCAAATGGGAGCTCCACAGGTGGAAGAAATTTCTATTTACTTTGATTTGTGCCTCAAATCTTTAGAATTGACTTCAGTTATTTTAAACCTGAAGAAAAAAGCTTTAAAGAGAAAGATGCTGCACATCCCTGCAAAGTCCTGCTTCACTATGAGTCAGACTCTGGAGTCTGTGACTTAGTTAACAACTTTATATGCTTTTTGTTTTAATTTAGCTTGGACTTATTGGTGTTAATATCCCTAGCAATTTAGACTAAGCAAAGTGAAACTTACATTAATAAAATTACAATAAAAAAGAAGCTTTCTTCCCCTAAATAAGTGTTTGTTTAAAAAAAAAAGGGTTCAATTCATGGGTTTCATGAATCAATGCCCTTTTTTGCTCATATCTTGCCAGGCAACACATAAGGAGAAAATAAAATAAAAATCAAAAACAAAAGTATATGCATTTGGTTTAGCATTAATGCAACTACTAGTTTGTAATGGCTGTACAGCATGGAAATTCATCGCATTAATAATTAATTAGTAAGCATGTAAAAATGATGTCACACCATAAAGCTGTAAGTGTATTTTATATTTGACATCATCTGTCTAATGCAAACGTTTGTGCATAATACAGTTTAAATCCTGTGAAACCAGGTAAGAGACAAGAATAAAGTATCGGTAAAAACGTAAAAACTAGCATTTTTAGTGAAACATCTGATATCCAAGATCACAGACAGCTAAATGTGTCATAATGCATGACAGAGAACAAAGTGACTCGTTGAACCGCAGAGCATTTCTCCACTTCTCCAAATTGCCAATAAAGCAGAAATAAAGCACTAGAAAGAAAGTTCTAGATGTTGGACCAACAATGTCCTGCTTCACTGTATTTTGTAGAGTGACTTTCAGTTTTGGATGAAGGTCAAAGGAACTTAATTAGCTGTTTTTTAAATGGTTCTGATCACCCATAGTGATAATGATATAAATACAAGGTACACAAGGTTTGTTTTGTGTTTCCTAACTGAGCATTCGTTTCAGTTTAGCAGCAGTGGTACAGAGGTGGAGCAATTAGAACGATGCATATTAGGTTGCCTATGCGTTAAAGTGTCTTTGAGCAAGAATGAGAACTGGATTGTGACTATCATTTTTTGACACAATCAAAAGTGGTCAGTGGTCATCTTGTATAGCAGTGTAAATCAATGCTTTCTTTAAAACGACTCATTATTCAGACATTAATAGCCAAACTCCTGCCAACAGAAGTTAGCACACCCCTAACTGCAAATGCTCAGTGTTAATATTTTGCGTGTCCACCTTTATTGTCCAGCCTCGTGGGCATGGAGTTTACCAGAGCTTAACAGGTTGCCACTGGAGTCCTCTTCCATTCCTCCATGATGACATCACAGAGCTGGAGGACATGTGATACCTTAAGCTCATCCATCTTTCATTTTTGGATGCCCCAAAGATGTTCAATTAGGTTTAGATCTGGAGACATGCTTGGCTGGTCCATCATCTTTAGCCTCAGTCTCTTTAGCAATGGAGTGAATGAACTGTAGCTCCCCACACCATGACTCCACCAACACCATGCTTGACTGTATGCCAGAAACACTTGTGTTTGTACTCCTCACCTGGTTGAAGCCATGCAGGCGGGACACCATCTGAACCAAATAGGTTTATCTGGGTCTCATCAGACCACAGAACATGGTTCCAGTAATCCATCAGCCTCAGCCTGTTTGACTTCAGCAAACTGGTTCTGGGCTTTTTTTGTGCATCATGATTAGAAAAAGTCTTTCTTGTGGGATGACAGCCATGCAGACCAATTTGATGCAGTGTGTGGCATATGGTCCGAGCACTGACAGGCTCACCCCCTCATTCCTTCAACCTCTGCAGTACTGCTTGAAGGATTCACACATACTGTCTGTGTTTCAAAGGCCACCCTTGGGTGTGACGCTGTGAGTTTGCGCTGAACTTCCATGGCGAGGCCTGTTCCGAGTCAAAGCTGTCTGTTTAAACCGCTGGATGGTCTTGGCGACTGTACCGCAGTACAGTTTCCGGGTGTTTGCCATCTTCTTATATCCTAAGCCATCTTTATGTAAAGCAACAATAATTTTTATACTTTAGTATACTTTAACACTAAATTTAAAAAACACCTGCTACCTATTAACGCCTGAGACATTGTTACACTTAAGACTCACATGGCACTGGGGAAGGAAAAGGCCTATTTTAGACATTCTCACTAAGGGGTGTACTCAGTTTTGTTGCCAGGGGTTTGGCTATTAATGTCTGTAATAGATTAAAGAAAATTTACATTTTCACTGCTCTACAAGATGAACACTGGCTACTTGTGATTGTGTCAAAAATTCATTTCTGCAGAGATAAATAAATGTCTGCAGAAATGTGAGGGGCGTATTCACTTTTGTGAGATACTGTAGGTAAAAACCAACATTTCTTCCTAAAAATTATTTGTGCTGCGTGATAAAAAGCATTGTGTTTAAAAAAAATTAAGTTAAGGTAAATTACTTTAAAAAAAAATTTGGATAAAGATTTGAAACATTGTGGTCCCTGACTGTGTGTATATTATATACCAGTTTTTCTCTAAAAAATCTGATTTTTCAAAGTGTTTTTACATTTCCAAAAATCCCAAATAAACTTTTGTTAGACTTTGAGGCTTTTCCTGATCATTTCTTCTCATCTGACAGTTGACAGAGGATGGGATGTGTCGCCTGGAGGCCACCCTGCCTCAGCTGGATGAGAGGAGATGCCCTGATATGTTTCGCTGCACAGACGAGGTTTCCTACTGGCTGCACGAGAACGAGGAGAGGAAAGAGCAGATTATGGCGCTCAAAGAAACCATCTCCGAGCTGCAGGAGGATCTGAGGAACCACCGGCATCGCATCAAAGTCCTGGAACTTCAGGTGAGTCTGAAACCAGGATAAGTTTGTTTTTGTTTCGACCAGAGCAGGAAAGACACAACCTGAACTGTCATGTGCTCTGACGTGCTGCTTGGTCATCAAGCTGGCGTCCATCCCGGCGTGTCCTTGACCTCAGTCACTAACAGGATTACCATCCTCTCTTCCTCGTGTTTCCTCATGCGACTCGGGTAGCTGGCTTATGCAGAAAGAAATAGCTAGACTACATGTGTGCTCACATAGAAAATGATCTATGTAGTTCTGTGCCACACACAAACCATAACAAAAGAAGAAGAGTGTGTGGATGGAAGGAAAATTGTTATATTTTCTATCTGTGTAAAAAGCAATTACTGTAGGTTTCTTTAGTTTCTTTTAGTCTATTCCATGTCTTAAATCCCATTTTAAAGAGCAATTAATCAATTCAATAATTTAGGATTTTAAACATATTTATACTTCTCACAATTTGTTATGGTTGCCCTCTAGTGGTGTTTCTTTTGGTTGCATTTCTGGCATGTTAGCTGTGGTCCCTCACTAATTGATCACAGCTGCCTGCAATCATGTTGCACCTTATTTAAGTTCTGTTCTCTCTGTGTTTTGTGTTGGAGCATCTTCTCTGTTTGGGTCTTGTTTGGTTCAAGTAAAATCTTAAAACTTGATGGATTTGTTCGAGTCTTCCTGCTTCTGGGTTTATCCTCTCTGACCACCCGTAACAAAATTAGAAGAAATGTTTTCTAAACATCATTTATTTTTTAAGTCTTTCCTTTACTACAGTTTGGTTGCCACTTTCCTGATGAGCCTTGTTTGTGTACCGTCAATACTAAATGGCAATATATTGTGGAAAAAATACAAAAAATGGTACTTAAATAAAACTACTAGATTAGATTGACAATTAAATACTCAATAACAACTTAAAGTACTGGTGGGGAAAGTGATTAAGTAAAAGTAGTACAGAATCCTGTAAAAGACACCTTAAAGTATAAAGGAATAGCAAGTTATTTATTTAAAAATGGCCTTTTAGTCGACCCTAAGGTGAGGAAACTTATGGTGAAGCTTTGTTCTGCCATAACAGACCTACCTTCTTAATTTCGCTTTTAGTTGATCTCATCTGTTTACTTATTTGATTCATTTTAAAACATATTATTTGATTTATTTAATTTTATTTTATGCATTTATCTTACTCTCAATTCTACGTTCTTATATATGTCTTTCGTTTTAGCATCTTTCTATGATTTTAGCCCCAGTCTTTCTTGCGGGGATCTTTTCTGCCGGGGCTTTCATGTTTGGTTGGTGGTTGTTGCCGTGGTCACCGCCCTTGCTGGGGCGGCTGGAGTTTCACGTTGCAGCCTCACAGCTGTGAAGTGGACCCCTTTGCTGTCCTGGTCTGGGGGGGGGCTTTGTGGTAATGTTCCTGTGGCCGAGCTGGTATGAAGAGATTCCCAAATACGGTTTCCTCACAGCAGAGAGCCTTAAGTTTCATTTAGAAGTTACTTCTATAAGTAGTCATGTGTTAACGGAGGGGAGGGTGAAGGGTGAAGGGTGGGTTTTTATTCTAATATCTTTTATGTTTTATGCATTTAGATAAAAAGCCCTGTAAATTGCACAATGCATGAGATAAGTGCTTTGTATACATAGTTTGATTTAATTTAATTTGAAAAACATTTATCAAGAATTGAAAACTTTATAATCACATAAAATTGAATTATTTTGCTTTTTAAATAGTAAAGACCTATAGAAGTAAAAACATCTGTTATAATATTGACCTGCAGGTTAACAGTAACAGGCAAACAAATAACATAATTATTACAAAATATATGAATTCATAGAACAGTTTTTGCTTTATACATTCTTTAAATCGGATTAGATAATTTAGTACAATGCCTTTATTGTAAAATAGACTTAAACATGATCATGTTAAAGTTAGCATTTTCAGAATGCCACTATTTTTATGAGAAAAAGGCACAGACAAGTCACAAATCTAAAATTGCTAATGATCAAACATGAATATTTATATTACAGTTTTTTTTATCGTCATATAAAACAATCTCCCACTTTGAGATCCCCAACAGTAAATGAATTTCGGGAGGACTGAACTATTCAAATGCTAGTCAAATAATTTCAGTCAATTAAATTAAAAAAAAAAAAAAAAGCTACAACACTAAAATGTTCTTATTTTACATCTAAGTAGGTGAATGTGCTTCTGGTTGTTACTGTACATCAAAGATGAACAAAAACGTACATTTGGGGTTTATTTTATGGAGCATGAGACACTCTTCTAAGACACCTTTGAGGTAAAAGGTTTAGTTTTTATCAAATTCAGACCAAATATTAATGTGACTGTCTTTGTAAATGGGAATTATGTAAATGTCCAAATTTCACCCACAACAGGACTTCATAGTTTCATTGCATACGTATATTATATACATATAAATTGTTCATATATACCCCCCCCCTTCCCCTCCCCATTGCTGAGAGGAAGCTTGTGGCCCGCACATTGTGGTCTCTATATGATCTTTTTCAAATAGCATTTTTTCATCTGTGCCTGAGCAGAAATATTTTCCGATTTTATACTTGTTTTCTTAAATATGATATCAGGTTTTTTGGTGATTATTATTTTGTCAGAGTGAAGAGCGTCTCCATCTGAACATTTCTCTGGAGCTGCATCTCCATGAGCTGGAGGTGCGTTATTCAGAGGCCACCTCCCTGTTGCACCTGCAGGGGACCCTCATCCTGGACCTGCAGGTGGGTTCCGACTTCTCAAATGGGATAGCTTGGGATTGCTTGGAACTCTTGTAACTGGCTTTTAACGTGTCTAGAACCAACTCCACAACCTAACCCTTGTTCTGGATAAGTTAAAAAGAAACCCTGGATGCTCCATTAATATTGTCCGCCCAAATCCTCTTCTGAATACCCAAGATGCTCTGCATCCAGGTATGGACTTACATGATCATGTGTCAGCAGAGGGCGCCAAATATGTCGGTCCAGCTGAGTGTCTTCTGCTCTTCCCTCAGAGATCCAGCATGTGGGAGACTGTCCCATTGACTGTGCCTCCATCTACTTTAGCGGGGTGAGGAGATCAGGTCTCTACGCTGTGGTTCCATCCCTGTCAGGCATGCCTGTAGACGTTTACTGTGACATGGACACGGAAGGTGAGGTGCACTAAGCTAACCATAAACAAGTCTTCTGTCTTTACAAGGTTAATTCAGCGTCTCCAGCTTTTTAAAAAGAATCTGTACTGCATTTAATGTGTCGTGGGCTCTCCACAGGTGGCGGGTGGACAGTAATCCAGCGGCGAGTTGACGGCTCTGTGAGCTTTAACCGTAACTGGAGGGATTACAGGGATGGGTTCGGTGACCTGCACTCCGAGTTCTGGCTGGGCAACAACCATATACATGAACTGACCGCCCAGGGAGAGTACAGCCTCCGCATTGACCTGGAGGACTGGAACATCCAGCACAAATACGCCCTCTACCAGAGCTTCAGGTTCACACACATGGAAACTCTGTAATTGGACGTTTCTGCAGAACCCCTAAAGACTTTGCATGATCTTTCTGCCCGTGCAGGGTGGAGGATGAGGAGCATCAGTACCGTCTTCATGTGTCTGGCTTCAGTGGCACAGTGCAGGATTCTTTCAGCTGGTACCATGACAAGCAGAGCTTCAGTACACCAGACAGCGGAAACATCTGTGCTGAGATCTCACATGGGGGCTGGTGGTACAACCAGTGTTTTTACACCAACCTAAATGGAGTCTACTACAGGGTAGGGTATGCCATGTTTTAAATTTTTTAATTTTAAGCTTCATTTTGTAATTAAATGTCCTCCATCATCAGAAAAATGCTATAAGACGATGTTAAAAGCACCAAAAAGCACCATTTTCATCAGAGTGGGTCTTTAAACAAACTTAAAGAAAGACAAAAAAACTTTTTGTCTTATCCTTGTTAATCCTGCAGGGGGGCCATTACACTCCAAAGGGCCGGGGCCCGCTTGGTCCTGATGGGATTGTTTGGTACTCCTGGAAAGACTCGGATTATTATTCTCTACGTAAAGTCAGTATGATGATTCGACCACGCAGCTTCCAAACACGCCTGTCGCCCTGACAACAGCTGGGATGCATCTGCGTTTTGTTGCAGCATCAAGGATAAAACTGTGCAGCAGCGAGGAGGAGCTTTCTTTTCTTAACATTGACTGAATAAAACGCTCCTATAACCGGGTACTGACTTTTCAAGACATATACTTTGTATTAAGAGACTTTTTGGAAACCTTTTTTCTCAAGTTATGGAAAAATCTCATTTTGTACCTACTCCACTTTTTTTCATAACTTTGTAGAAATTGTTCTTGTTTTTCCTCAAAGCTGGGAACGTTTTGGATGCAGTGGCTGAATTTTTGTACACTACAAAGACAAAGCTTCTCACCTGACAGTCATGCTTCTTTACAACTCCTCATCAGTTCTGTTTGAATATTATTCACCAATAAATTTAATTGAAAGTAAAATTGCTTAAAGACAGAGCATCTTCGGTTTACTTTTAAAACACTTTAAATCAGTTTTTACCAAAGTTACCTCAACTATTGTGCTTCTTTTGTAGCCAAGTTGTACATTTTTCATGGTGTTTTTGAAACATTTGTATTATAGATTTAAACAAATTAAAACTCATGATCCAAAACAAACAAAAAAGTGAAAATAATAATAAAGCAAATGTTTTGGAATCAGTCAAACCAGTGCCTCTTTTAGATCCAATAAACTACTTGAAACTGTAAATACTTCAAGCTTGAAAGCTATTTGGAAGACCTAATATAGTAATCTGTACTGCAGTTAATAAACTTGTGGGCTGAGGCTGCAGAAAACCTCAGGAAGATGAAAAAATGATTTAAGGTCCAATCAGACATTAAATGTTCATCCTTAACTTTTCAGCACGGTGGTGGTAGTGTCATGGAGTTTTGTGGATGGACTTGCTTTTTCCAATCTTAATAACAGGTAGTTGAAGCTACACGTTTGAACATAATAACACTATTTCTTTTATTTCCTAAGAAACTTAAGTTTTTTAGCGTGTTATGTTGCCAAAACCTTTATCTTTAATATAAAACCCACAAAAATGAAATGTTTGTCCTGACTAGGAAACAGCTAAAAAATATCCTTGACTGTGAAATCCATTAACTCTTATCTATGTTTATGTATTACCAGCGTTCGACATAAGCGGTTATCCGGTTGTCCGAGACAACCAGATTTCACGGAGGACAACCAAAATGAACCTGATGGTTGTCCGTGTGACAACCTGGTCTTCTATTCAACATTTTGGTATTTTTCGACTATTTTTCAAGTTTCAAGAGTTCGTTTTTAGCAACCTCTGAATTAAGACGTATTCAGCAAAGTCTTTCCACTGACGAACAAAGTGCATGCATGCTAGCGAATCCTTTGTTTCTACTTGTGTACGTTTCAATAAAGATTTTTTAAATACATGTGTTGAACAGTACCTGACGCGCCCGCTAGATGTCTCCAAAAACACGTTCAAAATAATCAGCCCTAAATAGATTTAAAACATTTATAAAATAACTTTCACTCATTACAGAACCGACTGACATGAGCTGAAAAAAACCTTTTTCATGGGATTGATATGATATTCTAAATTTTTTCAACAGTCTTTGTATTTTATTTTCTTTAAGCAACAATTATCAAAACCAAAGACAAAAAAGAACCAATATATTTAAATCTGTGTAAAGATACTAGTTATAAAGATATTAGTTTCAAGTTTTTGGCAATACTTTGTGTAACCAGATGCGTCAATATTTAGTAAAATGTTTATTTTTAATATTTAAAGAGTTTTTAAATGTCCAAAATAAGAGGCAGTTGATATTAGATGTATAGAACTAATAAAGATGTAAGTACTGACATCTGAGTAAGTTTTGTTGCTGTTGAATATTGGTATCCAAGGACAACCAAAAATTGGGGAGGACAACCAAGTTTACTTGCCAGGTTATCCGGAGGACAACCATTTTTTTCCCCTTATTTCTAACACTGATTACCAATAAGTCTAATTAAAAGGCATCATTGTCTTAGAAAAATGTTGAGCATTGATTTGCTGTTTTAAGATTGTACATACATGACATAAACTAACTGTGCAATTAAAAAGATTTAAAAAAAAAAAAGGGTTTAAAAAAGTAAAATTATGTGTGAATCATTGTAGTCATCCTCATTGTGGCTCGATATGACCTCTCAGAAATCAGAACTTTACCAAAAACAAACAAAGCCTAACAATTCAGGGTTTAACAGGTACCTGTCAATTCCAAAACTTGCTTCATTGAGAAGCCTCCCATTGGTTAAGGGAAGGGAACTTAAAGCCAGCTTCCTTCATTTTTAAGTCTACTTTAAACTTTACTTTCAACTTCAAATAACATTTCAAGATCTTTATGTTTGTAGGAAAATTTTGAGAAATACATCCGACATTAGAATGTGCACAGTTGTGTGAAAGTGTCAACTGAAACCTTTCTGCTACTGTGAAGCAGAAACCACACGCCATGTGTTAGGAGATAAACGGCCAACTTGAGAATGCGGGGTCTTTCCGTTTGACAAAATGAACACATCCAGCTGCAGAGTGTGTGGTAAATGGACTCTTTCACTTCTGACTGCAGGACCGCACAGAACGCACTTTAAAACGCCGATCTGTGGGCTCATTTTCATTCCCAGCCACATCTAGCAAGCCTGCGCCGCTGAATGAAGGCCTCAGTCTGAGGGAGTTGCTGTTTCACCCAAAAATGAAAACACAAACCACCGTCCTGTGAATACAAATCATTGTTTAATAAATCAAACAAAATTAGCTTCTCTGTCAGTGACCCCCCCCCATAGCAAATACTTCTATACATAAAATATCTTATTCATAAGAAGCACTTTAACAGGTCAAAAAGCATGCAGAACAAGTGAAGGGGATTAGAGGCTGATTGGAAACTGGGTGCTGCAGCGCAAAACAAACTTCACAAGTGACAAAATACATAAGTGACCAATCTGTTTACACCTTTTTCTTCAAAATAACCTGCTCAAAATAAAAATAAAAATTGATTTTTTTTCGGGGGGATCATGGGAAGTTTATTGTGAAAATTCTTAAATCCGATTCACCAACCATGTTAAAGGAGAAAACCCTCCAATGTGGACTTCATTTGTGATTCGTCACCTAAAACGTAAAATGGCATAACATTGAACTAAATTTGAAATGTCGGTTTTCTGGTCAGCAGGACGTGTGGCTGGCGCAGGAAAAAGGTGGAGCTTCCTGTTAGCCTTTGAGGAAGTGCGGGGCTGAAAGGGGGCGAGGCACTGCCAGCAGTGGACATGCGGAGGAAACGCATGGACTCTGTTCAGTCAGAGAAAGGCACCTCTGCTCAAAGAACATAGACAGTAAAGCTTTTATATACAGTTAAGGCTTCCTATGGGAATCAAACGTCTGGCTGTTCCCCGACTATAGAAGGACGGCTTTGGTTTTGGATTGAAGTTACCAGTACTGACTAGCATCCCTCCTTTCGTAGTTAAAAACAGCAAAATGTTGCCAGATAAAAGTCAGATGTAATGCTTTATTGTGGTGATAAACCGTGGCTCACGTCTTAGGATGGAGCCACTCAGAGGGTGTAAACTTCCTGTTTTAAACGTTGTGGATGTTGGACAGAGAAAAGCAGTCATGAAATCCACGTGTCACATCCTGCAACCCAGCTCGAGGAGCTGCGACTGCTGATGGAAGAAGTTTAAATTAAAGGAGAAGGAGAGCACAGAATGCAATCTATGCAAAAATGTTGCAGATGACGAACTTGCTTGGACTTCCTGTCTTGTAGTGCGCCTTCACATGGTAGTGAACTGACTGTGCGCCTGCCTCAGCTTTGCAGCAATCTGGAGATTCAGAGAATGGGTTTCATTAACTCCTTTGAAAGCACAAGGAGACGACTTTTCCAGAAATCCTCTACCGTCTCGTAGAACTTGACTTGCTCCTCCAGATACTGCTGCATGACCCTGTTGTAGTCGTAGATGCGGTTGCTATGGAAATGGTTCATCTCGGCTGTGACACAAACCCAAGAAAGTGAGAGACGATCCACCTCACTAAGGGGATCTCAGGTTGAGGCAGCTGGATACCTTGCAAAGCATAAGACATGGTGCTGGCCCGTTTAGCCATGGTTACTTTGTCCTGAGCAGTGATTTTATTGGTGTTCACCAGCTTATCAGCCTCCTTCACTTTGTCAATGGCTGCCTGCAGAAAGAATAGTCGCAGAATCAAACCGAAGAGCAAAACCAGCATCTTCCAGAGTCCATCAGTTCTTTGAGCGTGCATTTCAGAAAACGTTGTGTTAAATTGCAAAACAAAACCACAGCATTTGCTCCTTCTGAAGGGTTTTATTTCCAGTCTGTCATGTGGTTTCCTCCCACAATTTTCTTTTAAATTCACTGCTTGAGCGCTGAAATCCACTGAACTGGCCGCTGTGTGACATTTCTGTTAAACATTTGTGTCACTGTTCCCAGAAATGACCCGAAATACCCAACAGATACGAGAAACAAGGGCTTGAGTCGCAGCTTAAGTATCACAGCGACTTCATTTTCAATAATGCAGCCACAACTCCCACGTTTTTCTTAATATTTCTCTGGCACTGATGTCAGTTGTAACTTGTAGTTATTTTACATTTGTAGTTAGGCAGCACAATGTTGTGCTTTAAAGTACCACAATTACAAGATTTGACAACAAAAGTCTCATTTTAAATTTAGTTTATAGTGAGTGATTTAGGAGAACATGACAGATTCACACAACTTTGACACTTAATCCAAAAATCTCTGTTTAATTTTTCAACTTTTCTGCTTTCATGCGAGTCTTAAATCTTTCCGGTAACCAGAGATTCAGCTGATTATTGGCGGTTTCTGTTTAAAACCTAAGTCTGCAACCCATCTTTGAAAGACAAGTGTGAGTATTTGAGCAGAAAGTGTCATAAACTTGTCTCAGTCTTGATTAATTGTTGTGTTGTTGCAATAACACAGAACAAGATCTACCTTATGGACTCCAATAGTGTCTGGAAAGCATCCAAGAAGACCCTTATACTCATTGTTGGTCTCCATTAGGAAGTGCAGATCCTTTTTGGGCTAAAAATGAAGCAAGCAAACACAAACAAGACAAAAGAAATTCTGAAAAGGAAACACAAAATCTCCAACAAGAAAGTAAAAATAAGAACGGAAATTCTTAATTTAACTTCAAAACAGGACACAACACAATCATCTTGATAAGTTGAGGCACATAGAGAGTAACTTGTCACTGTGACAAGAAGAATGGATTCAGATTAACCTTTGGGCAACAGAGACAACAATAGTTCTTGAACAACAGAATAAAAAAGTATTTAGCTTAGAAAATCCCTTTTATTCTTCTATATCTTTGTCTTTAAGTTTCTCAGGTAACCCCATGTCTGACCACTGCGTCTGCAACACTAAAATGCATCTTTCACTACAGTAAACTGCAGCCAATGGATGAGAGGACTGATGACAAAGAGCAGCACGAGCTTACCCGATGAACCATCCCTCTGAAAGCTGCTGAGAAACCAAAGACGCCAATAATTGTCAATATTACAAACATCAGACTCTAAGAAAATCAAACTTTATGAAGTTCCACGGCTCAGCATTTACAGACATGAACTCTGTGAGCACAGTTTAGAACAATTTCCAACTTAATTTAATTACCACAAAGAAAGGCTTTATGGTATTTCATTTTGTTAAACTTTTTGTTGTATTTAAAGGCCCTATATCATGCTATTCTTAAGTCTTTCGTAGTTAACTATATCCATATATATGACACACTAAACAACATTTTTCATGATTATGAGTTATTTTCTTAGTTCATTTCCCAACCCGGCAGTAAGACGACTTGATCTCTGAGGCTCCGCCTTCCTCTCCATGTGGGTACCGCCCATTTCATGGCATCAACCTAGAGTCGGCCTCGGCAGCGTGTCTGCGTCTCGTCCACGAAAAACAAACAACATCCAAACTTTTACAGAGATGGATGTTCATATTGTGCATAGAAAAGGAAAGCGTTCTGCCGATCACCGCTAGCTCCGTGGAGAAAGTGAGTGTGTCTGTTAGGCTGGGGGCGGTGCTGGCAACAAAGACTCTTCCTGGAAGGGGCGGTTCTCATTGGTCTACCTCACAATGTGAGAACCCGCTCGTTTTCGTGGGTTGAAGCTCTGGAGCGCTGGATCTCAGAGCGCAGGTTTTTAGAGGAATACTCAGAAATTGCATAACTGGATCAAAATATCGCTTTGGAATTGTTTTTAGTGAGGAACAAACATTATAGTAATCTTAAAAGCTTTAAGAGTTTAATTTTAATGGTATAGGCCATTTAAAGCGAAATCTGGGTTCAAGAGGTCATTAAATCAGCAAAAGGACGACATAAGTGCTAAACGTGATCAGGAAGTGTAGAGATTCTTTTCAGATTACACTAAAGTCTAAAAAAAGTCTGAAAGACTGTCAGCCCACAGACGTCAGGCAGGTCACATCCTGTGTAATGATTCAAAATAACCAAACACGAACCTAAAGAATAAGGTTGTTGAATGGCAAAGAGGATTCTTCATCATGGGCATAAAATTGAGGAGCAGGGAGGCAGCCTCTTAGCATTTTCCTTTTTTAATTTTTAAGTTTCTTCTGTTCAAATGTATAATTCCTGGAAAGGTCACACCTCACACTCTGGTATCCATTTGTCTATAAATATAAATGCATCTGGTCTGTGGAAAGACACAGAAATCCTGCTAGCATCATGCAAACATACGATGATGCAATGATGTGGCTGTTTAACTGGTTTAAGTACTAAAACCTTCAGGATGTACAATGGCAAAAATTTGGGTTCAGTGTAAACTACCATCACTATTAACTTATGATGGTTCCAAAGATGTAGCAGGCATGAGTGCAACCCATCGACTGTAAATGAGGACTGGACTGAGTGACCCCTCCCCCAACGTGTTTCAAGCAGGAAGTACCTGCTGGTTCCAAGAAGCCAAAATGCCATAGACAGAGAAGTAAACAGCTGTTACTATGTCATGCTATTTATCAGAATAATCATTCTTGCTCTGATACCCTTTTTAATTTTTTTTTTAACACATTCTTGATAATCTCTTCTTTCCCCATTAGCAAGAAAACATTACATTTTAGTTCCACGCTTGCCTGTTTGCCACCTCTGCAGTCACTACATAAGTAGCTTCTACAGCACTACCCATTGATAAAAATAAAAAATAAACTGTCACTATTGTTGACTGTGCTGACAAACTGTTGCAGCTCTAAAGTGAATCTTAAAAAAAAATATATTAAATTCAGTTGGCAAATGCTCAAAAGCGCCAGAGCCCACCTGCTCTGCCACGATCTGAGCGATTTCCTCGTACGTCTTCCCTGCTGCCGTCATGGCATCGGTCAGAGTTGCCTCACCTACAGTAAAAAAACAGATAATGACATTGTGATTCCTTAGGTTTTATAACAGGGGTCGGGAACCTATGGCTCGCGAGCCACATATGGCTCTTTTGATGGTCACGTATGGCTCGCAGACAAATCTTTCTTTATACCATTTTTTTTTTCATTAGACCAGTCCTTCTCGTGCGCGATGCGATACCAGAGGTGCGCGCAGTAGTAGCGGTGCTTGGAGAGAAAAATCTGCGCCAGCACTCAGTTTACTATTATCTACTATTTCACAGAGTTTATTCCAGCAGGAAACCTATTAATTGCTGTGCCTAAACCTGCGCGCTCCCGTCTCTGAGAAAGAGCGCGCAGATGAGGGGACGGGATGTGAGGAAGAAAGCAGAGGGTGGGGGTGCCCCCCACCCTCTGCTTTCTTCCTCACAGGCAGCAGGTGAATCGCACAGGGATTGTAAAAACATAAAACCCGCTGCCCGTCACTCACTGCAGTGTGTGAGTGTGTGTGTTTGACTCCACGTCTGCATGTGAGTCTTTGTCACATCTACAGAACATTCAGACCTACGATCACGTTTAAAGTCTCAACGCCTGCATGAAGCAGAAACTCACCACGTATCAACCAGACTAGACCATCAGCAAAACCACCACGACAAATACTCATCATTTATTAGCAACAGCATAACGATGTTATTAAAAAGAATCCACAGACTTATTGTACTTTAAAAGTGTTGAAATTACATCAAATGCTCACATTCACTTGTATATTTAGTTTTAAACATATTGTCGCGGACTGAGTTGGGTCCGCTGTTGCGCCGCGTTAAAAGTTCTGGAGTTCATTAAACACATCAAGCAGAGATCTGATTGGCTCTCAGTTCTGTCGCTCAGCCTGTTGTTAGGTAGTTTGGACCAATGGGGTTCAGCTATGGGCCGAATAAGGGAAATAGGAGGACTGGAGCGGGAGCAGGGGATATAAATTTGGGAGAAGAGCTCTCGTGTCAGCGGGAGAGATTCAGGAGTTACTAAATTAATTTTACGGCGTTTGCTGCGGTCTGCAGTAACCAGAATAAAGAACCTTAAAAGAGGTTAAGTCTCCGTGCCTCAATTTGGGACAGGGACGCTACATAATTGTATGGCTCTTTGGAAATTACATTTAAAAATATGTGGCGTTTATGGCTCTCTCGGCCAAAAAGGTTCCCGACCCCTGTTTTATAGCATGTGCTTCAGCTCCTTCCATGCGTCAGTTAGAACTGCTTGCCCGTTGGTGGTCCGTACCTTGGTACCCGCTGCTGGTGAAGACCGAGGAGAGGTTCTGGAAGGCTTTGCCGATTCTCTGGTACTCTTTTGGCAGGGCTGTTGAAGAGAGGGACTTTTTAAATAGATAAATATAAGAAGGAACAGTCTAAGTTGACACAATATTAAGCACAAGGCCAACTGAAACAGTAATTATGGCACAAAGTAAGGAAGTGGGATGTGTGTGTAAACAGGTATTATTGTATCAGAGGATCGTGCACATACGTCCTGTACATCTCTTCCAGTGCTCGTTTCCCACTGTGAGGATCTCCTTCACGCCATCATCCATGGCTTTGGTAAACCTGCTGAACTGCTCACATTTCTGTTCTCTGTCAGTGCAAATCAGCATCTCGTTAACATCAGTGCAGCTTCTTCACCTTTTAAGGAGTGGAGGCTTGACTTGACTTACACCTCTACGAGATCCAGGTCTGGAGCCTCAGCCTCTATTGTGGTAAAGATCATCACTCCAACCGTCTCATCCTTTTCTGCTTTTCTCTTCCCCATCTTCCAGTCCTGTGCCAAACAAATTATATCATTCAGCACTAATCCCGAGCTTTACTTACTGCTAACTTATACAGTAGGGGTGTAAAAATTAACCAAGGCATCGATTTATCCAACCAGACGTCTGTCTGTAGCAAGTTGTTATTCGAATCAACCCACGGCATTAGGAAATTGATTCAAAAGGAAATAAATTGATCTATAATCGATCTTGGAAAATACCATTTGGATTGAGGTACAGCAGGTTTATTTCACTATACCATAAAACCACAAAGTGGGCTGAACTTTAGGAAACTACAATGTGAATGGATTTGTCATTAAATCTTGTTTACTTGTGCACATATTTCATTTACACTTGTTTATCTTACAAGAAAATAAAGGAATCTGGAAAGCGTCACGATCACTGTTCAGTACCAGGTATTTCTCTCCGAGTCCCACTGGTTGAAGTTTTGGCTAAAGATGGATTGATCTTAGGTCGGGGAACTGAATTGAACCGGATTGTTCAAAATGAATCGATATCAACAAAGAATCAGATCAGCAAACACAAATCATGAAATCTGCCTGCTGCAGCAAAGCTATTTCAAGACTTCATTATTTTATTAACTAGTCAGGGTTATTTTGGGACTATTCAGTCCAGCAGTCAGTGCTTTACTGGTACAATTTAATTCAAAAGAATCATCAGGAGCAGTTTTGATCAGCCTGTGTGCCAATGGTTATGAAGCAGAGGCACAGCAGAGCCGGCGCTTGTGTTCAGAGTGTGTTTTGGTGGAAGCACACACTTGAACAGGTCTGCTTCCTCCTACCTTCTCATCTTTGTAGGAGAGGAAGAGCTGAAACACTTCACTGCTGGATACAACGGGGTGTCTGCACATTCTGGTCATCCAGCCCTGCAACCGTTCCATTCGCATCTTAATGAACTCCTCCTCAAAACGGCCTGAAATTCATAAAAAGATGGTAGAAAATCCCTGTGGTTAAAAATAAAAGCAGAGAAACGGACGCTCGCTTTTGTCTTTGAAATTCCACATCTCACCTGTAACTTGCTTGTCTGGTAAAGAAGGAATTGGGATGGCAGAGCCAAATTTATCCAGGAGCCTCTCATAGAGCCAATCAAAGTGCTTGTATCTGTGATTAACCGGCCGGTTTGTGGTCTGCGAACGAAAATCAGGGATTAAAACTTTGCCTAAAGGTATTAAAACCAACAAAACACATTTTCCCATTTGGCTTTCTTGCAGTTTCTCAGCTTAGAGAAGACTAACTCCTTTTGGACGTGTGCAGCTTCACCTGACATCGTGGAAAGGCTTCTCTGTACTTACATTTGGTGTTATCTGGTACTCAATGTAGCTCTTGAGACCGTACATCTTTGAACCTTTCTTGGGATCCGCTACAATACAGTCAAGCTGGGCTTCTGGGTAAAACCAGACGGGACCAACCTCTCCCAACTGAGCAGGAAAAAAAGATTACAGTCCAGCAACTCTGCCTTCTGTGTCACACAGTGGATGAGATTTACTGCTTAAAAGGTTTCCTAATGATGTATGTTATGTATATTTTAAAACAAAAATAAAATGTTTATAAATAGTTATATAACTTACATAAATGGATATTTTCTCTTTGCCTTTGGCAGCTTGCTTGCAAAGGAGGAAGAGCTCTGGACCAGATTTGGAGAACCCTGGAAACCTGCTCATAATTTAAAAAAACACAACAGTTCCTGCTTAGTTTCTCCAACTTTTGCAGAGTTGGGGATCCTTCTTTTCACAGTTTAATTAAAAAACATTAAAGCCCGATCCCCTACTTGTTGAGAGATATTTTCATTGAAGAGGCGTGTGTTCCACCCCTCTGAATTGCTCCACCTTCTCCTGGTTCTGAATAACCGCTGGTGGACTTCATCTCATCCCATTCGTCGTCCCACTCATCATCTTCTGCCCCTGAGATCAAAGTTTTGTTTTGAACCATCATCATGACAAGAATTTACTCAATCTGTAAAAGTGATATTGATCATTCCCGACATGTGTAACAATATTTCTGATAGTTACTAAAAAAGCTTTTCTTGAACCTTGTTTGTTTGTTTTTGATCAGGCAAGAACTTTTAATGAAGACAAAAGTACATAAAAAAGGTTTGAATCTTTACAACTTTCCATGTCTGAATGCCAAATTTAAAGCAGCTCTGGTGAAAGGCCCAAAAAAACACTGACATCCACTCTAGATCTACAGCTCTGCAGGCAACATCATGTATTAGAAATATTTGTATGAAAGTCTGATAACCAGACATTGATCAAACTTCAAATTCAAATTATGAGGGTTAAATAATAAATATCTGGCAGTAGTACTTTAGACCTAGTTGCATCTCTTTAAAAGTTGAGGTTTTGCTTGATCAAAGTACATTTTTAAATGTATTCTTTAATGTATTTTGGGTACAGTGCAAAGTTTCAGCAAAATTTAACATTTTTTTCTTAGTAAAAAAAATAAAATAAAGCAGCAGCTCAGACTTTCAGGAAAACTGTCCTAACCCTCTATGAAGATGGGAAGAAGTGAGCAGCATGACATTGATTTTGACGAAACCAGACAGAGTTTCTGCTTTATGCCACCAGTAGCATTTTTAAAGCTTAAAATCTGCGGGAACATGCCGTTTGATAAAAAAAAAGAGCTAAAGCACAATAATGCTCTATTTTTAAGGTCCAAAGTGATGTATTTAGATTCCTTTGCATGAAACCATGCAGCAAGGGTTTAAATCTTCGCAGTTTGACGTATTAGAAGATACTCAAAGCTCCAGACGCTTGTATGAGTCCACTGCGTCTGGAGGAGGTGCTGCGAGGAGGCATGGAAAATATCCTGAAACGCTGAAGAAGATAATCGCGGCGATAATTATCATCCGGAGTAGGTGTTTAATATGAATGAAACTGGCCTCTTCTGGAAGAAGACGTCTTCTCACACTTAACTGATGAAGGAGGAAACACAGACTCCTGGCTTTAAGGCACAGAGTGATACTCCTAATGTGTGTTTTAAAGTGGACAAATGGACACTTGGACTCTGCTACTTTTTAGAGCTGAAAATGAAAACAAGTTAGTTCTTTTTATCTCCAAAAGGTGATAATATTGTCACATTCAAGTTACAGTAATGAACAATTTTGCTTTTAGATATATATTTGCTTTCATTATATAATGTGGCTGGACACTTTAAGGGCTGCTTTTGAGCAGAGCCTCTCAGAAAGGTCTGATGCTGCACCCTCTCTTTTAAATGACAAAAAGTAGAGATGCAATCAACATTTCCACCAAAAAACACAGAGTTAATGTACTGTTAATGTCCCAGTTCACACTCATGCAGGACAATGCAAGGGCAACTTTGCAGCAAAACTTCACAGAGTCAAAAGCAGGTATTTCTTGCCACAAAAGCGTCAGCAGGCAACAAACCGATACCTGTGTGATCAATAAGGTATGGGTAGATGTCTTTGTCAAAAAAGGAAAAAAAGGAAAAGGAAATGTTATTCTTTCAAGAAATCTAAAACTAACTGAGTTTGATCACTTTTCATTTAAATAAAAACCACAATGGTTCTTTATAAATACTATCAGTGTGGAGAGAAAGTGAGTTAAAGTCACTTCTCTTTAATGATGAATTTTCTTTGTAACTTGTATATTAAATAAAGAATCAACACAGTTTAAAAGAAAAGACTTTGTAAATGTCTTTTTTTTTTTTTTTACTTTTGTTGCTTTTGGATGCAGATGTTTTGTACCTGGGCCTTGGTAAGCCTGGGGGTGGCTGTGCGACCCGGAGCTCCAGGGGTCTGCAGCGTTCCTCCCTGTCTGGTTCCCCTCAGCATTGGGTGCCCAGTTATTGTTGGAGCCCCTTGAGGGGTCGGAATTCCACACCGACCACGGATCATTGCCGTTACTAGCCTGGAAGAGACGCCGGGAAAACTGAAGAATGATGGCGGGGAGTGTGAGATGGCTTTAGACACATGCTTTTTCCATCACACGGTAGCTGCCATCCAGAGACAGAAATCAGCTGAAGGTAAAGGGGAAATTCTGCTTTGTAGTGTACAATACATGAGGAAATAATGCACATGTAGAATAAGAGGCACATGCTAACACACGGATGCTGCTGCTTCACGGTGTAATGAGCTTAGGTGAGGTGACGAGGCATGCTTGCTGAGCTGCAGACACAGACATGCAACAGAGAAAGTGCTCCTTCGGTGGTTCAAACTGGATTAACAGCATGAGCTGCTTACTGTAGAATTAGAGGTTTGACAGTAAATTGTTGTTCAGAAACAAACTGTATAAATCTAAACAAATATATATATTCATTTATTATATAATGCTCTGGTGTTCTGTTGGGATGACTTTAGATTTGTCAATAGTTGATTGTTTAGCGTGGTGATTGTTAAAGTCCGCTTGTGACAGTAGTGCAAAGTGAGATCATGCTGTCTGCAGGCGATGTGAACAGTTGGGGGGGGGTCACAGACTTTTTTGACCAAAACCAGGTGAGGTGCGACAGCCTTTTGGTTCATGCGTTTGATCACCCCACCACCTCGAAGTGGCAGTTACCTCCTCGGGGGCCGAAAGAATGGGGGGAACTGGGGTGTCAGTGGAGTCCAGCTGGGGGCTCAAACCCCCAGCATCTACCTTTTGAGGAAAAAGAGGTGACATCATCACAAAGCGACGGCGGCAGTGCAGGTAAATAATGAGCAGTGGGCAGGTTAAAGGGATGGAGATCGAGCGCAGAGGAAAGAAATGGAGAGATCGTGTGGAACAACACATCTTCTGCCTCAAACAAAAATACATAAAAAAGACGGCCTGGCTTATCCAGCAGCACACTCCCTTCGGTGAAACTTCTACCGAAACAGATTTCTCCAATTTTATTTTCACACTTCTGCAGCTTTTGTGCATGACGCAACTTCTGCGAACATTTTCGGCAGCAGCTGCTCTCGCTTCTTCATCTGTGCCATGCACTTCTGCTTTTCTCTTTTTAATAGTATCGCAGCTAAATTTGTGAGAAGATTCATTGAAACCTGACAGATGCTAACTGTGAGAACATCTCCTAGGAGGCTGTCGGCTTGTGAACTTTAAGGCGCCCTGCAGCGGCTGCGCTTGTTAAAGGGTTCCGTCTCCCGGAAACTGCTGGTGTCCTTGTCAGTGCGGAGCCTGCTGACCTACGGCATGTCTGTCTGGCTCCCCAGCCTGTAGAGCAGCTCAGATCAAATCCGCCTGGAGAGCCATCGACTCTGCACTGAAGATCATTGGCTGCTCCCTCCAAACACAGGAAGAACTACACCGAAAGCGGCACAGCTCATAAAAGACACAACACAACCAGGACATGGTCTGTTTGAACTCGTAGCATTAGGCAGATGCCACAAGGCCATCAGGTCAAGGACTGAAAAACAGCTTCAATACAACAGCAATCTCCAAACATATCACTTTGCTAAACTACCACTGCAAATATGATTGAGAGGTATTTTCCATTTTATTACAGTTTCTTACTGTGCAGTGTTTCCTCGCTATATCCCAGTTCACCTTTAGTGATCTTGTGGATTTTCGTTCAGCGCAGCTTTGCATTCTTTCTTTTTTATACAGTGCAGTATGTTCTGCGTCCTGATTGGCTCGTGATCTTGTCAATCAATCTTTTCTGTGCAGCGTCCCCTCCAGAAATACGGCACACGCAGCTTGACAGATTATCATCGCGATCAGATCTTTATTATCATTCTATAATGCTGGACCTATTTTTCTATGAAGGTTTGAACTTTGAGAGTTTAAACACGAGAGAAAACATCTGTAATCCTGCTCTGTGAATTCCACCGTTCACTGGTTATTTACAGAATGTATCCGTCCTGATAGACGAGGAAACGCTGTACTGAATGAAGCTCTGACCTTTGTTGTAAGCTGTACAGCGACATTAATTTTTTTATTTTTTCAACCATTTATTCAGAAGCGTAACGTGAAAGTATGATACCTGTTTTGGTGCAGATGTTGATGAAGGTGCAAATTCATCGAAGAAGGATAGGTCCGGGACTGCAGCATTTCCCACGTTTGCAGGAGCTGCAGCAGTTCCTGCTGTTCCAGAAAACTGATTACTGTACTGCAGGATAAAAGCAAAGAGAAAAGAGCCAGAGTTAAACCCTTATTCCACATATTCCACAATGATTTATTCAGTTTTTATGGTTTATTTTTCTGCAGTAGAGTGAACATCTGCTCAGCAGATCCTGTCTGTCTTTAAAGTAGAATACTTCTGTTTTTGTGTGTATATTGGTAAAAAGTAGGAAGATAAACACCTACATCTGTACAATTTCTTACACGGCATTATTAACAAACCCGTTTGCTGAAAGTGTGTATGAGGTGTAAAAACAGACACTTCCTGCTCTGTTTCTGATGAAAGAGACAGAATCTGAAGTGTGGACATTGCAGGCTCCACTTTGGACCAGACTCTTTCTGAATGTTTAACCAGTGAATCATCTCCACATGGTGAAGTCATGTTTTCGGATGAAGTCAAACACACACACACACAAAACAATCCTGATCAGCAAATCCACAAAGGAGGAACATCCTGTTGAAGTTTCTTTTTTTTTTTCAAGCTAGACACAGCACCAGAATGCAGACGTGTCCTTCTCTACCACGACAAAACTGAGACTCGCCGAGGTACCGATAAATGTGGAATGTTCAAAGATTGTTCAGGCTCTTATTTTGATAGCACATATCCTTGACCTGAACAAAACAACAACCAGAAAGTTGGGGCGGTTGTAAAGGAGTCATTTCATCAGACCCCCGTCAGACTTGAACATTTTATCATTTTTTACCAAAATGTTTCTACCTGCATATATTCCAAGTCATTAGGGATATGTTTATCTATCAGAAAAAAAACATTTTCCCATTTCAGGGATTAGTTTACTTTTATTATTGGTCATTATTTTTACATGTGGCTACATTAATTTTTTAACACTGTTAGTATACTGTGAAAGCTCTCTGAATATCGTCATATTCACCAGATGTCAGGCCTGGCTGACATCATTAAATGATTTAAAAAAAAAAACAAAGAATAAATTATGTGTAACAATGTTGATGTTACGAGGTTGAAACAGTAGCTTTTTCTATCTTCATGCCATGTTACGTGTTGAGTTTGAACAATTCAGTCTCACAAAATAAAGGTGGAAAAAATACCAAAAAGGCAGAAACTGAGGTTCCTCTCTCTGAAGTCCAAAAGATTTCAGTGCTGGCACTTCCTGATGTATATGTAATTATGGATCATACCATTGGATTTAGCATGGGGGGGATCATTTGTGTTACAGGATTGAGGAGTTACTCATCCACAACAATAAAACTATTTAATTAATAATTAAATATTAAATAAAACACACAAAAATAACATTGCCAGCAAAAGCTTTAGATTAATAGAAAATCTATTGACTTTTTAAAATTGTGTTGATTGTTGTTCCTAAAGTAAACTTTTAATAAGGACTAAAAAGATGGCATTCATTGATAAAACTAAATTATCATCTCTCATTAAAACATGTGATATCATTAATTTAAAAAAAGTTTTAAATGATGCATTTCAGTGTGTTTACAAATCAATTTAAATATAAAGTTTGACAACCAGGCATATTAAATGCAAACTGGGAAGGAAGAGGACCATTTCTATAGAAGGAGTCAAATATGTTAAACAGACATCTACTGTCAGAATTACCTCAATGTAATCCTCGGGCACCAATCCAGTTTCCCCTCTGGAGTTCTGAGCTTCAATCCAACCGCCTCCAATATTCTGAAACATGACAACACAAGCGTGAACTTCCTGAAACATGCAGGAAGGGAACTGGGAAAAAGGTGAGAACAGAGGAAAGTTACACGAAAAGAAAACCTTTGGTGAACAACTACATCTGATTTTTATTCTTTCAAGCATAAAAGAGATGGAGTTGTACATGGAGCTAGTGAAATAATCAATGAGGGTTTGTTGCTCCTCAGACTGTTGACTTAGATGTAAAAAAAAAAAAAAGTCTTGCTTTCCTGATACATTTGGGAGCGAGTAAATGGAAGCAGATTAGAAAACTATGTGGGTCAACCGCCAGTGATCTTTGAACTGCTGATAACCGGCAGGGATGACATCATGTTTGCTCAGCCTTCGTTTCCAGCATTTATGAGACCGTTTTCAAATGAAAATGACAGTCGTGTTGTTTAGTCTCTGTTTTGGTTTCAGTAACCACACTAAAGGAAAGTATTCATAAACATATAATGACATCACACGAGGCATATTCACCATGTTCCACAGAGGATGTCGTCTGTGTGAATGTTTAATCAGAACGTTGTTTGCAATCGGGATGTCTTGTAAAAATATATGCCTATATGTGGTGAAAGACAGGAAGAGACGTCAGGTCATTAGACTTTACCGCGTTTGTGACGGTGATCGTCTCGCCCTCCTTCACCGTCAGCTCAACGTTTCCCGGCTCCGCTGTGAAATCGTATAAAACCTGTGCCTGCCGTTAAAAAAACAGAAGTCAGGTTGACGAGGCAGTTCTTGGATAAAGTTTCTTACAAAAAAAACACATCAAAGAACAAAACAGTGACCTCTGTGATCACCCAACTGTTGTAAGGAGAAATAAGGGCACGGTGCAACGAGCCAGACTCGTTCTTCTGTTTAGGCGGCACCTAAAGAAGATCTACCCAAAGACGGGGAAAAACTGAACATTTTTAGCTCGTGCAAGTGTGGGTGTGCAATAAAAGGAGGCGACAATCGTCTAAACAAAATGAGTTAATTTGCATTTTTTATAATTTTACTACCTGCTTTAGGTAAAGGGAGAGACAAGTGTTACTGGAACTCTTAAAAACATTTGCTGACTCTATTTTTCTGTGAAGAGCATGAAACACATGCATGCACTTTATACAAAGAACTTTAAAAAATATTTTACCATTCAGAAAAATTGGAATTTAGTTATCCGTAAAACTTTAGCTTCCCTTACAAAACATATGCATGCATACACACACGTGTAAAAACTTATTTCTAAAGAAAAAAACGAATAAGTAAGCTGATATTTCTCTTCTCATTTCAGATATGTCTAATGCAGAATTTACATACCTAAAATAAGAAAAAATAAAATTACCCTTTTAGGCTCTTAAGTTTTGAAACTAATGTAAGAAGTTCATAAGCATTCTGTTTCAATAAATAATAATGGTAGTTATTTACAGAAGCTGTAATTACTTTACCTGGGAAAGTATGGTTAATATATAATGGAAATACTAATAGCCTGCATAGAAATCATATTCAAAAGCTGTTAATCAAAACTTTAAGTGAAATGTAGCAATTGTGGACACTTTCTTAAGAAGAAATAGGAGGTTGTGGGATTTAAACTATGATATAATGGGGAAATATCCTGGTTTAACTGCAAGTTTCATTCATTTTACCCTGTTGATGACATTTTCGTCCTCACTATTATTTCTCATCTGCATGTGTTGAAAAAAGAAGATTACACCCAAGTTGCGCAATTGGACACTTATTCTTCTTATTTTGACAAAAAAAAAAATCAAATTTTCTTAAGAAACTAATGTTTCCTGAAAGATAAACATTAGAGTAAATTTAAAAAAAAAACGTTCGGGTAGGGTTTTGTTATTTTCCAAAGCGAAGCTGACAGAGCCATTTTCCGACACTACAGCAAATCGACTACACTACCCAGAATTCCACAGGGAAAGCTGTGACCCGCAGTGGGGAGGTAGTAAAATGTCACAAGATACCCTTTTTATGAGGAATATTTTCCACATATAACCCACAAAGTGGCTTTATATTTTACCCAAATACTTTTACCCCACACAGCCTTGACCCCTCTCCTTTACTGTTCAAAAAGAGGGCCTTTTAAGCGAAATTAACCGTGTGAAGCAAGAACTACGAAACTACAACTTCTGTCTGACGTTACGAGTCGTCGGTTATGCCAGCTAATGCCAGCAAAAACAAACCTAAATGACTCATTTAGAAAGCGAGGTCTTAAAAAAAATCTTAAGGTTGACGGACCTACCTTAAATGCCATAGTGACAGCATTGATCAGTCATTCCCACAACAGCCCGAGTAGTTTTCAAAGTCCTCCTCAGCTGGACATTTCTTCCCCGCTGTTTTTTTTCCAACTGAAGGCGTAAAAAACACAACAAGCGAACGTCCCGCTGGACATACGTCCCACCGCGCACAAAAACGTCAGATTAAAAACTAAAAAAAAAATCAAATAAAAAAAAAAAAGCATGTGAGAGAAATGACAGTACTACTTAAAATGAGTACCGAATTTGAAAGGCGTATTCAGCTGCTGACAGCGCGGAGGAAGGAATGACCTGCGACTGTGACGGAGAAAAACCGGAAGAGGGTTTCAGGTCTCACGCAGAGGTCCGACCTGTTCCCAAAACTACAAAATTACGGTTTACGGCAATTAGGCGCGACATTATGTCCACAGTAAAATATGTTGACACTAAAAACATTTAAAAAAAAATTAAAAATAAAACATAAATTGTTCTACAAAGTACTGGTGTGGCGAGAAACAAATTATTTCACTTATTTACACACACACAAACAAACAAACAGAATCATTAAAATTTAATTTATTTTTTTACAATTAACTATTGTTTTCTCCAATTATATTACTCTTCAATAAAAATTATTTAAATTTTAAAAATGACAACGTAAACAGTCTATATGTCATAAAGAACAAGAAGAAAACAAGAAAAAATCAACTATTCTAACCCCCCCCAAAATAAATAGGATTATTATTATTATTATTATTATTATTATTATTATTATTATTATTATTATTATTATTATTATTATTATTATTATTATTATTATCATCATCATTATTATATTTCTTTATTTTTATTCAGTCAGTTGCACGACTAAATGAACTCTTCATATATATATTTATATTGGCCTATAAAAAAATCAACAATTCTGTGACCATATAGTTTTCAGTCAGCAAAATTAATATGCACATTTTCTATCTGGAATTTCCAGATGCAGCACCATAATTACACTATCTTTCAAATCTAAATAACTATTTTTAGTCTTTAGTCTAATTGTAACAATCACATGTTTGTAAACGTGTAAAAAGAGACCATACTTTTTCTTATAGGACCATTTATAACTTTGAGAAGGATTTTGATACAACAGCAATGTTCACATTTTGTAAAAGAAGATTGTTTTACAAAACATGGGAAAACCTTCTCAACAGTAGATTTTTCATGCTGGCACCGCCCCCTGCTGTGCATAATGTGCCATTACAAGATTCACAATCTACCTGCTGCATTCAACCAAACAATAATTAACTTTTCACTACAAAATAATTAGCTAATACTTAATAGAAACATAAATGAGTCAACCTTGCTTAAATAAGTCTTTAGTTGAAAAAGAAAAAGAAAAATGTAGAACATCTGCAAACAAACATTTTTCTTTTTTATTAAAATACATAAATCTGTGTATTTCTGTTTTTCTATTAAATTGTAAAGAACTCACAAGACAATAAGACATAAAAGCAGTAGTCAGAGGGCAACCACACCAACAACATTCCTGCAATAATCCGATTGTTTTGGCTCATGTAGTGTTTAATCAATTAGAAGGTAACAAGTAAAGGGGCCAATAAGTGATACATTGGGATCTTTAAGATCTTTCTCTTCACCTGCTGCTCAGATGTTAAAATATCTGAACTCAACAGCAGCTTTCCTGTGGACCAAAAGTACTGACAACAGCTGAATATCTGTGGGAATGGAATGGAGCTGTCAGGGACTGTTCTCACTCTGAACCTTGGTGTGAAATCATCTTGTCTACCTCAGAAGAGTTCTTTGGAGATATTTTCTAAAATATTCTGTCAGAAAGAAAAAAAAAACCATAGACTTTTTTTTTGCTTTGTGTACGTTAAAAACTAACTCTTAAAATTAAATACTGAAAACCTGCCCCAATGAAACGTGTAGAAGCAGCCCAAAAGTGCCTGGAAGCACAGAAATTTGGTGGGATTGTCTGTCCTGGTAAACGTTAAACGACCAAGCATTTGTTCTAGTATCACCTAAATTCATCTGGCAGTGCAGGTGTGGCACTAGAGAGGCTGGTCGGTGTTTGGCAACTCCTTGTGCATTGTGCTCAGTTTGAAGAGTCCCCCCCCCCCCTTTCATGCCTGCATATTTTCTTTCCCATCCTGCTGGCACTGAACCTCAGTTCTGAAATGGATGCAAAGGCTGATTGTGGAGATTTACAATGTGTTGTGCGTGCACATGTTGTAGTTAATTATTCAAATGCATGGATAAGCTTTTACCACATTAATTACATGTTATTACCTCATTTCTGTATTACTGCTTTGGGCCTGTAGATAGAGCTGACAGTTTGTTTTTTACACCAAAAACGCCACTTTATTAGGTTTTTTAATGTGAAACGTGTACGTTCTTTGTCATAAGTCTGGTTTGTTGTTCCTGCTCATGGTGGACTCACTGGTGTCTTGATTCATGCCGTCCTCTGCTGGAGAACAGCTGCAGCAACAGAGTCTTTCCTCCCATCAGGTCTGTTCTGAAGTCCATATCAAATGAGGGGGAATGTCATGCTGAATCACTTTGAGTCCCTTGGGTGTTACCATATCAGAAGACAGATGGACAGGAGGAAAGATCACCCAGCAAACATTAAACAGCACTCAGTCTTTCTAAGCTTCTGAAGTCACTTTTAAACTCAATGCAATTCTTAAAAAATGGCCTCATGATATAAAAATGAGCACCTTTATTTCTATGGTTAGATTGGTTAATCTTTGCAGAAAATAATGTAAGAGACCAAAAACCCCTACAATAAAAATGCAAAGTCATAAATAAAAGTGACTCTTCCAGACCCACTCCAATGAAAATTGTGTCTTTAAAATGTTCTTGTGGTGTTTTTCTAATAATGGAGGACATAAATAATTTCAGATTAAAACTGAGTATTTCTTTTTTTTAAATCTTGATTAAAACTTGCAGTTGTAAAAAGCTGGCATTTGTCACCAACTTTTTAGGGCAAAACTGTATTAAACGGTTTGCCTCAGAGTGGAAGAAACATCCCAGCTCCACCTTTGATGATTCTGTCATTTCTTTTATGTTTCTGCACACAAATAAAAGCATTTGCATTTCACACAAACCTCTTCGGAGAGTCAGACTCCCAGCAGTGGTGGGAATTCATGTAAAGTGAACTGTGGCAGCTCACAGATTACATCTGCCAGAGTCGGAAACTGCCCGCTTGTTTCTATTTTTCCACACAGGAGTGTTTCCAGGCCCCTGAATGCATCTAAATGAGGTTTCAGGGTAAGCATTGTGTCAGAGGGTGTGGGCCCATATTGTTCACAGTTAATTATTAATATCTTTCTGATTAATCAGTGACAATAATGACCGCGGGACTCTGAGATAAAAGGCTTTGGATCTGTGGAAGCAGAGGGGAGTGGTGGCAGGCGGTGCATGAGTTCTGACATTTTCATCAGGATTCACATGCACACGTTCTTCCAAACATGTCCCAGCTGGGATTGCATGTAATTCTGAGTATACTAAAATATGAAAATTAAAATGACTTTAATAACACAAAACACAAATGACATAGCTATGGATGGATGGATTCTATGGATGGAGGGAATAACACCAGTTTATTCAATATAACTTTTTAAAACAGAAAATGTCAAAGTGCATGTTACTACTTCATAAAACACTGCTAAGTTCAAGAAAACATTCATTTTTGAGACATTTAGCACCACTATCAGCCACAGGTAAAATACATTTGTCTGAAATATTTGCATAAAATTGGCTTTAACAAGCATCATTTTACAGGTGGAACCTCAAAACTGAACAGTGGCACGCTTGTCTCAGCTAAAAATAACATAAATTACAAACATTTGCTTAATCTGTTTAATTCTAACAAGAACTGCCAAGCTAAGTGCATTAAAATAAGAGGTAAATCCTTATTCTTTTTAAATTAAAGTCAAGCTTATTTCCTGTATGGAACACTAAACGTGCCACAATTTACCCCCATTTTTAGAAGATTTAAATAGAAAACATGTTAGTTTCCACACAAAATCCTACAGGTTTTTATGCAGCTCTAACTTGACACATCCATAGATGCTTTTTACATTCAAAAGGAACCAAATAGGAATTTTTTTTCATTAATATTTAATGTCACTTTTTCTCATCTTACTCATTCAATGACTTTTTAAACTCGATTTGAAAGATTAAAGTGAAGTTTTTAGCTTTACTGAAACTAAAAATTGTCCTCTAAAATTCAAACACCATCACTTTAAAAAACAATCTTTTGTTAATTAAATGAAATTTCAAAACTTTTGTTCTTTGTTTGATAAGGTTAATGCAAATTATAAATAAAAAAGACTTTAAGCTTAAAAATGTCCAAAACATGGAAACTTGGAAGAACTGTGTCCTGCAATTGCTGTTATTCTTAACATTGAAAGGCTTTGATTACCAGAATATTTCAATGAAACCTCAAAGGTAAATGAAAGGTAGCACGTTTCCCTCCATATCCACATCTTCCTCTGTCATTAGCTTCAAAGAAAGGCCAACAATAGGCAGATCATGAGATACAAAACAGATATTTTAAACAAAACTCATCAAGTTTGGATCAATTCAAACTTTGTGCTAAAACAAACTACAGAAGATTTTGGCAAATTCCCTTTGTAGTCTTTTACATTTAAGCTACAGTTTTAAATGGCAAAAGCTTCAGTACTTTAACTTTAAAGGCTTGCAGTGCTTTGAGTTTTCTTAGATTCTTTATACTTTCTTGTGTTCTACAACAGCAAAGTTGCCAAATACAAAACAATATAACAAATATCTCAATATTTTTCTGTGCATTTGGTAAAGACTCCATTGTTTAGATGAAGGAGATATTTATGCTTCTCCTGTGTGGAGAACAAACAAACAAACTGTTTTTAGACAAAAACTCTGGTCTGCTGGTGCTCGATTTCTGTCACTTTTTTATTTATGCTTATTTAAATGTGTGAATTTCTACATTCATATTTACTCATTTTGAGAGAGTAAATATGATTTTTTTGTCCTTTTTGTTTACACCCTAAGCTATTTATAAAAAAAAGAGGAAATAACAGATTTTTCCCCCAGTTATTAGCATGAGTTCTCTTTATGCTTCATCTGCAGCTACAGCGCCCTCTGGTGTCTGGTGTGGGGTGTTACTACAGCTGATGCTGATACATTCATTGGACTTCTATGTGCGTGCGCGATCATTTTAAAGCATGGGGCTGTTCACGAGAAGACATGGTGATTTTGGGCTCCTTCAAACTGACTGAGGCTTCATTTAATTTACTTTCTGCAACAGGACGGAAATTAAATACAGACGCTGTGACAAAAAATAAACTAATTAGCAGCAATTTTCACTTGGAATCACAATAAATAAACAATAAATCACACAAATGTCTTATGAACTTCTTGCAAAACTCTCTTAGCTATTTATACTTGATTTCAAACCATAATCTTCAAATTTTTGTAATTTGTTCAGTTTATACTCCAAAATTTTAGATTCTTATTTTTGCATCCAGTTATTCACAATTCAGTTAAAGTTCTCATCTAAGCATTAAAGAAACTGAATGGAAAACAAGTTCAGGCGACTATTTTAGGAAAGAAACATACTTTTTAAAAAACGTTTCAATTCCTGAAAGGTGCTACAGAGAATTTGAGAGCCCCCACCAGAGTGTGTTTTGTTGGCATTTTTGCCTTACCCTCACAAATCCTGGTAACAATTTAGCTTTATAGTTTTTTGGGTAAATGATTGTCTGGGTGAACTCTTTTTAAGAAACTATCTAGATCTAGATGGAAGTTTTTTAGTTTTCAGACTTCACAGGTCTTCATTTCTCCATAGCTACTTTCTTCCGGTTCCTCTTGGATGCCACATGCTCTCTGGAGGTCACTGGGGTGCTCAAAAGCCGCATGAAAAAACTGCCCAAACAGGCGCTCCATCAAATTTTCACCACGTGGAAACAATCCTTGCAGGAAGGCGATGTGTCCGCCGTGAGCCGTCACGAGCAGCGCGACGTTCGGCAGGGACTGGACGACGGAGACGGGAAAAGCTGTGAGAAGAAAGAAAAACACTTAACCCAAACAGGAAAATGACCAATTTTATAAATCAGACAACATGAGAAAAACTATGCAGATATCAAGTTAAAATGACTTTTTCCAGACCATCATTCTATTGACTGTTAGCTTTTGCTAACTTAAGATGAAGATTTGTTTGTAAACCAAGTTGATCCTGAACTTCTTTAGACTGTAATCAAACATAAATCTGACTGAATGTGGTAGGAACTAACAAAAAAGTACAATGTTACATTGTAGTAGCATGAAAACATGAAAAAAACCTGCTAAAATTACAGCTTTTAAACTCCCTCACATGCAGCATTTGCCATTCTGGTGTCTGTTCCAACTGCACCAAGACAAGTCCTGGGTTCATGGGGAGGAAATTGGTGAGAATTCAGTCAAATATTTAGAAAACAAACAGAACAAATAATCAGACAGAAAAAATGCACTGTTCAAACTTTCATTTTAGCTTAACATTCTCAAAAAAGTTCAATTTGACTTTCTTAGTCGCCTAATTTATGTATTTAACTTGTAAGGCTAAATAATGCACTGCAGCTGATTAATGATGCAAAAATGGCTGAATGCAGCTCTGCAGCCCACATCTGACCAATGTTAACATGGTTTACTGTGGTACTATATATTGTTACTATTTAAAGAGCCACTCCAATGAAAATAGTGCTTTTGATGTTTATAACATGTTCTTGTAACATTTTGGCCAGGGGTGAGACTTATACTCAGGAGTTACTTACTTATAAATTTTGTAAACATCAATTGTCTCATATATATATATATTCGTTTTTTTTCCAAGAACAACCGATTGCCTGTTAGCGGTTGTTTCCCACTACCAACCGCTAGAGGGCGCTGCTGGTGCAACATCAGTATTTGCTGCTGACAGCAACATAAGAAGAAGAAGAAGAAGAAGAAGAAGAAGAGCCGTCGGGGCAGCAAGTCATCAAATGGGGTTACAGAGACACAGAAGTACCACTGAAGGCGCCGTCATTCAGCCGCAGCGCCTGCAGTACAGAAGGTAAGGCGGCGGGAGCATCTAGTCTATAAACACACTTTTGGACAGACATTGATTTTGAAGTTTGTCTAAAGAAACAGCAGATGAAATGGCATTTGGTGTGAAAGCAGCATTAAAAACAGGCTTGGAGAATTTGTTCAAAAGAGTTCCACTTTTCTCCCCAAAGAGCGACTTGTACTCCATAAAATACGATATTTATTCAAAGCAGGAGTCAGAATGAAAAAATGTTGTTTGAAAAAGCTTGTAGTTGTTAAGTACAAACTACAATCAGCAGGCAAAAAGCTCTCTGCTCCAGTCTGATCATCCACTTGCAGACAAATGGATCCATGAACGTCTCCGTTTTCCTGGTCTGAGCTGGAATCTGGATCTAAACTGTACGACTGGATAGCTCCAATATTGTTCACCATTTTTGTTGCTCCCATAATGTTAGGTGCAGGGTTACTCCCCACTAAAAGTCCCGCCCACAACTCAGAGGAGAATTTCTAATACACTACTGAAACTACGTCCTAGAAATCAACAGATTTTTTTCTAATTTTATCTAAAAACAGCATTATCATAGTGATAGATCTCTGGAAATGATTTTAAAGTAGATCCAAAAGTGATCAGAATGGGCCCTTAAAGATGACTGGGATCCCTTCAAAGCATGTATGATGAACATGCGTGTTCTCATAACTTCAGTTTCCCTGCTGACAATTCCACTGTCTTATTTATTGAACTCGAGGCTAAAAGCTCCCTGCAGCGCCCCCTTCTGACTGAACATGGAAGCACAAAATGTTGATTGTCTGTAACCCTCTGTAAATCATTGAAAGTTTTTGAAAGTCATTAAATAAAGCTAAAGATGCTGAAGTCATCATTAGTTAAAGGACTTATCTGGCCATGCGGCTGATCCTTAAGGGCGCAGAAGGGTCACCAGCATTTTTGTGCTCACGTCTGAACAGTCTGATCAACTCACCGTTCTCAGGAGAAAACGGGTCGTCTGCTGCGTTGAGACAAAGGATGGGTACTGCAGTCTGGGGGAGTTTCTTTCCTGGGCTGGCATCAAGGTAATAATCCACACAAGACTTGTAACCGAACACCACGGAGGTGAGGCGCTCGTCAAACTCCCGGATCGTCCTCGCCTGCAGGAGAGGATGGCACGAGATGGCAGAGAGGAAACACGCGTGGGAGGACGGGATCTCTTCTAAATCCACATCTTACCTTCAAGACGTGGTCGACGTCCACCACCTTCTCCAGAACCTTCCTGTGCCTGTGGGGAAACAAAATGTAAAATCCACGCGTGACACCAGCCAGCTTTAAATGAACAGAAGGCGTCTGACCTGGAGACGGCGCGGCACAGACCATATGTGAGGTATGTGTTGAAGAGCAGCCAGTTGAGAGGTTTTTCCAAAGAGTTGGAGGAAACGATTGCATCCCAGGCCACAGAGATGGTGATTCCTGCCACCATTCCCGAATCCCCCCGCTTCCGGGCCAAGTAGTTCAACAAGATCATGCTACACATGGGGGGGGCAAAGCCGTGAAAGATGGAGGAGGTTGAAAAGGAAATTTGGAATCTGATCTTCAGCAAACAACTCACCCTCCTAAGGACACACCAGCCCCGAGCAGAGGAGCATGAGGGTGGAGTCTCTTCACGTGCTGGACCACACGCTCCAGATCTGAGGTGTTTGCAGCACAGTAGGTGACCGGAGTCTCCAGAAGAGGAGCCACACAAGAGAAAGAAGTGTGACCCACAACTTTAGTTTTTCTGTGGCAGACACTAATGCGGGGAACTCCCAACAGACTGTGATATGCATATTTATTTGTTTCAACACACATAAAAACTAAAAATGTTTTGGAACCAGTGCCTGTCTTTCCAAAGTGCTGCATGAAACCGTTACCCCCTATATAATTAGGATTTTTCTTTTACTTATAGTTTTTAATTTTATAACTTACAAAACGCTTTATGAAATCATGCAATGGAGTGTTCGGGGCAAAAAAAATTAAAGGTACGAGAATAAAGCCGTTAAATTATGAGAAAGGTGTATCATTTTACAAGAATAAAGTCGCTATGAGAAAAAAAAGTCATAATTTTACGAGTATAATTTCATAATTTTACCAGAACAAACTGATAAAATTATGAAATGTCAAAATTTTACAAGACCTAATACATACTGACACCATGTTTTTATTTAATAAAAAACGTCACACTTCACTTTTTTAAAAAGTTTTAAAGAATTTGAAGGAGTCTCTGTACGCATAGGACCAGAGTAGAAAAATCACCAAATGACTTTGTGACACCATATTTGTGTCTTTTTTTAAAAAAATAATATCGTTTTTATAAATGTCAATTTCTATAAAATAAGAAATACATTGCATATTTATGAGAACATAAGTGTGAGTGTGCTGGGTTTTATTATGATTCTTATTTGAACTATTTGTCTTACTATTATTTATTATATACGGCCCTGTGAGATGCTGTTTATCAGGAGAAGTGTTTTCTAAATAAACCTGAATATTTTAAACTGGTAATATTAAAAAGATGTGATTTTGCTTATTGTTTGTGTGTTCATCAAACATTAATTCTAGAAGAAATAAAAGACTTTTAGGAATATTTGGGTTGTTATTGCAGTGAAAACTCACCAACAACTCCTCCCCTGAAACTCCTCTGTTGTTGAACACCACACATCTAAAAAAAAATTAAAAAAAAAATCAACATAATAGAAGCTGCGTCTCTATTTCTGCCTCCACAGGTGAGGAGATCAGCTGACCTGTAGCCGTGGCGTGTGGCCTGAGTGACGGCGTGCCGGACGTAAGACTGCTGGCTGTTTCCTGTCAGGCCCGGGAGGAGGAGCACCGTGGGGCGAGTGGAGGATTCTGGGTAGGTCGTGCTGGTCTGATTGTCCACCCAGTCCAGAGAGATCTGCCCTCCATCCAGCGTACGGATCAACTCACTGAAAGGTGAAGGTTGAGATCAGGAAACAGCAGTTGGAGAAGTAATCAGAATACAAAAAAAAAAGAAAAACGAGTTTGCTTTTACTTGCGATAGGACACAGGCGGTTTGGTTTTGAGGAGTACACAGATGAGGGTTTGAAGCCGGCCCTCCCAGCACCATGGAGTGGGACTGAAGCACTCAGAGACCACAGGACAGTGCTTGCGGAGGAAGGCACTGAAGGGCTGGCTGCAGATCAGGGCTGGTGGCTGAGGAGGAGATGGATTTAGGGGGTTCTGCTCTTCTGAGTGATAAATGCTTTAGTCCCCACACATGATGTGAATTAAAAATAGCTATAAAATGGTTTTGGGTTGATTGCATTCAGTGAGGGGGGCCGGACGTGGGCAGTCGTTGCGTAACCTTGACTGACCTGACACTTGCGGCCCCACAGATAGTAGAGCGCGCCAGTGACGGAGCAGAGGAACAGCATGTACGGTCTGGAGACCCCCTCCCACCACGTCCTCCACAGCTCCGCACTGCTCAGGTACATCATCATGGCAGCCGTCTATGATGATGATCCGCTCCCAGGCCGGGTTTCGCCGACGGACGTGACAGGGAAAATATACACTCATGAAATCAAGAATGGAAATGTTATGGGACCTGCCTTCATTCCACCACAAAGCGCTCGGGATGTGTGCAGCTTCTCCTCTTCTCCAACACCAGCGTTTTGGTTTTGTTCTTAACTGCCGGCGTTTTGTCGCGGATGCCGCTTCCTCGTTCCAGCTCAGATGTTCAAAGTCCGCCTCCTCCAGTTCGCTCTCCTTCGGTCTTCATGGCTTCTTATCGGTTCTTCTTTTGGATTACCGCCACCTTCTGCTAGCGGCTCCCAGCTGGAACTACAAGCTGCGCCTCAGCGCGCGGGGCCCTTGACCAAGACGCTACGGAGAGCAAAATGTGACAAAACTTCGAAAAACAATTCTTAGATGAGAAAAATGCCCCTGATTTGGGATTACTCGATGTGAATTAAATATTGTTAGACTTGTTAGAAACACAGTTAAAATTGTTATAAATATTTTAGGTTGAAATAACATAGTAGTATGTCATTTAATAAATAAAAGCATAATTAAGTACACATTAAACTGTTTTGTGCTTTTTTCTGCACAAACCAGCAGGAGCTAGTAAGTGGTTGGTGAAATTAAATTTTTTTATTAATTTATATTTATTGACAAAAATATCCCTGCATGAAGGAATATTTTGGGATTGTTGCTCAAAAAATTGGCATAGAATCATTACACAAGTCATTTACAATTTTAGTTAGGCATTAGCCTTTTTTTAATTTATTATTTAATGGCATGTGTATTTAGAGTATGGGGTCTAGGGTCCCATGTTGTTTAGAAATTAGTTTCATCATTGGTGTAATAACTTTTAAATTTAAACCACATTTTTCTTCTTGTCTAAATCTTTTAAAATTTCCACTCGGAATTTTACAGATAGTAAAATAGTTCAGAAAACATCTGTGCAGCATGTACTCTTTTAAAGTGTTTTTTTTTATGTTATTTGACATATGTTTTTAAAAAGTAATAGGCGTGTAAAGATTAATCGATCAATAGATCCAGCTAGACCGATCTGTCTTAGGCAGTATCAAATCGACCTATACCATTGAAAATTTATATATACCATATACCATTGTAAAGCAGAAATGGCTACATTCAACTCTGGTTCACTCCACAGTTGTCTATGTTGCCGGTCTGCAGACTGGTACTGGTCCGTGGGTCACATGGTACTGGCCACAGAAAAAAACCCTCACATTATTTACATTTGATTTGTTTTGTGATTCTAGGGGAATCTTCAAGTTAAATGGAAATCTATATGACATTTTAATGGGTCATACATAAAATGTAGTGAACAACATAAGTTTAAAGCGGCTGCAGATCTCTGAAAATTCAATGAAACAAAGTTTCTGGTTTAGGAAAATTTGTTAAAGAAAAATGTACGAATTTTCCTATTGTGAAATTAAACAAAACGCTCAAAGAAACTTTAGCACAAAAAAATTTGCACCAATGGGCCAATATTTAATGACAAATCTAAACTATAGTCAACCTTTTTTCCCTAAAGGAAAATCTGAGCCTGAAGTGAGTTCACTCAATGCTAAAAGTCCCACTTCACTAAAAATTGAGTTCACTTCCTCCCACTCCCATTCAAGCAATCTTTGGTTTATTGTCTAGCTATCCAATATTTGATATTTCTTTGTATGAATGTATAATTGCTGATTTTATTGTTTTGTGCATTATTCTTGCTTTGATTGCTTGAAATAAACCATTTCAAATCAAATCAAAATTGTGTTTGTGATGTTTTAACAGGTTTAATAGGTTTTAACAGGTAGCATTTTTAATTTTCTGATTTCTACAGCACCTTTCACATACAGAAGTCACAATATTTACAGATATTTTTAATCTGGATTTTATGAATTACCATTTTTCCCCTCAATAGTTACAAAAATCCAGAAGCTTAGAAAACTAATACCGACTTTTGCCTCAGTGCAGTGAGTCAATTCAAACGCACCGAAAATTTAGATTCTTGCAAGAAAAATCACATTGTCAATGTAAGGAAACTGATTTTCTAGACAGGACTGTAAAATAGGTAAATTAGGTTGGTTCGTTCCCTTTCAGTTTCCTGCACACAGAAATGAATGAATAATGACTCAGAGACAGTTACTTATCTTTAGTGGATTTTTACTACGTACAAGAAGCACAAATCTGTACGAAGGGTTACAGACAGATGTACAGGCTGCTGCACTCAAAGTCCGAACAACCGGAGCTCAAAGTCTGAACAACGGAGCTCAGAGATGGGCTTAGTGTATAAACCCTGCATTTGTATATTCAGAGGATCACACACTGGACAGTGGTGTGAAAATCACGCCCACAGGTTGCTGGTGGAGAGACGCTTGAAGGTCAGGAAGCTTCGAGTGTCAGATCTCTCTGATGTTCTCACAGACATTTACCAGAGCACAAACACCAGAACACACAAAAAGGAAAAAGGGAGGATGAGGAGAAACTGTGAGAAAAATAGCATGGCTGTGCTTTCTTCAAATGTAATATAATTTTGAGATGATAATACCTGCTTAGTGAATTAAGTTTGAACCATTATTGTAATAAAAGTTAAAGGCAGTTTCTATTTGTAACAGTCAAACAAGTTGGCAGTGCATTGTGGGACTTGTAGTGACATAGCGGCGCAAGCGGGCCAAAGATAATCACGCCAGGGGAATAGTTGGGAATAGTGGGAATAGTTGTTTAAAAAAACAAATGATCAAATGTTTCTATATTGATCTCACAAAAAGAACTGTTATTTTCTCAAAAACCAAAAAGCTGCTTCCTCCCATATTGAACAAACAATGAAATGTATGCTGTTTCTTATGACTAAAATAATAATAAAACTTTGTAATTGACATAAATAAAAATACAGCACAATAAACAAATGTTGGTATACAATATGTAATATATACATGTATTATATATAGCATTATACAATAACGTTATGTACAACAAAAATTAAACATATTTTTAACAATACCTTCTGTAGTCAACAAAGGAACGCAATGAAATAACAAAAAAAATGAAATTTTAAATAAAATTAAAATTTAGTATTAAAAATAATAAATAAAGTCCCAAAGAAATGTGGTTTAATTGGAGTTTTATTTTGAATTTAGGCCATGACATTTCCGGTAGTGACGTCTATTTCCGCTGTATGGCAGAGGCGCTGGACTCTTCTCTTCATACCGCCTCTTTGCTGTCTCAGTCGTTGATGAGCTAGGATTACATATGAGGCAGAACATGGCATAAACATGGCCCACAATAGAAGCTTTTTCCTCGAAGGTAAGCTGTGACACTCCATCCCCAGCTTTGGGCCGGCCACACGCTGTTTTTATCCGCCCGAATTCCTGCTTTGCTGATGCAGGTTCTGGGTGTCCTGGTGGTGTCAAACGTAATCGGTCCAAAATATGTGTCCATCCAAGACTGCTAACGCTTGTTAGCCCCACATAGTTGACAATCCACCCATCCTCTCACACAGCAGAATTGGGGGGTAAAGTGAGCACTGCTGGAACGGTGGGGGCTCTACAAGTTCCAGCCTGGAAGGGCACTGGAGATAGTGGCGGTGCGGTGCGGTGCGGTGCGGAAGGTTTTTAGGTAGATTCTCGCCTATGCTAGCCCGTGTATCGCTGACGTTAGCTGAGTTTGCAATGTGAGAGCTGGACGTAGCCAGCAGAAACAGGCCTTCCTGTATTTGCAACCAGCTAGCCACCAGAAAAACGCTCATCCGACGCAGAAAAATCCGCCAACATTTGCTAAATGGTCACGAAGAAGTGAATTCATGAAGTGACACCCGAGCAGGATGCTAACGACACCTAGCTACGCTTTAGCTGAATTTTAATAATGGTACCAAATGTAAACATTGGCAACCACTTTTGCTGCTTTTTTCTGTTTATGATATTTATATTTAAACTTTATCTTGAAGAATTAAATATAAGTATTCAAACCTCTATGCATCTTCTGTGGTTATTTATATATTCCTTAATGTCAAACATAATTTAGGTTTCTGAGCTAGCTTAAGTTAAGGTTTCTGAAAAACAGAAACCTGAAGGGTAAAGTTTAAACCCATTGATTTTGATGAGGGCCGACCTTATTAAGTTAGCTAAAATTTTGTTTTGTTCTAAAAGCAGTTTTAAAAAAAAATCACTTTTCAGTCAGGGGCAAGGACACAAAACATGCCAACTTATATGGAAAACGTTTGAGGAATTAAAACAAGATTGTTCTTTTTTTATTTTTAGAGTTTTTGATATTCTGGAATAGATGACCTCATTATTGTTCATTTCTAAAATAGGAAAAAAAAAACCTGCTCTTTCCCAAATAGTTTATTTTTCGAGTTAAATGTCTCATTTGAATGCCTACATGCTGCATACTAAATTATTATTCAGCACAGACTTTTAATTCTTCCAAAAAGTTTTTTTTTCTACATTTCGACAGATTAAAAAACATAAGAAGATGAGACGTTCACATTGCAATAAAGAACAGAAAACAGAAATGAGTCTAAGTCTTCAAACCCTGGGATTTGATTTTTGCTTTTTCTTTTTTTTTTTTAAAAACTACTACTTATATAAAGATGAGTTTTGTATTTTGCAAAACTTTCAGGGCAGTCGTGATGAAAATGAGTCAAATGTGGGCCTACTTTGTCGATGTAGTGGTATTCACGACAAATAAAGAATCGATTTAGAATGAGACCGGGAACGTTTGCAGTTTGTTGGCCCTTCAGCCCAAATGGGCCCTATGAAACCTGGGAGGAATAAAAATACCCCACTTAGTTGTTCCAAACCAGACTGATGGATGGATTGAAGTAGCTGAAGAACGGAGCAAAAAAACCTGACGTTTCCATAGCGACGTGCCGACTCTGCTGACACTCATCTGAAGCAGATGAGAACAGCCAATGAGGTTTGACAAAAGACAAAAGAATATCAGGATTTTTTTCATAATCAGTGTGTTCTATTTTAGCTTCTAATACAGTTTGTCTCTAGCATGTGAAAACCTAGAGCTTTTTATTTTTCTTCAATTCTTCTACACCTGATCCTATATTTTCCCACCACAGTGTCTGCTGTGCAGCCATTATGCAAGAGGAGAAAAAAGCCTTGGAGCTCAAAACTTTTGTTTTGAAAAGTGAAAAGGCTTTTAATGTCTGTGCCTCAGCAACATACATGCAAGAGTAAAAGGGAAGTGGTTCCTGGAGGTTTAAGTATTGTTTACCTGCTGAGCCTGCAGCCAGCCGGATGACCTGCATTAACGTGGTTATGTATGGGAGGTCGTTGGGGTCACAGGTGGAACAAATCCAGTAGCTCTTCCATGAAATTGCAACTATATTTTATAAAGCTCGTTTAAAAAAAGACAAAAATCGTTGCCTTGTGAGGGGAAACAGGAATCATACACACTGCAATGCCCAACTGCCAGAAGATAGGATTTCTTTTGGTTTTTTTTCTCCATTAGTTTGTGGCATCTTGTTGTGCAAATGTCAAGGAGTCGGCACCCTGAAGCCCTGGAGTTCTCTGGCTTTGAGGAAAAAATGATAACAATTGATATAAATGTTTGTTTTTTGTAGTTTGGGTTGAATTGTTGAAGTTTAGTTGAAGTTTTTTTTCATTTACGTAAGATAAAGCAAAATGATGGTCAAAAGTAAAAGTTGAATCTATTGTCAGAGTAATTTATTCTTAGATTAGACTTAATCTAAGAGTATTAAGCCTATCAATATTATCTTCTGCTGCACATCAGTGTCTAGTTGCTGTTCAGAGCAAAGTTCTTCAAGTATATAACTGCATTTAAGTTGAAAAATAATCGGATTTTACATCAAAATTGTCGTATTTATATTCGATAATAAAAGAAGAAAAAACGATAAAAGCTCTGTAAAGTCATTTTTAAATCAAGACCATTTGTGTCAGCAAGAGAGTCTTTTTGACAGGGGGTGTATTTTATTTTAAAAAGGGACTTTATCTCTTGTTGCCAAAAGTAAAAAAAATATTAAAATAGTTACCGGAAAAAAAATATCACATGTATGATTAAATTATTGTAAATCTTCAAAAGTTACATTCTGTGAATGAATGGCCATTAAAATATTAATATAATATATTTTTCTAAACAATGAAGTGAAACTTTTCTGAGCTTTGAATAACAAACTGACACAAATTTAGCATAAATTTGTTCAGGCTTATTTACCTTGCTATTGGAAGTTTTATTCCAGATTTCTCAATGAAAGACGTGCATTATTAATGGACACAACTTAACACACCATCTGGGACCCGTGGACGCTCGTCTTTATGAATTGAAACCACATGAAAGTCGGATGACTTGAAACTAGAAACATTAGCCTGACTCTGTAAACCTGCTTTTGTCCTTATTGCCCAGTTTGTGTGCGAGTTGCACCGTTGTGCAACATTTCTGTCCATTCCATTCCTGACCTCTGTCACACATCTGCCATGTGAAGCAGGAGGGGCCACCAGCTTGTTTACCTGAATCTGTGATCCCATCTTCTGCTTTGACGCGCAGAGAGAATCAGATCTCCTCAATGAAGAGAATCTGTGGCTAACCAACAGATCGCAACTGCTGTGTGTTTTACCGGGGAAATGGTGAATGGGGGTTTTGGCACCAAATTACCCTTTGCTTTATATTATAATAAAGAAATTATGAATCAAAAGTCTTTAAGTGTGTTAAAGTAGTCATTTTAATTTGGTTAAGAAATATTTGTCCAAGATTCGCCTAAGCAGCTGATCAGCTATGTGCGTAACATTCAAATAACAAAATAAAAGCCCAGGATATTTGAAGTTTATTGCAGTGACACAAGTGATTTTTTAATATATTTTTTGCGGTGCCAGCTGTTTTTTCTTTTAACATTTCCGATTGTTGAAACGGTCGGCCCTCAAGCTTCTGTCAAATGATGGTTTGAGCTGATGCTTGTGTGTTTGTGTCCCTGCACTGATGTGAGTTTCTAACTCTGTGAGCTATTTATTCAATTCAAGCCCTGGATAGATCAGAGACCAGGCGAGATGGAGGCTTCAAGCACAGCTGGAGCTTTTCTCCTCCTAGTGACAGTGACGAAGAAACGCTAAACGAGTAAGCATCTTCTCCGGGCCTCCATTTCAGAAGCTGCACTGCATCACTCTACCAGCACACATGCAGAGAAGACATGTCCTCTGTTATGGAGCAGCGGCTCTATGATGATTATCCTGCTTCTCTTTTAAAGTCCCACTCCGGTCGTCTTTTCATCAACTGTAAAGGCGTTCCCAGTGGTCTTTTAATTGTGCTGATGCCGTTTTTTAGCCTAAATCAAAAAGCCTTTGCCTTTTTCTAGGAAATGGTTTCTGCAGACCGGCAGGAGTTCTTTACTAATTGACCTCTGACTTGTGGATGGGATGGGACCGTTAGTGTGGAGTATGCGTGCCCTCATTTCCCATCATCCCTTTGTTTACATTCTCTCCCGCTAGCTTACAGCCCCTCACAACCTCAAAATAATATTAGCAGTACAACAAAAATAGAGAGAGCAATCATGGAGCTGTCCAGGCGTACAGTTCTGATCCAGATTCCAGCTAAGACCAGGAAAACAAAGACGCACATGGATCTATTTGTCTACAAGTGGATGTATCAGAATGGAGCAGAGCAGGGAGCTTTTTTTTTCTGCTCCTGATTCACAAAATTTAAATAAAAAATACTCAGAAATCCAAATTTAAGAGTAATTTCCTTTATATATGTCCTTCACCATGAGAAAAATGACACTTGAACATGTTACAGACGAAACATCTTTTTCATCGGAGTGGGTCTTAAAAACGTTTATGTTTCTCTTACAGATTAAAATAGCTGGACTAAAACATGTAGCCGCAGTTTTAATAATCTATAAATTGCAATCTGCATCTTCAGAATTGCACAAAAATTTACAACGATTAAGACTAAACTAGAACTCGCCGCAACACTGAAAAAAAAGTTAAAAAAAAAGTTTAAAACCTCAAATCTAGCATGATGCAAAGAAAATTCTTGAAAATTCAGGTCATGGCCTTTAATTTACTAAGAAGTAGAGAAGCTAAAGAAAGCACCAATTTAGAGGGTGCAGTTAATATGTTGGAAGGCATATTATTTTGACGTTTCTTTTTATGTAGTTTGAGATCAATTTAACTTTAAGTAGTGTCATTTTTCTTGTTTTTGTTTCCTTTTTTCCTCATTTCAGTCTTACCTCACCTCCAACTACAATCTAAATGTTTTGAATGAATGAATATTTTAAATCCTTTTCTCCTTTTTGTAAATCATCTCCTTTCATTGCATCTTTGAAGAAATTGGATTAGAAAAAAATGTTAACTCTTCGTGAACAGATTTTATTAATTATTTGTTTTTTGTTTTTTAAAGGTGTATTTTCTCATATTTGGAAAGAAGTCAACTTAAAAATGGAATGTGGAAAATGTTAGTGTTTCTGGATGTTTTTCAATTTTCAGCTTTAGTTTTCAAGATTAGAAACAAAATCAATCAAGTACCACAAGTATCGTAACGATGATATTTGTAGTACTTGGGTTTAGATGATAAAAGGTGATCGTTTTGTCATAAAAATCGGCTGCGCCAGATCAGATGCATGAAGCTGGAGTGCACTCTCATGACCTAGCTTTGTTCTTTTCCTTCTTGATCGGTCAGCGCGAGCGTGATCAGTGGGAAGGAGATGCAGCAGCCCACCTCCCCTGATGAGAAAAAGGTGAGTCTGTAGATTTGGAGGCAGATGAAGCCAGGACACTCCAGTCTGTTGGATCAAGCCTGTAGGGGTTCATTTGGGCGGCTACGGCTTGATTTCATCTGTAAGGATGATGTCAGTTTGACCTTTTTTTTGGTGTTTTATAAAGCCCATATTAGCAGGTGAACATTTAAAAACTCTCCTTAATATTGTCTGAAAATACTAAAATCCCTCCTTTTTAAAGGGGGATTTTTTGCTCTGAGATGACGTTCTTGTTAACACTTGAACATTTTGTTTTAGGCTCCATCTTTAAGGCACTTCACTTCCTCCAACTCCATAAGAACCTATGAGAAGAGGACAAATAATCACATGAGGCCTCTGAACAAGCTGACTCCCAAAAGAATCAGGTATGTTAGCTCTCTTTAAGGAAGGTTTATCTCTTTTTTTTATTTAGTTCTGTTTTCTTTTTTATAAAAAACACTTGATTTGTAGCAAAGTAACCTTGCATGAATTTTCACAGCAGTTTTCAGTCATACAGTTAAAATGAATAGGAAGTTACAGTTTCATCTGTCACATCTCCGTCAGGTTACTTGATTTGGTTAGCTTTGGATCAGACACGGTAAATAAATAAATAAATAAATGCTTTCACTACCCAGGTTGCATTTCAGTGTGCGGCCCATATGGTTTAACTGTGGGTTAATACTACGGGTCTTGGCAGGTTTGGGTTCAGTAAAGTTGGTCACTTTGATCGTCCCTCACATTGATTTATGAAAGCTGTGATATAACATTCTGTACTTTTTAATGTACACATTTAATATTTTATTGATAAAAGTTTAACTTTTGTGAAGGATAAATCACTAAAATTATTTCCATAATCAATCAATATTGTTTTTTGATTGGAAACTCGTGTTTTTAACACATTCTTGTTCATTTTTCTCCCAATGGAGGATATATATAAAAGTATTTCAGATTAGAAGTCCATTTCTGAGTAAGTCTTGAAAGAAATATGCTGGGCAGGCAAGAGTCTCCATCTGCAGACTAGATCCATGTGCGTCTTTTTTTTTATTTATATTTTATTTTTATTGGTGTGATTGTTGTTATTATTGTTATTGTTATTATTATTAGTAGTAGTAGTATTTAATATTTATTTAATATGAATCTCATTTTTGCTAATAATTTCAATAATTGTAACTATAATTTTTAATAATTTAATATTCTTAATATTTAATGTGAATGTAATTTTTTGTCTTTTTTTGATCTTATATTGTATAAATTGTTTCTGAATGTCGTTTTTGCTGCCACAGATATATGAAATTTCCTCATTGTGGGATTAATAAAGTCATCATCTATCTATCTGTCTATCTTTGTTTTCCTGGTCTGAACTGGAATGTGGCTCAAGCTCTACCGCTGGATAGCTTTGAAGTGGCTCACCGTTTTTTCTGCCACACTAGTGTTAGCTTGGGGTTTTTAGGGGCTGTAAGCTAGAGAGTCCAAACAAAGCAATTATAGTATATCAACTTCAGGTCACTTCTGCTTCACCAGTCCTGCTCATAACTCAGAGGTGATGTTCTAATGAAGTCCTGCCGCTCTGCAGAAACTATGTCCTTGAAAGCAACACATTTTTTTTTCTCTTCTGGCTAAAAACAACATAATCATAATTAAACACCACGGGGGAACAATTTTACAATAGACAAAAATATAGTTTGTGTTAAAGTGGAAAAATATTTGTGAATTCTTTTCAGTGGGATAGTTCTGCAGCAGTAGGTCCCATGTGGGATTATCCACGGGGTTCTATGTGATCCGTCTCGGTACCTTTTTAAGTGGGAAAGGGCTGCAATATTGGGGGGAACCCCATTTTGCCCTTTTTTTCTTAGTCTTCTTCCACCTCAAACACTTCTGCTATGCTTGCATGTTGGCTGGTTAATATTTCAAAGGTTTCATATTCAGTGTGTTCTGCATAATCTTGAAACAAAAAATGGTCTTTGCTGCAGCAGTGATGTTCCGCTTGCAGCAGCGACGCCGTCTCCAACACACAACGGAGCAAGTTACTACGTCTTCACTCCACCTCCTCAAGGAATCTTTCTACAAGGCCGGCACTTTCAGCACGCTCAGCTGCCATCGGCTGTGAAGAAGCCCGTCCAAAGGTAAGACAGACTGACAAGCAGGAGATGAAAATAGCAGCCCAGGCTCAAAGGTGTGTGGGAGTGTTGCACTACTTTATCTAAATGTTGCCTCAGTTGCAGGTCAAGTGAAAGCTGGTTTCATGCAGGCTTTACATTTTTGAGGATCAACCTAAAGTTTTCTCCAAACCCACATGCAGGTTATGAGCTTGGCAATACTAAGAGTCACAACAGAATTTTCCTTTTACCCCGTCATAGATTTCTTTATGTTTTTGGCCTTCAAATCTTAACTCAAAAATCAAGTGTAAGTTCTGGTAGTTTCCCTGACCAGGAGCTGGTTTTCTGTGGAACATGGTGCTGAGAAATCTGTCAAAATATTTGAGAACGATTTTGGTAAACTGTTGGTGCATTATGGGTACTGTAGTCAGGAGCCCAGCAGAGTGTACTGTCCTTCAACATAATAAAAGGAAAAAGTGAGAGTATTTGGTTTTACAGCTGAACAACGTTGGTAGTGTAGTTAAAACACAGTATTGGACTGTTTAGTTTCAATAATCTGGTGTAAATATACAAACAAGGCGTACAATCTCCAACATTGCTCCTTACGTTCTGGTGCACCCTATAGCTTGGAAAAACATGATAGTTTGCATGTTCAGCAAAAGCTGGGTCAAAGTCAGAATGGAAAATGTTTTATTTTTTATCAGGAAAAGCAACATTTGATGCACTGTTTGAAATGAAACAAAAAGGGTATTTGTCCTTTACAGAAATGCCTTTGTCTTTCTGCAGAAATGACTTTTCGCCCACACAGCAAAACCTAGAAGTGGACAGCATCGTCCTCACCTGCCAGGAGAGCCCAGGTAAAACTGGAGCACATCTATGACAGGAAATGCATGCGAGCTGGTGGTTCACTTTGTGCAGACTTCCTGTTTTCCAGTTCATATATTATTATTATTATTATTATTATTATACGCATCAAAGACTCCTTTTTTAGGCTTCCCACTCTGACAGGTTTTTTTTATTTATTTATTTTTGTTTTAGACAAACTACTTTACTGCGTCATAAATGAGAAAGGTCGATATTTGACAGATCAATACGTTATAAAAACCTTTTTTTTTTTTTTTTTTTTAAAGAACTTCCCTACGTAGGCTTGTTAGTTAAATAAACACACAGTTTGTACAGTTGGTGCAGCTTGTTTTAAATTTTAAAGCTCTTTGTTTTCTTTTTAAATAAAAGAACTATTAGATTCATCAGTTTCTGCATCTTTGTAAGATGATTTTCTTCCCAACTTTTCAGAAGAAGAGACCTTAAATATAAAACGTCGAATCCTGCAGAGGAGGAAGCCGTTGGACGTCTCTAACTCTTCCACACCCGTCAAACAAGCAGAGGTAAGATGAGTCCTTATTTGTTGTATTCTGTTCAGTTGGGTCAGTGTACAGTTACTGAATTGCAGCTAAATATTTGACACTTTCTCAGATCACTTTTTGCTTTATTATTTAGAGGCAGAAATGTGTTCAGGCTCATGACTAAACTGACAGTTATGAGGTTCCTGCACTGTTTGAAGCAATGTGCCTATACTTGAAAGAAGTTGGACAAATTCTGTGTTTTTTAGTGCTCAGACTGAAAATATCCTTAGCTAAACTGCAGTTCTTTTATTTTGACAGGCTCCACAGTCGACTGTCTACTATGCAGTGTGCCTGAAGTGCAACAAGCCAAGCGAGGACAGTACCAAGTGTCATAACTGTAGGAGCAGCGCATCGCAGATCCCCAGTCAGCCTTCCACGTTGTCGTCTTTGACCCCCAGACCTCCAATAAGACCCCAAACCTCCCGCAGTCCGAACAGCCTTCAGCAGAGCTTTTGCAAGCCGGGTACAACCATTAAGATACCCGGTGGGGAGGCTGCACCTGTGCGCGCCGCGAGCATGCTGGGAACCCAGTTGCCTTCAGATGACGGCGCGTCAGGTGTGTTGGGCAGGACGTCGGGGAAGAGGACGGCGGCGGTGAGGCAGCACCAGCTCAACGATCCCAGTAAGTCAAGAGGAGAAACATCAGGAGTGTAACTTCTTTTTTTCTTTGATGTAATAAACTGCAGAAGTTTTGAATGTAGAGTCAAACAATGTTGAAACCTTTGTCTTTGCACTTAAATTTTTTGTCTAGCATTCATTTATTTCTGCTTTAGGATGTGTGAGGGGATTTCTCTTAGAACTAAGGTTATGTTCTGCACTTTGATACTAATATATATATATTATAAAGGCATTTTTCTAGGATTTAATCTACTATTTAAAAACCTGTGTTTCTCCTTTCAGTGTCAAAGCACTGCAGGAAAAAGAAAAACAAACACAAATCATCTAAAATCATCTTTTTATACGAATTTTATTTTCACATGACAACTAAATTTTTTAAACAATGACATCATCTATGATTCTATGTTTTGCCTTGATTATAAACTAAAAAACTCACGAAAAGAAGAACAGTTGCAGGAATGTCCTCATCAGAGTTCCTTTGAGTGGTTTGAGTCAGAGAAACGGAAAGCAGAAAGGGTCAATAGGTCACTCCACCGTGAAAGGAAAAAGCAGGAATGTCTGTAAACACCATCTCTTCTGTTGTTTTAAGTCGTTCTTTCCAGCGACGAGGAGGAGGATGAGGCCGACAATGCCAGTACGGGAAGTGTCAACAGACTGGACAGTGTTTCTCCTCGACCTGCTGACTCGGCACACTCTTCCCCGGTGCCGTCCGGGGGCAGGGTGGAGGCGGAGGTGAAGAGCACCGAAGCTCAGGAAGAGATCGGCTCAGAGTTCTTTGAAGATGTCAACATAAAGATCACAATACCACGAAGAGCCCGGATGAAGGATCAGGTGCGGAGCCGCTTGACTAGTTTGAAAAGACTAGGCTAGAAGAAAAGTTCCAAGCAGCTCCTTGTTTTTGTGGCTTTACAGTTTGGAAATCAGCCCCCAGAGCAGCTTCCACCAAGAACCAAGAAGCCCAAAGTCGCATCAAACAGGTGCAACAGCATTATTCTGGAGTGCCGGAGCATAAGAATAGGGAGTCTGCGAAGGATGGTGAAAAAGCCTGTAGTTGTGAGTATTTTCATCATCTCAATAATAATTCTGAGGTCAGATTGAAACTGAAATAGGATTTTAGGAAGTGAACTAGTAAATAGGCATGTCCCAATCCCATCAAAACGGGATGTTGCATCAGAGATCTTAGATATTTATTTTACTCTCATCATTACGATCAGCACTATGCATTTCAAGCCTATTATTGCCGATAATACTCCACTAGAAGTGGGAACGGATCACAACATTCTATTCTAGCGGAATACAGCACTAGATTTAGCAGAAGGTTGAAGTGCAAGATAATCGCAGATTCAGTCTCAATTACTCTTTTAAAAAAAACATTTTAGCTGACAGCAATTTTCTCTTTTATTTTTCCCAAACTCAAACAAAAACCTACATTAAAAAAAATATACACCTACATTACATTAAACCTACATAAAAAATAAAAAATAAATATATATATATATATATATATTCATTCTTTCACTGTCTTTCACCGTTTTTCACCGTCTACAAAGTGCAAACTCTGGGAAAAAGTCTTCTTAAAAACACCCAAAAATAATAATAATAAACAATTAATGACTTAGGATCAAAAATGTTCAATAGTTCTGAAGCTACAATCAGCAAACTTTCTCACAAGACTAATTATCACTAGTATTACTAGTTAACAGTGAACTATTTTTTCTAGTTGATAGTTCCACTATTTGTGCTCGTTAGTTTAAGCTACTTCACAGAGGTTCCCTGTTTAAGTTTTAAATGATAAAATAGGTTTAATAAAACAAAAATAGGAGTAAAGCTGGATCTGTTAATTTTGCAGTTGTTGTTGTTTTTTTATGTGTCATAAAAGTTTCATATCGGGGCTCTGTATCTGCAGATTGTCAAACTTGCTAATTCCACAGAATTTAGTGTCATGTTCTCTGTAAACAGGCAGTACATGACGGTGCAGGAGGTGAATTTGAACAGTGACACCACACCAGGAAACATCAGCAGTCATTTAGCCAACTCCTTGATGGTTTATATGTTTTTTTTTTCAAGAAAAAGAACATACAAATAAATGAAACTACAAAGAATAGCTGAAAAAACAGATTTATGTTTTATATGGAGATGTATTGCACATAGTAATTTGTATTAGTGTGGTTTAAATACTAGTCCCATGAATGAAGAAGTGTTTTTTTTCTTCTTCTTCTAGTTTTCTATTGACCACATTCAGCTAGAAACACAAGGTAAGCAGCATCATTGCTTTGTGATATTTAAAGACTTTTGTTAAAATAACTTAATTAGTTTTGTGGGACTAAGTGTCAGACATGCTGCTTGTGTACCTTCAGGTCCGGTGAATGACAGCATAGAGAAGGTTTGCCTTCAGACGTCCGAGATCATTCTCTGCGAGTGGTGCTGTGTCCGGAAACTTCCCGTCTTGTTCTTTCAAACAACTCAGAAAGAGTGCCTCCGCCTGCGCACGCAGCTCAACATGTCCAAGGAGAAAGGAGGCCATTGGTACGACTGCGACGGCAACGGTGAGTCCATCCCTGCATCCACGCAAATCCACGTGCAGGATGGAGGTACACAGCTAGAAAGAGCAACGCTCTTCTAACTCTTCTTCCTGCAGCGTCAGACGAGAAGTATATTGTTCTGATCTTCGAGAACGGCCTAGCGTTGAAGGAACAGATTATCCTGGAGGACATTTTGACGGCGATAGGCACAACCAACAACCTCAGTGACTTCCCGACCAAACTGACGTTTGATGAGGCCAACGTTCGTCTGGTGAACTACAACAAGTCATCGAGCCAGAAGAGCGAGAAGGTCGGTTTGTTAATTCCCTCATGTGATGAGATTCTCTGAGGTTTTTCAGTTTAAATATCTAATCATCTTTATTGCTGTCCTAAATCCTGCAGGAAAAATCAGTTCAGAACTCTCCCAACTTCACCCACGTTCCCTCTGTGTCGCCGGTAAGCATAGCTGGACGAACACGGATGGCCACCCGCCAGACCAGGTCTTACTTTGAGGATGAAGACGAAGACATGACTGACCTGCCCCCCTCTTTCTCTGGACCAATCGTGAAGTAAAGTGACTTTTATGCCGTTGTTATTATGAAACTTTATTACCAGATCAGTTGCTTTCTAATAGAAATTTACAATCTGCTTTGAAATATCATTACTATATGGAAACTTGGGTTTTAAATGAAAATAAGTGTTTCTAATGCAAAACCCTGTGGCACTTTATAATTAGTGTTTCTGAGTTATTAATACTAAGGAAAATAAAACTAAAGCTCTGTCATCTAAAGATTTTGAAGGTTTTTTTCTTTGTAACATAGTTGAATAGAAACCTATATTGCAATTTTATGAAAGAGAGTACATAGCCTTGTGGAACGCCATAATTAACGATATTGTTTGAAGAACATTCAAAGAGTTTGAGATGCAAATTTTTTGTCTTTAGACACAAGTTTGTGTTTGTAGACCTCAGTGTTCTAGAGAATTCTGAAAAATAAATAGAAGATTAGATGTGGATCTAGATTCTCAGTCAACATTCCTAAAAACTATTTTTGGAGTTTAATTAGTACAATTTCAAACACAGTAACAAGAGCATTTAGTGTGTTGTATTTTTACCGTCAGATCTAGAAAAGTCTATTTCCTGAACAGGCTGAGTATTGGGGATTTTCATCATCTTTTTTTCTTTTTTTATGATATTTTTGTTACCCCGATGCACAGAAAATTAGATGTTTGTGAAGAGTGTGTGTTTTTTTCCGCCCTACTTTATGGTAAGAACCTGCAGGAAAAGTTGTAGGAATTCTGCAAGTCTACAGTCCCACCACCGCTCAGGTCAATGTCTGTCTTCCAGGTTAATGGTTTACCCTCCCCCTCCAGCCAAAGGTGGGATAACGGTAACTAACGAAGACCTCCACTGCCTTAATGATGGGGAATTCCTAAATGATGTTATCATAGACTTTTATTTAAAGTAAGTATGTGATGTGAAGCTGTACAATCTGAAAGGTTTTCGTCTGAAATTGCCAGCTCTGACACAGTGTCGCTCTGCTCCATCAGATATTTAGTTTTAGAGAAATTGAAAAAAGACGACGCACAAAGAATCCACGTGTTCAGCTCGTTTTTTTACAAAAGACTGAACCAGAGAGAGCGCAGGAACGCCACAGATACCACCAGCCTGCCGTGAGTGTCAACGTGGAAAGCTTTAAAGACCGAACGTAAGGATTTTTATCCAAACTAAATTCCTTTTTCTCCTCAGAATCCAGAAGAGAAAGCACAACAGGGTAAAGACGTGGACTCGACATGTGGATCTGTTCCAGAAGGACTTCATTTTTGTTCCCATCAATGAATCGTGAGTGAGATTTTTCACCGACACCTCATTTCTTTGCTGCTCCAACAAAGGAGGCGGGTTTCACTGCCAAAGTACTGAATTTATTCAATTTTGATCCACAATGCAGGGTGAAACGATCCAATTTTTATTTGTTTCTAGTTTCAATTCAAAACTACTTTCCCCACATAAAATAAAAACAGTGATTAATCCAAGCCAAATTTAGATTTATATAAAATAAAATTGTTCCGTTTTTGCATTTATAACTAACAGAAATCCCTGTTTTTCATGAAAAACATGGCCACCAAATTGCAATTAGTAAGTAAAGATTCATTCAATTTATTTTATATATTTATATATTTATATTTCTAAAATCTATTCCCATTCACCATTCTCTGCTCATTTACCACAAAATCTAGTTTTGCTCATTTTTACTGTAGTCTTAAATGATTTCATGTTTTGTACGTGTCTCTAATGCAAATGCAATAAGATTGAAGATTGTTAGCTGATTAAAAATACAAGAATCACTCCGATTGATTTCTCCATTCAACAGTTTTCTATTGTTCATAGACCTACCTGTTAAAATAATCCATTAATAGATTTTAGAAAGTTAAAAATTAAATATAAAACAGTTTTATTTTAGATTTGACAAAAATTGTACAAAGCTACAGTGACTGGCTCTTATGATCTCATACATTTGCAAATGTTCCTCAGAGCTCACTGGTACTTGGCAGTCATCTGCTTTCCGGGCCTTGAAGGTCCAGTGTTTGAGAAGAGCCCGCTTTACTGTGGCCCGACGCCAGCTTCCGGCTCAGTGGCGGACCTCCAGTCGGAGGACAGCATCCCAGACCACTGCCGGCCCCTGTCTCCAGATGGAGATTGCCTGGACAGCCCATCAGAGTTCGAGTCCTCAGAGGCTCCGGGTGGGTCTGCAGAGGGTCAGAGCAACTTGAACCCGGAGAACTTTGCAGAGGACGCTCAGGAGTCGCTGGGCAACAGCCAGGCTGAACCCGAGCAGCACTACTCAAGTTAGTGACCCCGCCCCCTTTATTATCCAGAATGTTCTTCATTTTATCACAACCACTTTGCTTTAATGAGTAACCCTGCTTTAAGAAATAATATCCATGACTTTTAATCATTAAAGAAAACTTAATTAGTTATGGGGAATTACCTATCTTTGTCCCTTAAGGTGAGCTTCACAGAATCAGTCTATGCTATGGTTCAGGAAAAGAAGACGACACTTACACCTTCTCTGACGACCAAAGCTCCTGTCAGGTATTCTCCCTTTTTCACTTTGTGTCTTTCATTCGATGTAGTCAGAGTTCCATCCAGTAAGTCGGTTGTTTTATCTGCCCGTTTGTTTACAGGATGAGTGCAGTGAAGACGGCGCTCTGGCGGAAGACGGAGTCCCCTCCGACGTCTCTAGTTTGACCTCTAAACCAACTATCCTCAAACAGTGAGTGGATGCATTTTGGGCCTTTGACCTGCAGGGGGGGACTGATGTTTTTTTGATTAGGGGGGTTGGGAGGTGCGTCCCCCCGATTTAGCAGGGATCTTTGTTTCTCTTTGCAGGCCTTGTATTCTCATCATGGACTCACTGCGGGGTCCCACCAGGTCCACGGTGGTGAAAACTCTCCGAGAGTGAGTGTCTGCTGCTGCTCCCTCGCACAGCTGGGCTCGTCTTTAGAAGTAGTTTCCTGGTTTACCCACTAGAACTACTTCTGACAGCAAACCAACATCATCTCTTACCTTAAGCACTTGAGCAGATTACCCATTTCTCAGCCAAAGGGTTGGTAGTTCAATTCCTGGCCACCCCAGTCATATGTTTTAGGGCAAGACTCTGGACTCTTATTGCCTCTGGAGAGTCAGGTTAGGCAACATAGCTGCTCCTCTACCGGTGTGAATTTGTTTGCATAGGTAGATGCGATGTGGTGTAAAAGTATCTGCTGTTTATTTGTTTATGAAAGTCACTATTATTCTTCTGCCATAAAAGGCAAAACGATACATTTTGGTAAAGCTAAAGTTGGCATCCTGGAATTCAAAACAGTAAAATATAAACTCTTTTTTAAGATTGTTGTGTTTTCCCCTCGTTCACAGGAGTGCATATGAAAATGCTTGTGCCCATCTGTGTGTGTTCTCCTTAGGTACTTGGAGGTGGAGTGGGAGGTGCGCAAAGGCACCCAGCGAAGTTTTAGTAAGGAGGTGATGAAGGGCTCCAGTCCATGTGTGCCTCAGCAGGATAACTTCAGCGACTGTGGGGTCTACGTCCTGCAGTATGTGGAGAGCTTCTTTGAGGTCAGAACTTTCCCCACCCTGGTCTTTTTTTTTCCCCAACCATTTAACCAACTAACGAAACTTATTGGCTAAACACACCTGATCAAGGTAATCAGCAGCAGTTGAGGATGGATTTCTAGAAAACCAGCAGGAGGTCGGTCCTCAAGGCCTGGATTTTGACACCACTGGTTTAAATGGTTGAAGAGTTACGATATGTCAAAGGGCACGTGTTATGTAGTTGACGCCAGCAACATGTCCGAGGTTCAAAAATTACAGTGTGAGTTAAGAATAAAAAAAAAATAAACTTTTATAGAAATTTGCTTTTTTTTGTGTTTTCAGTGTTTTTAGCGTGTTTTCGTTGCTGTCGTTTTAAGATGGGGGGGGGGGGGGGGGGCACATGGGAAAAACAAGCTTAGACCTGCAGTTCTGAGTAGTTCTTTATTCACATTGTGAATCAGATAAAAAACATAAAAAGGCTTTACGGTGGTGCAGCGGATAGCACTCTTGCCTCAGCAAGAAGGCCCCTGGTTCAAGTCCCGGCTGGGGGGGTCCTGAACCAGAACACCAATGGGGGACCTTTCTGTGTGGAGTTTGATATGTTTTCCCTGTGCATGCGTGAGTTTTCTCCAGGGATTTCGGCTTCCTCCTACCGTCCAAAAACATGCTTCATAGGCCCTGTGACAGACTGGTGACCTGCCCACTGTGGCCTGGGATAGGCTCCAGCAGCCCCGTGACCTCAAAAGGGACAAAACGGATTAGAAAATGAATGGACCAGATTTTTTTTTTTTTATAGAGGCAGTTTGAAAAAGATTGTAGCTAACAAAAAAGCTGCAATCGGCGGCTCACAAGCTCCTGCTCTGCTCCATTCAGCCAAATGGATCCATGTGCGTCTTTGTTTTCCTCATCTGAGCTGGAATCTGGATCTAAAGCGTGTCAAACTCGAGGCCCGAGGGCCAAATGTGGCCCTCCATGTCATTTCATGTGGCCCTCGAGGGCATAAAAGTTTTTACTTTCTTAAAATAAAAATTGGTGTGTATTTGGGTGAATCAGACTTGAAACATCGGATTGTGCAGCTATACATTAGGACTTAAACACTGTTCATATAACCTAACCTGTCAGAATCACATTTAAAAGGATTTATGCTAGAAAACCAAGCAAAAATATGTTTTCTATGCAACTGTAATTGTTACTTTAAAAAGTATAGTAAATAAATAATTAGTTATTTAACATTGAGAAGTAGTTACATTACATTTAGTTACATGTATAAGTTTTATCTGGCCCTTTGAGGACAACCACTATGCTGATGATGTGGCCCTCAGTGAAAATGACTTGGACACCCCTGATCTAAAGTGTACGGCTGGACAGCTACATGACTGCTCGCTTTTTTTGTTCCACCTCTAATGTTAGGTTGGGGGTGTGAGGGGCTGAGAGAGTGTAAAGCATGGTGGGAAATTACTGCAGGCTTACTCCACATCAACAGTCCCGCCCACAATTCAGATGTGAAATTGTGTTTACTCCTGTTGCTCTGCAGAAACTATGGAAAAAAAACAACACAGGTTGAATAACTTGGGCTAAAAACAGCATAATCACAATTAAAAGACTGCTGGAAACGCTTTGAAAATCGATCAAACGATGATCAGAGCGGGACTTAAATGACTTTCTTAAAATGTAGTTTTGTTATAAATTGGAGTTGTGATGCATTCAAGAACAACTTTTCTTTTTTTTTTCTTTTTTCTGTTAGAATCCCCCTCCCCGTTTCCATCTGCCCATGAACTTGTCCGAGTGGTTTCCTCAGCAGAGGATGAAGACGAAGCGCAAGGAGATCAAAGAGCTGATCCTGACACTGCAGGAGCAACAGGAACTGAACTTGGAGTCAAAACTGGAGGGAACTCCTCTGAGCTCCTCTGAGGACGTTCAAGAGACTTCGGAATTGAAAGGAAAGGCGTCAAAGATGGTCATCAGCCCCTAAAATATCCACACCCTCCATCACCCTTGTGTGTTGTCCCCTGAGCCCCACTTGGGCTGAACTGGATCACACGCTGCTGGTTTCACTCAAACATTTCTCACGTGGTCTCTCGCTGCTTCCACAAGCAAACACATATTCTTATTTGTATTAAAGACATAAAATGTAAATATGTTGGAGTTTTCTGCTGCCTTTGTAAAAAACTGTTTTATGACTTCTCCATAAGTGACCCATTAAGTTATATTCATAGATGTTCTGCTCGCTGAGAGGATCTGTGCAGAAGATACTGTTTCATTCTTTGCATTGTTGAGCATTATTTTGATGCTTTCGGGGTGTGTGGAGGAAGAGGAAGAATAAAAAGAAAAAATGTTTGCATTTGTTCCTTAACACGCCATCTATCTGCAAGACAAAATAGAAAAACTGTTTTGGGAAAAAAAACAAAAAAAAACTTCCAGCTAAGCATTTAAGAAAACATAGTTGCTTACTTGTTGTCGATGGGAGGAATTTTCAACAATAAAAGAACTTTCTCTGCTTTTTTATTTGTCCATCATTGATAAAGTTTTCTGTTACTCATGAAATCAAATATGTATATTCTATGAAGAACTTCCAGAGATTTTGACTTGAAACATCATCGATTTAGGCAAAACTTTTACACAATTTTTATGACCATTTTTATGAAGCACAACTAAAGTGTGTCGAATCCTGCTTGTGACTGGACATGCTTGTTTTTATGTGCATGTTTTTACATGCAAAATCAAATTCAAAGCAGTTGTGTTGCAACTGGAAATGAAAATGTATTCTTCTGAAGTAAGGCTTCTAGGTTAGGTTACATAAATCAGTCACGCAGTTTTTTAATGTATGTATTGTGATGTTAATGTGGCGTCACACGCGTTTAATTTTCATAGGAACTCATCAGCTGCTTTGTAAAAACAAATCTCATGAATCAGCTTTAATGCTGGACAACAATATCCATTCATGTAACAACAAATTATTTTTAGATTCAAATCTAAACTGTTAGGTTTGTGCAACCAGAATAAAGGTGAATTTTATCAGAAAGTAGGAGTGTCTATTGACGACTAACCTGTCCCACTATTTACTGTAGAAACTAAGACTTCATGCAGTGTCATCAGGTTATGAATCAAATCCTAGATGTTGACGTTCACTGTGAGACAATATTCTCACGATGAGTCCAAAGGCAAACGATATCTAACAGAAGAAAAACCCAGTTTTGGTTTTTGTTTTCTTTTATCCCAGAGTTTATTTTTTATTATTTCCAATGCAACTTGTTCACACAGCCAGCAATTCTTCTTACATGTATGAAAAAATACCTGTAATTCTCTTCATAAATGTTGTTTTAGTTTCATTTTTGATAGAAAAAGAGATGAAAGAGGCTTGATAGGTATAGGTGGTAGTTACAAGTTACAGAACAGACATAAAGGCTGACAATCAGACCAAAAAAAGCCCACAAATGAACATCAAATATAAAACTATAGGGAAACAAGGCACAAAAGACAAAACAACAACTTTAATAATGTCGACAAAAAAATGAAACTAAAGAGCAAAAGCTATGATGAAGAACAACAATCAGAAAAAGAGAAATCAAAACTCAAGAACTGACAAAAGAGATCTGCAGCTTCCTCAGATGGGGATCACTGAATACGTGTGAGGATGCTGCAGTACAGAAATACATCAGAAATGACATACACGCCGATTTGTTGTTTTATATGCACACACACAGGTGTTTTACTGTTAGTGTAGAGTAGAATAGTAGGTGTCTTGACCCTCAGCTGCTGCTGACCAACAAATGTTGTGAATGGGAACCTGAGGAAAACTGGTTTTGGTTTGTTCATTTATTATGAAATGATCTTCTCGTTGTCCAACAACCTTAGTGTTTGGAGTGTTGATGTGTTGAACGTTGAAATATTTGTGGTTTCTAAACCCAGGAAATGCCAGAGTGGAAGTGCCTGGCAGGAACTGTTTTACAGTTCATCAAAAAGACCAAAGCATTGATTTACATATGTTAAAAAAAAAAAAAAAACAGGCATAAAAGGCCAAAGTACAGCTGTGGTAAAAGTACAGAAAAGCAAAAAAGACAAAGGAGAATTACCCACAAGTTACAATTTCATAGTAGTGGAAAAGTTACAAAGAAATAAAACATAAATTAAGAAAAGAGGAAGAACGGCAAAACTGCTATAATTTGCTTTAAAGCTGCAAAGTTCTTTAAAAGATAAAATACTCGCATGGTACATATGATACAAAACAAATGAACATTGCATTTCAGAGGACTCAATACTAAAAAAAGACACAAAAATCCCCAAATGCATTACTATCATTTAGCAAACTGCTACTAAATTTGTGCACAGATTTCCCAGAAACCTGCATCATCGTTTTGCACTCTGTGCCTCTGACTACAAACAGAACATGCAGACAAGATCACATATTGGGACACATCCTGAATAGTCACTGTATGCTTCCCCGCAGGTGGATGAAAGGGTTGTCCCACTTTTTTTTTTCCATTATAAAGCTGAATTTGAGCACAGCGCCCCCTGTAGGACTTCTTCCACCGGGCAGTATATAAAGCCGCTGTGACGTCACGGGGCCCGTTTCCCAGTGTTGCTGCGGGAGTGGGAGGCTGCTGGACGGGTGGAGTGTGGACCAGGCTGGTGGAGAGCTGAGATAAATCCCGGGGACACAGCCGGCTCGGCCTCAAGCTCTACTCTCCTTTTGGGGGGGGGGATTTAATAGGAACAAGAAGTATATGTTTTTTCATACAAGCCAACTTTTGGAGTCCCTGGAGCTTCCATAAAGACGAGGTAGGTAGTACCGGTATGCGGACGGAGCTACTCCTTCATGGGCGCGAGCCGACAGGCTGCAGCGTTCAGCGGCGTGCCGGTGCTAGCAGCCCCGCAGCTCGGGAGCCCGTCCGTCAGCGTCCCGGCCTCACCGAGCCCACAGCCGAACCTCCGACACGCCAGACCCAGACTACAGCGCTCCCAGCCCCAGCCGGCTCCCTTACACGTTCATTTTGCTGGAGCAGGGTTTGCGTTCGGCTTTGTTATGGTGAGGGCTGACGCCCTTAAACGCACACATATAAAGTTCTGGGGATGAAATGAAGGCGGGCGCGAGCGTTTTTACCCCGCGGAGGGCAGAGTCCAGCCGGCCGCGGTGGGAGGCTGCTGCCTGCCGCGGTGGGAGGCTGCGGTGTTCTGCGCCGATCCGTCCGCTCCGAAGCCCGTCTGCGGCCTGCAGACTGCCGGCATCCGGCGGCTGCTAAAGAGCCGCTGGACCCGTTCTGCCCTGAAATGCCATGAACCGGTGGGGTTTCTAATTCCAATATTGCTCAAGCACTGATGGAAAAATGACGTTTGCTTCAGCATAAACAGAAAACAAGCTGCAAGCTGTGTGTTGCATGATTATATAAGAGCTCTCATTGTTTTCATCCTGAGCTTCATGCTTATTGGTGTGAGTCTCTGTCAGTGTCATCTTGTCTTTTGCTGCTCATGGGTTTTTTTTTCTGCCCTAAGCCTTCACACAACAAGAGATATTATTAGCTCACGTTTGAACTTCAGCATCAGAGCTGAAGTGGGTCTTCCTCAGCACATCTTCCTGTTGGGTGGAGGCCTCTCCACCTCCTGAATCCTGGACTTTTTGTTTTATGGCTGAGTTGCCATAAAGTGCACGCACTTCCTTGTCCAAGCTGCCCCTCACATTGCAACTGGGGAGAACACCCAGAGGTTCTCGGCTCCTGAAATGGACCTGGACCACCTCTATAGAAACAGCATCAGGGATGCACACGTTCATCGGGATAGTTGCATCATGTCACAACAGGAAATGCCATGTATTGTTGGAAAGTTGGCCTTCCTGCCAGGTTCTGTTAAGGGAATTATTTTGTTGCTTAGTGGATTATTTGGATCATGCATAACTCAAGACTGGTGCTAAACTAGTTATTAGTAATGATTAAATAACACTTATTTATGCCCTAAACAAGAATCAGAAACTGAATTTAAATTGTTAATAGTGTATGGCAGTGGAATTTTTGCATTAAAACTGAACTATAGTTTCTAAAATTAATTGTGAAACAAGGCAGTAAAAAAGTAACTCTTACTCACTCAAATTCCTCCATTAAAAGTATTATTCCGACTTTTTTAAGTGTAGTGCTTGAGGTCATTCTTTTTTTTATTGCTTTCTGGCAGTTTTGTTGCTTATTAACTTTTTTGATGCAAACTACATACTTCCACTAGTATTTACATACTTCATTAACATGCCCTGAACTTTGTGGAGCGCTTAAAACAAAGAACACGAATTAGCAGCTCTAATACTGTTAATGTAGATTATCAAATGCATTTCCTTACTTTTCTTGAGGAAGTGTAAAGGCAAATAAAGGAAAGTTTATTGGGTACAAGGGGTGAATTGTTGCGTATAGAGGTTTATGAAACCATTAGAAATGATGTTCATAACTGCTGGTGTGGACTTTGATGCTTGAGCCTGCATGCTTTTCTATCTTCTTCTCCCTACAGAACTTAGACCCTCTCTGAGGTATAATGACCTCCAGAAAACCATTTATTTTTCAGTGGTTCCCCACTTTACTACTAGAATTAGCTGAATGACCAACTCCAATAAAAATTTTAGTTTTTGGTGTGTTTAACATGTTCTGTGTGGCATTTTTCTCACGATGGAGGACATATATTGGGAAAATTGAGATTAAAACTGTGTTTGAGCGTTTCTTTATTCAAATAGTTGAGAATCAGGAGGACGAATAAATGTCGCTTAAAAAAGTTTACGTACAAACTACAGTCGGCCTGCTCTGCTCCACACTGACACATCCACTCGCCGCTAAAAAGATCCGTGTACATCTTTGTTTTACTCGTCTGAGCTGGAATCTTATGCAATAACATTTTAGTGTAAAGGTTGGTTTCTTGGTCTTTTATTCTTTAATTACTTTGCTTTATCTAAAATAACTAGAGGCATTAGTAATGCAGCTTCTTGTTTCAGTCTTTTAGCTGGAAAAGTTTAAAGAAATGTACATTTCAGTCAATTTTTCTTTGGTAGAAATGCACGTCTACTTTTACACTGACAATGGAATAGTGGTGGAAAACGCAACTATACATGCTATAAATAAAAAAACAAAGATGACTCGGTTAAAGCAATTGTTTCAGAAATCAATCTCTATTGATTTAAACCACTTTAAAACCCACTTTTTGGTGTTTTTAACATGTTCTTGTGACATTTTTTCTGAAGATGGAGGACATGTTTACAGAAAATGAAGATTCAAAACTGTGTTTCGGTGTATTTCTATAGTCAAATTTTTTTTAGAGTCAAGGGCAAAGATAAGCCATTAAAAACGCCTGTAGTTGTTGCGTACAAACTACAACAGAGGTGATTTTTATTTTTTATTTTTTGAGCAATCCTGCCGCTCTGCAGGAACCATGATGTCCTAGAAAATGACACAAGTTTATTGATATTTCCTAAAATCGGTATAATTATAATTAAAAGACTACTGGGAATGCTTTGTAAATGGATCTAAAGATGATAAAAGTTTGGCTTTAGCGATAAGCTTGTGAGCTGTGGCTGCAGAGAGCTTTACAAACACAGCAACCTGCTGGCATCTCAATTTTTCCTTGAAACCAAAAAAGGAAGTAACAGTAGTCTATTCTTTTATAATGATATTTTCCCTTTTAATTTTTAGTAAAAAGAGCTACAGGTAATTTGACATTTCTAAATAGATATTCTTCATAGGATCAGTTTTTGTGCATTAGATCTGATAAAGATGCCTGAGAACCCGACGGGTCCTGTTTGTGGATGACATGCTACATGAAAACAATGACTTACTGAAATGCTTCTGCATGTTTATCTCTGAAGTGGAGAGGATACAACAGCTACTGTTATTTTTGCACAGCTGCCACAGAACATGACATGTCTAGTTAAGAATATGCAAAAAACAAACCAAAATTTAAAGTACGTTACACTGGTAAACAAAAACTAGCCTTATCTAAGATCTTCTCCTCGCTAACAGGTGGGCAGATGTCTATTTGTAGTTGTACCAATCTAGCTGTCGAGCCACACCTGACCCACACATCATGTGTTACCATGACAACCTACTTCATTAACAATATCTGGCTCCTACGCTAATATTTTTAGAGTAGATGCTGCCACTTTGAACCACGCTTTAAAATGTTCCACAATAAAGGTTTTGACCAGCTTAATGGTCCAGTGGTAGAGTGTCCGCCCCCCCAGACACCCGGTCATTGCAAAGACTTTAAATATGGGACTCCTTGCCACCCTGCCTGACATTCTGCCCTGAGGGGTTGGATTGTGGGGTAAACCACCAAATGGTTCCTGAAGGCAGTCATGACTACTACCCAGCGCCCACCCACCAGATGCACAAAATGTGGAGAAAAACCTGGTTTCTGAGAACTAGTGGCACAATAACTTCCTCTATTTGGTGTAAAGTTATGGAAAGTCTTCGGTTTCTTTCTTTCTTGCATCTGGTTTATTGTTGCTTTGTGGAATCTTGTCATACATCAACTAATTGTGCGTTTTGCTGCTTCTGTGAATGCTTACAGCAATCTCATGACCTGTATTTATTTATCTCTTCATCCTAATTACACCCAGTGTTTTAGCCTACACATCCGCCCTCTACAGTTGATACAACATAAACCAACATTTATATCATAAGGAGCAGTTGACAGTAAACAGGGTTCAGCTGTCAGTCCCAGTTTGACCTTTATGTCCTTCAGCTCCACCCTGTGGAGGCTTAACCTGCTTCAGGTACTGCGCCAAACCATTTATTTGCCGTAGAGACCTGGTTTGAGATCTTTTGTAAGGTACCAATCCAAGATGGAACAATGAAACAGAGAGTAGCATCAACTTTCCCCTACCGACAGAGCAGGAAAGTTCAGACGTATCCCGTTTCTGATAGTTGCATTAATACTGCTCCCCCAGTCACCATCAGCCTTTGTAATTAGGGGAATGTGAGCTGAATTAGTCACGCCACACTGAGCAGACCTCTTGCTGTTGATGACGATGAGTATCGGCTTACAAGTTGTCTGTGAGCCCAGCTGCCACACTCCTGGGGTTTGTGGTCCTTGGGGGAGCTCAAACGTGTCGGTATTCCTTAGTTTGTTGTGCTTTGACTTAACACTAAAGTACCACCAGATTCCACAGGACAACCATAGCTTAAAGGCAAATGGACTGGGCTAAAGTTGAGGACTAGTTTTGAACAAACATAATTGAACCCTTGTGTCATCTCACATAGGCATAATTGAACAGGTTAACCTTTGTTTTACCTTTTGTTCCCACACCTCTACTCAACTGAATGTTGCGCTGCTGCCAGTGAAATTTTGGTCTTGGAATAAAGTTTTGAGGCCTTAATTTAGTTGCTTTTACTACACCAATGTGACAATGATTGTATTAATGTTGGTTGGATAGTTTTTTTTCCCTGTTACTTTAAATCAAACTCCACAGTTCAGTCCAGGTTAGGGAGGTGAGGTGACTCTACCGCACCTGCTTGGTAGGGTAGCGATTTAGGACTTTAGCCTGTGCCACAACTTGGACATCATATGTCTGTGACCTGTCATTAAACGAAGCAAAGATGACCACAAATTGAATAGAGTGCATTTAGGTGTATGAGGTCTTCTTTTTTTTGCACTAAAATCACATTTTTTAAACCCCTTCATGTCTGCAAATTTGCGACATTCCATTAGGTCCACTTATGGTAATTTAGAATCACCTTGAATGGGAAAAACATTGAAGAATGTTTTTTTTTTTTTTTTTTAAGTTTTTGGGAAAAAAGGGTTAAACACTTCACCTTTTGTGTTTTTCCTCACAGACTGGCCATGATGAGATCACAAAAAAAGGTTTCCACTGCGACTGACTAAAAGGAATTGGGTGTTTGTGTACCCACAGTGGGTAGATTGCTGCTTTTTGACTGAGTTCATACAATGGGGAAAATGTTTCAGCCATCAAGAACTAAAACAGTAAGCTTGAACTTGCCGGAATCGGGGTGAGTTGATTTCCTCTAAAGATCAAAGAACAGCTATGAAGCATCAAAGTAGTGCTTGCTGTTTCTGTAGCCGACTGGTAATAAAGTTTATCACTTTCTTTAAGCGTGAACTTGTAAAGTCTGATGAAAAATTGGGTTAAGGTTGTGTTCCTGTGGTTTTTGTGTGTGTTTATTCTCTTGATTTAAAGTCTTTAAACTTCAAACGCACAACGTGACACTAAATGGTAGCTTTAGTCGGCTTTATTAAGCAGTTTTTGTATTTGAAGGCACAGTTCTCCCATTGTCTTTGTGAGGCTGGCTAAGTCCATTTCAAAATGTAAAACGCGTGGAAGCCATGGTTGGAAAGCTGTCGACATATTAGTGGAGTGACAAGGTTGTTACCATGACAACAGAAATGCCATCCATTTGACTGGATCGCGTGCTATTGACCTTTGAAACTAAAAACCTGCCCACATGAAGTCACACCTAGTCTTTGCTTCAATGACCAGCGTCACTGTTTGAAATATGAGTTTATGAGGTTATGCGGCTTTATTATGTGTGCTTCACTATGGCATTATGGGAAAGTTGAAAAAAGGAGGCAGCTTCTGCCCCCCTGTTTCCGTTTTAGTTTACCCAGAGGTAGACGAGGTGTATTTTTGTGGTTTTCTTGTTCAAGCAGGGCGTTGGCTTTCCGGACTTTGATCTGAGTGGAAGTCTCTCCAAAGGATCCACTGTCAAAATAAAAGTATTGCTGCTCCCAAACTTGACCGAGAAACAAAGTGACAGTTTTTGGCATTGATTGAGAAAGTTTTCTTTAAATCCAACAAAGTAAAATGAAAACGCCGCCAAAAACTGGTATTCTCGTTCGCTCTCTAACTGCTAGGTTGCAATAATATTAGCAGTGCCCTCGTAACAATAAAAAGCTTGTTAAAAGGCATATTCCGCAGACCAGGTTTGAACTTACTGTTGCATTAGATCCATCTTTCCAGTAGACCTCCTGGTATTGTCTGGTAAATGCAGGTTTCTGTTTCTATGTTCTGAAGGCTCCTCTTCTGTCTCCTTACCAGCTCTTTTCTGCTCAAAGGAACTTTCCAAAGACGTTTGTTTTCTCTGACTCCGCTATCTTCGGGGTTTCTATTTAAGGAGTATGTCTTAAGAATGTACCAAATGGCAGGCGAACGAGGCGAACGACTGGACAAGTGATTCAAAGATGGAGCTGATGGAGAGACTCCAGTATTTGTCAGAATCAGAATTGGTACCAAGTGACCCACAGACCAGGACCAGCCCACAACACCTGATCTAGAATCTTAATCCTGCATTTTGATTTTTCTTTTATGTTTTTCACCTGGTTAGCTTAGGGGAACTGAACATTTGTCCAACATGCATTTCTAAAGTAAAGTTAAATGATTTAGATAAAAAAGGCTGTAAGGAAAAATCCTTCATTGGATTCTATTAAATCTTGTAAGCAAAATAAATGATCCTAGCCTTTGTTAATTTGGATAATTGTTGTTTATTTGAAGTAAAGTATTGATAAAATTAAATGATATAATCACAATACATGAAGGAATAAACCTTTGATTAGATTTACGGTTATTACTTCCTTCTCTCACCCTGTTCTCCTGTGTTCACTTTTCTTTAAAGTGCCTTTTGTGTCCTCTGTCCTAATACTGTGTCTGTCCTCTCTTCTCCATTTTGTTTTGGTATTAGACCCAGATTTCATATAAAGTTGTTTTATAATACCAGATGTCCTTTGCAGGCTCTATTTAACTATGGTTCCTGGCAGTTAGGTGTAACAAGTTGTTATTGTCTGCAAGCTTGTTTGCATTTTTTGGCCCTGACAGATGTTTATTTTAGATATGCAAAATACATACAAGCTAATAAACAGTTAAAAAAAGTATGTATATAAATGTAAGTTGAACAATGCTGCTGAAAGAGAACCTTTGACCTTTGACATCAATAGAAACTTTGAATAAAATAACATAAACATGAACCTGGATGAATGATCAGGTGAACATAGAAAAGCCCAAACTTTCAACTCACCAAACCATCATAAAGAACTGACCCAAGCATGTTTGGAGGGGTTCACCTTATAACTACTAAGGATGTTGGAAAAACTAGGCAAATGCTGCCATTTATATTTGTTCTATTGTCTGTCATGAAAATGTACCCTTGTGTTAGCTAGTTGGAGAAATAAGGTTTTTGATCTGATTCCAATGTAGCTTTTTTTGTAGGTCTTTGGACACATTTAGGTTTCATTCTTGTTCCTTGTCTGGTATTTTTCGCTGCTGTTCTTCTGCTCCCGTGGACCTGGTTGCTATGGCGACTTTTGCAGATAATTATTGTCATTCCCAATGAGAGCTTTTAAGGCTTTTTTTTTCCTTCCTCCCTCTTTATTCAAACACTACATGTCCCTTTAGCTTTTTTTTACGTAAATGAGCCGATCCAACTCTTTTGAATTGACTGGAGCCATTGCCATGCTGGACACTTCCTGCTTTTAATGTCCGCTCAATGTCCTCGTGTGTCGAACCCACACAGGCTGTGAGGGAGCTGCTGTATTCACGCTGTGGGATTACTGTCATGAAGATGGGAGACGGGAGGAAAGCAAATGTTTGTCTTTGCAAAACCTTGACTCACTCGATTTGGTATTTTTAGTCGCATTGATATATAAAAGCAAAGGAAACTTCCTGCTGGTTTTGTACCTTCAGAGACTTCCAGAATCTCTGTCTTATCAGCCACCAACTGGAATCGTCTGCCCCTATTTTTATCTTTTTGTTCTTTAATTGGAAATATGTCAAGCTAAATAAAGTACCTTGTAGTCCTGGTTATAGTTTAACTATTTAGCCTCCTATTTAAAATGATAGTAAGTCATTTTTTTCTGCAGAATTTAGGCCAAGTAAAGAAAACCTTTCTTTAAAATGTAGTTAAAATGGTCTCTTTTTTTGGTTGTTTCTTCAGTTAACATCACAACTTGTATACAATCCTACACATTTTAAAGCGTTCTTATCCTAATTAAGGGACAAGTTATAGAACAATAAAGAAGATTATAAATGAAATTTACCCTTTGTTTTAACACTATAAAACAGAATTACACTTGAAACATCCTGAAGTGGGCAGGAGCTTGTAGCAGTTACAGGAAAACAGCAATTTAGAGCGAACATGTGGAATGCTCATGACTGTCCATGTGGTTCTGACCTCTGTGTCCGTCTTAGTGCGCAGAATTTATTGGACTCTGTGAGGAGAGCGGTGAGCCCGGCGCTCTGAGGGGTCACCTGCGCTCTGACTCCTCTTGTAATGTACAACTTTTTAGCTGCCGGTGTGACATTTTATTGGAGTTAGACTTCGACATGAATAGCATGACACTTGTCAATTTTTAAACTGGACGAGAGCGAGTTTGTAAAAGATCAGCACTTCAGAAAGTCTGTACGTTTGCTGAAATGTTCGGGCGCAGGTTCCAGTCCAATCCAACAGGCCGGGTCGACCCTTAAAGTTAACACTAAAATAAAAGTCAGGACAAGCTATGGTTAAGAGGACTTTCCAAAGAATTTTTTTTATTTGCTAAGGATTTTTTTTGCTTATGCAATAACATTTTAGTGTAAAGGTTTGTTTCTTGGTCTTTTATTCTTTAATTACTTTGCTTTATCAAAAATACCTAGAGGCATTAGGAATGCAGCTTCTTGTTTCAGTCTTTTAGCTGGAAAAGTTTAAAGAAATGTACATTTCAGTCAATTTTTCTTTGCTAGAAATGCACGTTTACTTTTACACCGACAATGGAATAGTGGTGGAAAACGCAACTATACATGCTATAAATAAAAAAACAAAGATGATTCTGTTAGAGCAATTGTTTCAGAAATCAATCTCTATTGATTTAAACCACTTTAAAACCCACTTTTTGGTGTTTTTAACATGTTCTTGTGACATTTTTCTGAAGATGGAGGACATGTTTACAGAAAATGAAGATTCAAAACTGTGTTTCGGTGTATTTCTAAGATCAAATTGTTTAGAATGAAGAGCAGACGAAGAAAAAAAAGGAAATTTGAAAAAGCCTGTAGTTGTTACGTACAAACTACAATCGGCATGTCACAAGCTTCCCGCCTACTCTGCTTCATTCTGATGCATCCACTTGAAGACGATCACATCCATGTACGCTTCTGTTTTTCTCGTCTGAGCTGGTATCAAAGCTGTGACTGGATAATTGATGTTGCTCGCCAGTTTTGTAGCACTGTTAATGTTTGGTTGGGTGGGGGTTTGAGGGGAGGAGAGAGTGTAAAGCATGATGGGAAATGAGCACAAGCTTACTCCACACCAACTGTACAGTTTTTTGTTTAATCAATTCTGCCGCTCTGCAGCAACTAGGTCCTAGAAAAGGACACAGGTGTATTAATATTTCCTAAAAATTGCATAATTATAATTAAAAGACTGCTGGGAATGCTTTGAAAATGGATGTAAAGTTGATTAAGGTGGGACGTTAAAGTTTCCAAAGAGTCTAGTAATACAAGACAGAAAAGGTAGAAATGATGCAGCACTTTAGTTTCTAGCATTCCAGTGATTTTTAAATATCTCCACTTGCATTTTTTTACCAATTGCTTCAGTATGAGAACCATTTTTGACTCCAATCATCTTCTAATTTTGTAGTTTGGGTGAAGACAAAAAGACAAAAGCTGGCGCTTCTTGAACACACCCTGCTCAAACTCGTCTGATCTGTAGGTGCGGCTGCAACTTGCTGTCAAGTCTGCAGGACAGCGATCAAAAAGAATGCTGACTCCTTTTACTAAAACTGACTTCATCCAACTTTGTCTGCCATGTTTTAAACCACACAATCACTTCTTCTCTTGCAGCTAATCTACATTTCTACTTTTGTTGAAGTAAAAGTTGAGATAAATTGACAATTTAGCAATAGTTGTAAAACGTTATGCAATACATTGTCCCCTTTTGCTCTCCAATCCTTTAGAATTTCAATCTTCTTATAAATTTGGTTTTTATTGTAAATATATGTGGTTTATGGAACTAAAAACCAGATGGTTTACTAAAAATTCAACGTTTACAATAAGGATAAGTTCATATGTTCTCTCACATGTACTGTGCAAGAATCGCATGCACCTGATGCACCTTATTCAACAGGAATGCAATGTTATATTTCAAAAAGTGAAAAATTAGTAAATTAGTAAACTGATTTGATTTTTTTTTTTGATTTGAAATGGTTTATTTCAAGCAATCAAGTCCAAAGGAAAAGTGTTGTTTTCCTGCAAAATCCCACGTCATTACTTTAAACAGAGAGATCCTAAAAGGCTGGGAGAAACTATATAAAAAAAAGAAAAGATAAACCAGCTGATATGAACCACAAAAGATGACCAAAAATGATCTTTTAATTTGAATACATTTTCCCCTTGAACTGGAATTTCATTGGAAGTCATGCAGCAGCAGTGTGACTGAAGTTTTAATATTTTTTGGAGCAAATATGGAATACAGATAGATAGATGTCGATCTTTTGGAACTTGTCATCTCAAAAGTAACTTGCATGCCAAAAAAAAGGTTTCTGTAATAGTAATTCAAAAACTACACAGTACGAGTACACAAATCGTAGTCTGGGGATAGCTTTGTTTTGTGTACTAAAATTATTTTTGAAGTAATAAATATTTAGAACAGATAAGGCTATTAAGATAAGATTATGAAAACAGAACGAAGCGACGATGGCGTTTCATGCTCTGCTGTAACCTCTGTTGTGGGGGGGGGCATGGCTATTCTAAAGGCTTAACCACTGCGGAGCAAACAGTGGCCCCTGCTTTGTGGACGGCGCTCAAGAAACACGTGCTTCAGCTCAACACTGCTGCTTTGGTGGGCTTGGATCCCTTTGGCGGGAGCCTTCAGCGGGCGCTGTGGTAGGACGGCTTGGTCAGACGGGGCGTCCCCCTCTCACTCCTGATCTAGGAGGCTCGCGGGACGACCTGAACCCGACTAAGCGCTCCTGCAGGTCGGAGTGACTGGTCCTCCACCGGGGACTTGGGGCTGAGCGGCCTTCTGATGGCAGAAAGAACGTGGAGTCACATATGGATCGTGGATGTTCAATTGGCCGTTCTGCATGTCAATCAAGTCACGCATGTTTCGGTGAAGATGATGATTTGCTAACAGATTTTTAAAAGAAAAATATATATTACTTTTTTTTTTTTTTGTTATTTATCTTTGATGGCCCGCGATATACCCACAAGTCCGATCGACGTAATGAGCACCCCCGTTCTAGAGTAACACAATTATTAAGTTAAAAAAGGTATATATTATGTAGTCAATTATTAAATTGTATAGGAAAGATGGATAAACCTCTTTGGTTTTTATATTCATGGGGGAAAGAGTTTTGGGCTGCAAGTGCTGCTTCGGAAAGGAATAAAGGAGCTTCATCCCACAAAACAGTTTCATCATTAAAACATGGCGGTGGGAGCATCATGCTGTGGGGTAGTTTCGTTGTTTCGGGCACAGGCCTTTAGGCATGGAATCATGAAGGAAAAGTATGTCAACATTTATAATTTATGGTTAAAGTAAATGTGCTGGTAGTGTATCTTAGGTTTAGACTGGTAACTAAAACATTTATGATTTGGTCCAAAACACTAATAAAAAGTTCCTATAGTGAACTGGATCTACAATCCTATTGGTAATCTGTGGGGGACGTTTGTGGTCCATATGGTTGTTCTGAAATCATCTTTTGGGAGAGCTACAAAATGTTTTGAACATATTTCCTGATTACACTGCCTTGGTCCTAAGGTTTGGGGATTTTTTTTTCATTTGTAAAACTATTTGCTGTTTAATGGACAGAGGGACGGCATTTTTTTTCTTTTTAATTTGGAGAATCTTTCTGTAGTTTTTCTTTTTCCTTAATCAAAGACGTATTATAGTTCTGTAGTATTTTAGGCCGTGATTCTTAACCATTTTACTCTCATTGATTTCCACCAAATGGATTGCATTTTAGTTATTTTTTTGGCGGACCACAGTGTGCACCACCAGCAGGACCGTGCCTCAAGAATCTGATACATCAAGTAAAGTTTAGTAAATAAAGAAACATAAAGAGGTGGGGTTGGTTCCTGTAACAGGGTTAAGAATGTCGGATTTATGTTGGATTTATGTCGGATTTATGATCATTGATGTTGCGAGGGTTTGCTCTCCTACACGCTGTGCAGAGATCGTTGCTGTCGGGGATTTGTCCCTGAGCTCACCGCCAGCCCTCTGCTCGCCACGTGACCCACTGAGTGGTCACCACAGCCATCCCTCAGAGCGATGACACACACATGCGCAACAATCCTCTGTTTGTCAGCTGAGGAGTGGGTTGACACACAACCGCAGGCCGACCCGAACGGCCCTTACCATGAAAAGTACCCCCCCCCCCCCACACACACACACACCACAACTCAAGCTTCTGCCTTGAGGAAACTGGCTTACATATGTTATACATGCAAAACATGAAGGGGAACAAATCCAAATCCTCATGACATTTGTCCAGATGGTTACTCTTTCACCTACGAGATGGAACCAGCTGCTTTAGAGTTTGCCAAAATAAAAGCATCTGCTTTTTTTCAACATTCTTTCATTTATTTGAAATATGTTCAACCTTGGTGGTTCTCTTGGGTTCTATTTGCTTATAATTGCAGGGGCATAAAGGTTGAAATCATAAGCATAAAAAATAAAGCAGCCCTTCAAACTAAATGTACCATCATGGAAATTAAAGTACTCCCTGAAGCGTGGGCTTTGTTTAATATTGAAACAAATTGTTTCCTCTGTCTGATTCATTCACTTTACACGTTTTAGCTTCCTGATAGCTGACGAGTGTTTATTTCACCTCCATCCAATCCTCATGGCTTTTATTTTGAAATAACCTTCCTTCGTATTTGGCCTTTAAAGCAAGCAATTTATGGCTGCTTTAAAAAAACTCTGAAAGTCATTCATGTCATAAACACACGCTGAAACTCTGTTGTGGAAAAAAGGGTTGGCAGAGTCTTTTTCTCTTTATTACTGAGGAACACAGAGATGAAAGCCCTGTTCCTATGGAAGTGGTCGCAATAATGCAGCTCTAGATGTGGATTCTATTTCCCAAAACACAAATGTGGGTGTACTTTCTGTGAAGATGCTCAGTCAACTAGATCATGTTCTTCCATTATTGTGTTCGTCAGGGGAGTAAAGTCTTCTACCCTTAAAGAACAAGGTTTCAATTTCAAACAGTAACTGGAAATAAAAAGTGCATCAGTAGTAATGTAAACTAACGTACATTTTATTCAACCCCTTCACAAACGGGTGAAGAACAGAGCATCGATCTGAAACATTTGAACAGATTTTTGTGTGCTGTGTTACACAAAAAATCAATTGACGCCAGTGAGCACAGCCAGAATAAAGGCACACCTGGATTATAAGGCACATTTTCTATTTTAGAAAAAATTCAAGGATTTTAAATGCCCTCTATGGTTAAAAAAAATACTGTAAGGGTTTTTAATTAGCTCTGACATATTTTTTGTCAATTGGATTTTTGAATTTTTTTTCCTTTTAAATCGATGAAGACATTACACTTTACTACATCATTTGCTACATTGTGCTGATCCTATGGAACACAAGGTGTCTTATTTTGAAAGGAAACCATGTGAACCTCTGTCGAAAACGGCTTCATATAAAGAAAAAAGCTATTTTCTCTTTGTTTTATTTATGCAAAACCCAGTTCATTTATATGGATTATAATAGTAATATTAACATAAATAAAAATCAGAAATAGATCTGAATGGCTCAGTAAGTGTTGAAGGTTTCTGGCTCCTGTTCTAGAAGATGCTCTGCTGCTCCTGAAAGTACATTTATTTTTAGTTTGAATGTATTTCATGTTGCCGAGTAGTTAGACACATGTGGAAGTGTTCAGCCTTTTCATGGAAAGGACTGCATTTCTTGGCAGTTACAGGTTCATGCTTCATCCCACCAATCAGAAAGTTTCATTAGAAAAGTGAAGAAGCTACTTGGATGAGCAGCAAAATATCTGTTTGAAACATTTTAAGTCACCTTTTCCTGAAAAACAGAATCCTGTGATCACATTAGTGATTTATACTTTTGTTTTTAAACAATATTAGCTGCTGAAACATTCCTTTGCTGCCTCTTTGGTTGAATTCCATAAGCTTTCGTGAAATCTTTGTAGTTCTCTCAAATGGAATTTGCTCCTGGAATCCTCATCGGAAGCTCTTTCTCTTTCATTTTCAGCTCATTTTTGATCCAACAATGGCTGCTATGTGTATATTGCTTGAGAGCATGCTGGATCCAGGTTGGCTTTAGAGCTAAAGTTGTATGAAGTCATCAAATATTTAGGACGGGGAATTAAAAATAGATTGCACCGTTTTGGTTGGAAAGAAAATGTGCTCCAGTCAAGGCTCAGCTGCTGCTGAAGCTGTTCCAGTGTTTTTTTTTATTGTGGACAGGAGGAAAACATGTCCCAGCCAGAATGTTTTCCAATCTAACGGATGAATCCCCTAAATAAAAAAGGAATTTCCATACATTAAATGTCACATATATAGATGAATGGATAGATAGATGGATAAATATATATAAATGGATATATAGATCAGGTCCAAGGTTGCTCGCTTGTCTAGTTAGCCCTCAGCTGTAAAGACACCTTTGAATGAGTAGCATTATCTCATTTACTGCTTACAGGAAGGCTGTAAAGTTCTGCAACAACCAAGATTAAGCAGAAAAAAATCCACTGGGATACTTTAATCTTTCACTGAAGCCTCTTTTATTGGTGTTGCTCAATAGTGAAGCTGTGCTGGAGGTGATGTGTGCAGGCTTCATGTATGTAGGGATGAAGACAAGTCTGATCTAGCCTTTTCGCATTCCTGAAGCCCATCCGCTGCCGCCTAATGAAGACATTGAAATGTTTATTTACAGAATTATAAAGGTGTAATAACCAGATTTTTCGCAGTTGAGCCGTTTTTACCTCACAAAACACGTTGAGGGGATCTTTGACCATCAAATAAGAGGCTGGAGTGCTGAAGTAATAGAAAAAAACCAAACTCAGACAATGGTTTGTAAGTTCAATTCTAATGATTCTGAGAATATTTAGGTTGTTTATTTTGTGGGTGTTAGCTTCCTGGTAATTTGTGTCCACCACTGCTTATGGTTAGGATCAGGGTTTATGTGGACTGGCCTGAAGATTATTCAGGAATTGTGGGAACGTTTTGCAGCAGCTGCATCATCAATGGGAGTGTAAACAAAGCAGTCGCATGTAGCTAACCCTATAACTAAATAAAGTCAAATCTTGGGTCACATTTTTTTTTCTTTTCTTAAACAATAAACTTTACCCAACATGGTTTATTTTAAAAGTATAAAATCAAAAGGTTTTTACATAAAGAGGAAAAAAATATATATATTTTTACTGTAATTACTGAGCTAAAAATGTCAAGCAAATGGGGATAAAAGGAGTCAGGTGGGAGTGGTTTAATTTAACCCTTAAACTCTGGAGATGCTGCCAGCAACACGTAAATAACACACGCTGGAGTTACAGCTCCAATGTTGAAGGGATTGGCTCACAATAGCAGTTGAAGGCAGAATAAAACACGAAAGTGGGTTAAAAAAAAGTCCTATGAACTAATTTGGGGTTGGCGACCCACAAACGGCGGTAGCATCTTAGTGTGTGCGCCAATGTTATTTACATTACCGTTATTATTGTGGCCGTTTGAGCAAACTCAAAGTAAACACATGCAAAATGGAAAATGTTCAGAAAAATGATGGCTGCTTGAAATCTTTGTAATAACTTGTTTGTACATACTGTTAGTTTTCTTTAAATAAAGAAGCCAGCAGCTCCCAGGTAGGTTTTGCTGACATCCGAAAACAACAAACTGCTGCTGTCCTGCAGCTTCAGGAGCTGCCTGGCTGCTCTGATAAAAGAGGCCCTGCATCCAGCAAGGGGGGAGGGGGGGGGCTTTAATATCCTTAATTGATTCTGTTTGTCTGCTAGTGCAAACCTCAGTGCTGTACTGTTGAAAGGTAATTATTTTAAGTTCCCTCAGAAAACTCAGCCGTTATTGAATTGGCAGTTTGGCTGAAGGCCCCATGGGAGCGAGCAGCTGGAATTTGTTTCTCAATGGCCACAGTTGTGCGGATGAAGGAATCTCAGATCTGTCTCTTTTGAGGGATTATTTTTTCTTAGCAGTCCAACAACTTTGACGGTTAATAATATAAATTAGATTTGAACATACATAGAATTTGATTGGGGGACAGATTTCTTGAAGATCCACTAGGCTGAAAATAGTGTTTTACGTGTTTTTAACATGTTCTTGTAGCTTTTTTCTCATGATGGAGGACGGATATAAAGAAAATTATGATTTACACTGTGTTTCTTAGTATTTATTTTACTCAAATCACGGTTAATGAGGAGCAGACCAAAAAATGCCATTGAAAACAATCATATTTGTTACGTCGAAAATACGCTGGGCGGGCCACAAGCTCCCTGCTCTGCTCCATTCACCTGAGCTGGAATATGTATGGCTGAATAACTCCAACATTGGTCGACTTTTTTTTTTTCTAGAGAGAGTGCCGCCCCCCCACCCCACCACACACACAATTCGGATCATATCTGAGTTGTTTCTGAGGAATTCCTGCCGTTCTGCAGAAACTATGTCCTAGAAAATGACACATGGTTTTTGATTTTACAGCAATAAAATAGCATAATCATCATTAAAAGACCACTTAGAATGCTTTTATAATAGATAAGATGATTAGATCTTTAATTTCTTAGAGTGGGACTCTTAAGAAATTAACAAAACAAAATGAACCTGAAGTAACTTTACAAGTTTAACTTGACCAAATCAATTTGATAAGCAGCTTAAAGTTTTTATAATTACTATTAAAGTTAAAAGTCCCTTTAGTAGTTAAACACCTAGGTGTGTGAAATTTGTTCTTAACCCATCCCCTGGGGGAGCAGTGAGCAGCGCTCGGGAACCATTTGGTGATTTAAACCCCCAATCCAACCCCTTAATGCTGAGTGTCAAACAGGGAGGCATTAGGTCCCATTTTTAGAGTCTTTCGTACGACTCGGATATGAACTCACAACCTTTTAGTCACAGGGCGGACACTCTACCACGAGGCCACTGAGCTTGTAACCACTGTAAATAATATATAGATTGGTTGGCTATGGTTTTTCTATGATTGCCACTACTATATATTGCCTTTTGTTATATACTGTTAAGTTTTAATGTACTTACAAGATGCAGATTTTTTTATAATATTGGCTCTGTATATTTAGCGGTTGTATTTTAGTTTCTTTGAGGTGAAAGTTTTTTGCAATTAAAAATAGTTTTCATGTAAATGTCATATGCATTTCCACCAGTACAGTCCTCAGTCCGTTGATTCTGGGTTTAATTGTCAAACCTCAACAGTAGAGGTTTGTTGGCAGTCGAGACATTACATAGTTTTGTGCCAAACGGCTTTGCCCAGATTATTAAATATTGTTGTTATGGAAATGGTTTTTCCACTCCAACAATCACATAAAGTTGCATCTCTGGTGCCTTGCTTTGTGCCAGCAGAGGTAGTGGCAGTTTATCCCTCGGGAGAACAACCCTCTTTCTGTAACAGTATCACCGTAGTAACACGATCCACTGCTGTTTTGACTCTGAAACAGTGTGGTCTGTCTTCTGGCCGCCACAGAGCCCTGGAGAGTTGAACACACGGTGAATCCAGTTTGTGTTTATTCCTTTTCTATTAATTTTTTTTTTTTTTGGCATTTTGCAAGAAATTGAACTAAAATATTCTATGAAATCAAAATGCTTTGATGCATTTTAAGTTTAAAAATAAAATAAAATCAGAGTGTCCATACTGTAAAATGAATTAGTGGAATATATATCTACCTATATCTATATCTATCTATCTATCTATTCAGACTCTGATACACTTGCAGTAGAAATTAGATAAACAGCAAATACCAGGGAAATAAATTGCATGTAAGGACACAACCTTTTTTAAAACAGGAACTTATTTTTTTCAGTTTTAACACTACTGTACATTTATTGTGAAAATCTTGTACAGACTGTAGCCTTTGTTCAGCAGAAATGATAGCATTGTTGAAGCAGCTACAATGACAGAAGCCCTTTGTAAATAAAAATAATCTGCATGGAGTTTGATTCTGTCACAGTTAGAGAAATGGCCACACTACCTCAACTTTAAAGTTTCTGACACCCCCACCCCTTAAAACGGCATTTCCCTAAGTGTTTTTTTCTTTTTCTAGAGCTTTCACTGAAGTGCAATGGAGGATGGGAAGCCAGTGTGGGCTCCCCACCCAACGGATGGATTCCAGCTGGGAACCATAGTGGACATCGGATCGGACAGCCTCACCATCGAACCTCTGAAACAGAAGGGAAAGGTACAGTTATGCATGTGGTTAGGCCTGCTCAAAAAATCCCAAATTTGTCGTCATCGCGACATCAGCCTGTGAGACATTCGTATCTCACAAGACCGCTTAAACTGCAACAAATGGTTCACTTAAATGTCGACACACATGCTTGAAATATCTCATGGCAGTTTGCAAGTATTTAATGAATCAAATTGAGCCCTTTACACATTCTGCCAACTGGATAGACCCCTTTATGTCACTGACCAATCAAATTGAGCCCTTTATGTTAGATGCCTCCTATGTAGACGTGGGTCATTTGGAATATAGTTAAAGTTATGTTGACTTTTCTTAAACAAAAATGTTGCAGTGAAATGGAAATGTTCATAGATTGCAAATAATATCGTCATATCGCACTATTGATCACTAATGTTGCAGGTTTTCCTCCCATCGTGAGTAAATATATAATTAAGTTGGAGAAAGCCTTATTTTATTTTATTTTTTTTTAGCACAGCATGTTTTTATACTCTACATCTGCTGAAACAATAAAGCACCAGGAATGCCCCTTTTGTTTGCACGTCTAATGTATTCAGGTATATTTAGTGACGGATCAAGTGGCTCCTCTCAGCAAGACAGGTACTGATTTTGCTCTTTCCATGTCCTGGAAGTTCACTTTTCCGCTGAATAATGTCCTATATCGGCTCTGGCAAAGCTTTTAATGTCACCATTAGTGTGGGAGGCAGCAAAGCTTCCTGCCTGACAGCCTTTGAACGTTTCCAAGTAAAGGCTGCATTTCCAGTCTTTTCTTTGAAAGATGTTCCTCACTGCGTCTGTTTACTGTCAGCTAATAAAGCACGGTGCTGCCGTGGTTTAATGCCACTGTGTGTCTCAGGGTGACTTTGTGTTTGCTCTGTCAAATCGTACCTACTTACCTAAAAGGGAAAGTGCATTGATTCTAATTTGTACAAGGCTTTTCCGCCTGCTCTCCTGAATCTGAATTACAGCCTGTCTCCTCATACAGCTGGTGTCGCTGACTATTAGTTTCTGCAGCAGTTTCACCACAGTCTTTTAGTGGCAATGCAGCTGTTTAAACAGTCTTATTATATTCCTGTTCTTATGATCACGGACCGCTTTAAAGACCCACTCCAATAAAAATTGTGTTTTTCGTGTTTTTAACATGATCTTGTGGTATTTTTCTCAAGATGGAGGAAATCTGTAAAGAAAAGTAAGATAAAAAGAGGCATTTCTGAGCATTTCTTTATTGAAATTATTGTGAATCGGAAACAAACAAAAAATGTACAGTTTGAAAAAGCCTGTAGCTGTGATGTAAGTGCTACAGACAGTCTGCGGATGTGTCCACTTGCAGACAAATAGATCCATGAACGTCTTTGTTTTCCTCATCTCAGCTGGAATCTGGATCTAAACTGTACGACTCAATAGCTCTGATGTTGCTCGCCTTTTTTGTTGCACTGCTAATGTTAAGTTGGGGTTGTAAACTAGCGGGAGAGAGTGTAAACAAAGGAAAGGTGGGAATTCAGGGCAGGCTTACTCCCCTTCAACAGTCCCTCCCCCATGAATGAACTCCTGCTGCTCTGCAGAAACTATGTCCTAGAAAACGACACAGGTTTATTGATTCAGGCTAAAATCATACCAATTAAAGATCCACTGGGAACTCGTTGAACATAGATCATGATTAGGACTTTAAGGAAGAATATTTCCAAACACTTGGTCTCTGTCTCTCATCTCTATAACTCTGAGCTTTTGTGTGTTAGCATGGTACATAAAGTTGCATTTTGCTGACATTTTATGTCTTTAAGGTGAAACTTCCCTTTCAAAAGATTCTGCTTTGTGTGTTTTTTTTTAATTGGTGGTAGATGTTTTGTCCGAACTAAAAGATGATTATAAAGGACTTTGTGTGAGAGGGGGCCGTCCATCTGCAGTAGGGTTTTAAAGGTTTCGCTTTATTCAGACTTTAGAAAAGTTTAGGTTATCTGTCCTAAAACTTTTAGTCAAAAGGGCTTTTAGTCCCCAGAAATACAGGTCTGTAAAAACAATCATATAACCACAGCAGTAAAAAAAAAAACTTCCTGTCTCTAAAGCAACAACTCAGTTTCTTTGTTGTCCCATTTTTTTCTCCCCTCCCAAAAAACAGCAATAAATTGACTGCACTGGACACAGATCTGTTGTCTGTTAGTTTCCGGACCGCAGCAGAATCCTGTAACAGTTTAAAGAAAAAAAACAAGGTCTAGTTTATGCGGCTACAGCCACTTGGTGCCAGTGTCTTACCTAGTGCTGTGTCACAGGCAGAGGAGGATCCGCCTTCAAAATAAAAGCAGAGTCTTTGTCCTTTTGAGGTGACCTTAAAGGTCAAAATATATGAATGGATTTTTAAGTTTCCTTTTGGTAGGTTAGGTCAGTAAAATGCTTTACTGGCAGTAAGTAAAGTACATAATGAAGCTGCTCCTCATGTAAAGGTCACTTTTTCCCCTCTCAGATTATTAGTCTTGCATCATGTCTTCAGTTTTTCTCACGTGGCTCTTTTACATAGAAACCATTTCGTTTTCAGGAGACCATTTGGAAAATACAACAACTGGAATGAATAAGTGGACTGAACGTCACCTCCGTACTGCAGCCTTTGGGGCTCAGAGGCCAGTTAAAAAGGCCTGATCTTTGTAAAAAAAAAAAAAAACATAAAAAACCTAAAGCATCTAGCAGCAACTTTTTGTTTTTTTAAGTCGTAGAAATGCAACGCAGCCCTGCGTTCAGAAACTCTGGGGTCACGTGTCCTCCTAAACCCTTCAGAATGAGCTCAGCTTGAAGAATGTGAGCTGCTGAAAACCAGAGCAGCAAAGGGTTCAGTCAATGCAGATTATGGAGGAAACCGCTGCACTTCAGCTCCATGTTGTTCTCCCTGCCAGAAACGTCTGATAGATGTCAAAAGCTTAGCAACAGATGAAATACAAAATAAAGACACGAACCTAAAGTTTAAAGAACATTTTGCTGCAACCTAAAACGTAGGGAATTGTGTGTGGATTGTTACTATAATGAAATATCGGATTGATCCAAAACAAAACAAACTTGTTGGTGAATAGAGAAATAGATTTTGGTTTGAGCTCATCGTACATTACGTTATCTAAAAATATCAAACTTTTTGCTTTTAATTTTTAAGGATGAGCTTTTTTTTTTTTTAAATAATAGATTATGGAAGGTAATAAACTGGAAAAGTAAAATAATATTTATAGTAGAGCAAGGCTTCTTTTTTTATTCCCCTTTAGATTCAAACTACATAAATAGATCATTTTAATCAGTAGGTTTGATTCAATGATTTTTAAATTAAAACTGTATAAGAAGTCAATGGAAAGTAGTGAACTGTTTTACTTTGTTTCATCCATTACATTTATTTTTATTAAGCTGGATGTTTTGCTCAAAGACAAAATGACTGTTCTGGAGTTTGAACCCTCGGCAGGCTTGTTGGGGGGGCTGTTGGCTAGAACCACATCACAGGGCCACAAAGAGGACCTCTAAAAAAGAATAGATTTTTTTATGTAACCCCCCCCCCCCCCCTTTTCTCATGATTAAAGTAAGAAACAAAACTGCAAGGCAAATACATCAGACTTTCCTTCTCAACATTTGCATTCACATTTGATATTTTCATGGATGTTTCATGATCATTTCTTTCTTCCCAGACTTTTTTGGCTCCTATAAACCAAGTCTTCCCCGCTGAGGATGAAGTCGACAAACATGTGGAGGATAACTGTAAGACCTGTCACTCTCTCTCTCACCATGTTATTGAAGATAAATCATGTACAGACATATATACAGTACTGTGCAAAGATTTTTGGCAGCTGTGAAGAAATGCTGCAAACTAAGAATGCTTTCAAAATTAGATGATTGTTTTCAGAATCCTTTATTTTCAATAAAATGCAGCGAATGAACCAAAGAGTCTTCAATATTTGGCGTGAGCGCCCTTTCCCTTCAGAACTGCATCGGGTCTTCTGGTTCCCTCGCTCACAGTTTATGAAGGAACTCGGCTGGTAGGTTGTTTCCAAACTAACGTCAGATCTTCTGTGGGTGGGGGCTCAATCTTCTGGCTCTTTGTGAAGTCCCAGACACACTCCATGATGTTGACATCAGGGTTCTGAGTGGACTGTGCCATCCTGTTTCCGCCAAAGGGATTTCTTAATGATTTTGACTGTTCGGGTTTGTACACATACGCCTCATAGATGGTTTCTGTGTGATGGAAAAGTATCTGCCGGTACTTCTCAGTCTCGAGAACACCATTTTAACTCCATTTGTGTGCCCGAAATGCTCAAGAAACCTCCAACCATGTTTCACTGTCGCCTACAGTCTTTCATTATTGCACCGCTCTCCAGTTCTGCTACAGACTATTCCTTCAAATTGGAAGTCATCAGCCCAGTGTATAGCATCCCTGTGTTTTCATGCACACTTGAGTTGCTTTGTCGTGTTTCTATGTTAAGATGTCTGTCTTTTTATCTGCAACTTTTCCATGAAGACACTTCTGGTCATAATTTCATGGGTAGTAGATGGGTTTACCTGGGTGCCACTGGTTTCTGTCAGTTCAGAACTGAGAACTGCTGAATATCTACTGATGAGGTTCTGCTGCACTTAGTTTCTTTGGCCGACCGCTACGTCTACAGTCAACAATTTGCAGATGCCTCAAGTCCCGTTGTTGTGCTCAATCTTTCCATGATATGAAACTATCTTTCATAGCCCCACCTTGGTAGTAAAGTTGGACTGTTTCTTACCCAGTTTGAAGCCTCCTACACTGCTCTTTTAGTTTCAGTTCATGACTGAGTTTCAATCTACATGTGGTATTGATGATCATCAGCACTAGTCTGGTATAAATAGTTGATCAACCTGACTCTTTATTTCACAAAACCCTTGACTTTGTCCTTGTGAACCTATAAGGCATGGATCGGACAGTCAAACCTGTAAGACATTGCCCTTTATAAATTGATTAAAAAAAAACAATCATTAGTTATGTTTCTTAAAGGATTCTGCACCTGCCGAAACTTTTTGCACAGTGCTCTATAAATCATTAAAGATGCAACCTCATTGTGTGTTTGTGCTCCTCAGGCTCTCTCATGTACTTGAATGAAGCCACTTTGCTCAACAACATTCGAGTGAGATACAGCAAAGACAAGATTTATGTAAGTGCTGCTTTTGGAAATATTTTATAACAAACGTACATTTATTTGTTTAAAACGATTCTAACTTTGTCCAAATATCTTGAGAACGTCTTTATGAACTCTTGTTACCTTTCTAGTCTGACTTTTTACTTTTGTTGCAAGTTTCCTGTGCTCCGTCATTTATGCTGAACACTCAAAGGAAAAAGGGATTTAATTATTTTACTTCTCTGTCAGATTTCTTTCTCCTGCAGCTTTTACAGTATGACAAGTTTAAAATGATCTGAGTATTTACTTTTCAGCCCTTGTGCTTGGGGCTTATAGCATACTTTGCATGTTATGTAGGTCAATGACCATCAAACCATCGCCTGCCCAGAGCAGCAGATCTAACCGGGTGTCAGCAGCTTGTGTAGGCTCTTATTCCGCTTCTGTTTTTTCAGCCGTAAAATGGCATTCGTCCTCACAAAATAGAGCTACTCTGTCACAAACTAGAGCACACAGGGCCCAGGTGTGTGTTGCCCTGAAGGGCTGCGGCTGAGGTCAACATGGACAGGAGTGGATGCACACTGACATCTAGTGTCCATTCAGGGTAGTGCGCTGCTCAACTGAATTGCCATTTTTTCCCCCGAACCCCTTCTTGCTTTTGTTTCTCCAAAGAAATGAAATGAAGGAAAAGGAAACATAAGATAGTCGACCTGGTTGAAGGTTGAACCTTTTTGAAAAACATCTGTGACACAATTGCATCATGAAAGCCACTTCCACCCCCATTCATCTATTTTTCAGAACAGGAGAATTGAACTCATTTGTAAGATCTTGCATATTGATTTAATTAAATCAAAATGTTGGGTTTAGAAGCCTTTCAGAGAAGGGATCTCATTACTATAATGACTTCAATGTATCTTATGTGGTGTTTAATGGATTTAAGAGTTTAAAGACTCCAATGAAAACTGTATTTTTGGTGGTTTAAACATCTTCTTTCTGCATTTTTTACTTGATTTCTTATACATAAAGAAAATTAAGATTGACACCCCATTTCTTAGTGTTTCTTTAGTCAAATTGTTATGAATTAAGAGCGGACGATAAAATGCCATTGTAGCCACGACACAGCTGCTTCACTGGGCGGGTCACTAGCTCCCTGCTCCACTCCATTCTGTTGCATCCGCTTCTAGACAAATAGAGAGAGCGTAAACTAAATCAATCTCATTTTTATGCGTCACAAATCTCAAATTTAGCATTATTGCGATATCAAGCAGTGCAATATGCATATCTCAAACATTTGCGAAATTGGAGATAAATGATAACCTTAAATGTGCTAAAACAATCTTAAGACAACTTAAAGTATTTAATGAATCAAATAAATCCTTCAGCATTTGACAAATCGGATGGAGCTCTTTTATGTTGGGTACCCCCCCCCCCCCCCCCACCCACTATATAGACTAGGGTCAATGTGTAATCTAAGTTATGTTGACTGCTTATTTAAATTAAACTGTTGCAGTAAAATGGACATTATGTATTTAGTTGTTTTACTTTTTCTTCATGTATCACAAGTTACACTGTGATTGCAATATTGATCACTAATATCGCAAGTCACAAGTTTTCCTTTTATCGTTCAGCCCTACTCTTAATAATCTTAATTTTCCTAATCTATGTCCTTTGTCATGAGAAAAATGCCACGGGAACATGTTAAAAAACACCAAAAATAGCAATTTCATTAAAGTGGGTCTTTAAAGAGTAAAAACTGTCTGATTTAGGAGTTCTATGGTCTTCAACCATTTTTATTATTAACTAAAACATTTAATACTTGAATAAGCTTTAAACTCTGGAATACATTTTTATCACCTGTTGTCTTTGTTTTTCCTCTTCTACCAGACGTTTGTAGCCAACATTTTGATCGCCATCAATCCATACTATGATATCCCAAAGCTTTACTCACCAGAAACCATCAAACAGTACCGGGGGCGGTCTTTGGGGACGCTGCCGCCACACGTCTACGCCATCGGTGGGTAAACTTACATTACCCTTTAGGTCTGGTGCTGCTCAGTATAACAGAGGGCTTTTTTATTTTATTTGATTTTTTTTCAGAGTGGTTGTTTCTTATTTATTGCCCCGCAGGCTTGAACATCATCTGTTCAAATACTTTCATAACAAATCTGTCTGTCTGTTTCAGTCTTCTGTTCTAACTGGACTCTGTGTGTGATCATAGTTGTTAAACTCTGCATGTTTTCACCAAATCTATTTTGTTCCGAGTCAGGCTCAGTGTTTTTCTGTGATGATAAAGAAGAAATCAAACATTTCTAAAGTGTTGAATTATTTTCTGTGAATGTTTGATAAAAATCCTCTTGAAAACAAACCAAAACTTTTTATATTTTTAATCTTTTTTGAAGCATTGATACGTCTACCGTACTTTGGTACTTTTTGATAAAAGTAAATTCCGTCTTTATTTATTTTTTGTTCTTTTTGATCTGTCCTCCAGTTCAGCTTGGGCCCTCCCCAGGACCTTTGTAGTTATTAAAGTTTGGCGTTCGATATCTCTGTGATTATTGGGGTCAGCTTTGTGCCTTTGAGGCAGAGAACAGTAATCTACCAGCCTAAGCCGTCTGTGTGCCGTTTCAGCCGATAAGGCATACAGGGACATGAAGGTCCTGAAGATGAGCCAGTCCATCATCGTCTCAGGAGAGTCCGGCGCCGGCAAGACCGAAAACACCAAGTTTGTACTCAGGTGTGACGAAGATTTCTGCAGTTTTACCAAAATCTGTCTTTGTATTCAATTTTTAGCTGCATTTTGTCAGTTTTCAGAAATAAAATTAGTTTTTAAAATGGTTTAGATTATAGTGTACATTTCAAAATGTAACTCATTTTCAGGCCCAACTTATGAAGTTTTTCTAACACGAGACAACAACAGATTGGACATTTGCTAAATTGATTTCTGGAAAACAGAACAATGACTCTCCTGGTCTTTCAGGTACTTGACAACCTCGTATGGAACAGGCCAGGATATAGATGAGAGGATAGTGGAAGGTAATCGTTTTGTTCTCCTCTTCAGCTCGTTTTGTCTCCTGCTTTTTTGTTTTGTGACTCGACTCTCTCCTCTGCAGCTAACCCCTTGTTGGAGGCTTTCGGGAATGCAAAAACCGTTCGGAACAACAACAGCAGTCGTTTTGGGAAGTTTGTGGAAATCCATTTCAATGAGAAGGTGCCTCCATGTGTTTTTACAAGAGATATAGAGATTCCACAGATGATGGGAAGTTGGGAATCAAAAATGATACCCTGTGACGAGACTTTCAGAGCTTAATCTGTTTTTTTTTTTTTTTTATACAGAACTGCTTTTATTTTGACAGAAAAACCTTTTTTATTGCCTCTGTGAAGTTCATTGAGGCAATAAATGATACTGAGTACTTCAATTATTTTTTTCTATCATCTATTGTTTTTGTATCCTCCTGGCTTTGCCACCCCCTCATGTAGTGAAGGAGTCGGGCTGAGTGGCTCATCTTCAGGACCTTCAGGCCTAAAAGAAGACCGCATTCTTTCTTAGTGGTCTTCCTTTAGGCCTCTTTCCTTGTAGTTTCTCTCAATGTGTCCAAACATTTCCTCCTGCTTTGCTGCATTTAACATCACACCTTCAACTTCCAACCTCAGAGTCATCACCTTCTCTTCACCTACAGAAGATTTTGAGCCAACTCCTCTTTCAGGGTGACTCTTTCCATCCACACCACAAAAACCACTTGAACCTGCTCCAAAAATCCAAAAGCTTTGCCCTCTTTAGTGTTCTCTGTCAAAGTTTCCTACATATAAAGTTACTTTAAGCCCGGGCTCCGGCACCTTTGAAGCTAAATGAGCCATTAGGGCCAGTTTCTTGTTGACCAAAACTCAGCTGAGCCACATAGTCCTGCCTCACTATTTAGACAAAGAAAAAGAAAAACGTAAAGTTTTTTGTGGCCATTAGACCATTCGTTTATAAAGTGTAGCCTTTAAATATTTACACTAATTGAATTAAAATAGTGTGACATTTTAATTATATTTTTGATAGCAGCACATACAAATTCTTAATTAATTCAAATAAGATCCTCCTGCTGCAGCAGATTTAATTGGATAAAAAATGCTATAAAGCCAAATCAAACATGGTATTTTCTATCATCACCTCCTTTTACTATCAAATATAAACAAGACAACGTTGGCAGGATTTAATTTCTTCAACAACAGAAAAACAACCTATGGGTTATTTGTAAATGCAGTTAACTTTGCCCTCCTAACAGCATCTGGATTTTGTGCTTTAGGTTTATTCTAATAATAAACCTCTCTGACTATCCTTTTGCTCAGTCATCTGACATGTTAAAAATCTAAACAATGACAAACTAAAACAAATTAACCAAATTTATATATATATAATATATATATATATATATATATATATATATATATATATATATATATATATATAAATATTTACCAATATTTAGTCAAACAGTTAGCATTTTTTTTTTCAAAGTCAAAGAACCACAATGGAGGAATAAAAGAGCGGCATGTGGCTCCAGAGCTTCGGGTTGCAGGCCCTTGCTCTACACTCCTGCTTTTCTTCTTCCCTCTCTGCCTAAGAACACGCCTTCCTCCTCTCCTTTGGCCAACGGCGTTTCCATTTCCATCAGCACCCTATAGGTCAACAGCCCCAAGGTTATTGTCCCATTACCGATTCTGCTGATTAATTTGGCTTCGTTTTTTTTTCCTCTGTGCCCCTCATCAGGCATCTCCACTGCCCTGCTTCTTTTGCAGTGTACCCTGCTACAGTAATGGCTGATCAGCTGGATTGAGTGAGCCCAGTTTCTGATTGACTGAGCACACCTGATCCAGAAGATTAGTATTTACTGAAGCAGGCTTAGCTGCAAAACAAGCAGGGAACAGGGTTACAAGGTCTGGAATTTGGACGGGTGCACAAAACTATTCTGCCCCCTTGTGGTTAAATTGTATTTAAACATATCTGTAATTTTATCACCTCAGAAACTTGCAGACAATACAATTTTATGTGAACCCACATTTCCAGCAGGTGCTCTTTTGTCTTGTCTCTGCTGACCAGCATGGAATCAGTAATCATGTTCATTTTTGTGTCTGATCAAAATTCTCTCTGTTCCATTGTTTGATTATCTTGCCTTTGTTTTCGGTCTTTCAAAGCTCTGTTTATTTTGATCTAGTTCTTTTTAAGACTGCTCAATAGGTCTGAGATATGGAGTATAGCTGTAGGGAGCAAAGATGACTGAATGTGAGGACTGAAAGGGTTTATTGTTGCTGTGCTTCTCGTCAGAACGCTGTCGTGGGCGGCTTTGTTTCTCACTACCTGCTGGAGAAGTCCAGGATATGCAGACAAGGCCCCGAGGAGAGAAACTACCACATCTTCTACCGTCTGTGTGCTGGAGCTTCTGAAGACATCAGACAGAAGTTCCACCTCAGCTCTCCGGACACTTTCAGGGTACGAACTCTGCTGTATTGCACACCAGTGACTGAGTAAAAGGTCCATATTTCATAGTGCTTTAAAGAAACTAGACAGTCATTCTTTCTTGTGGTTTTTACCACAAAAGCATTTGACGAATCCTGTCGAGCTTTGAATTGTCAAGTGCAGATGGTGTTTTGACAGTTGTGGACACTAGAGGGCAGCACCATCTCAAGAAGAGCCTCACTCAAATACCATTCAATTCAATTTTATTTCTATAGCCCAAATTCACAACAGTCGTCTCAATGGGCTTTGTACCGGTAATTGTAAAATAAACATACAATCAAAAAGGATCATAAATGCATAGAATTCAAAAGGATAATACAAAACTTTAGCTAAACAGACTAACTAAACTGGACATCCCTGCCCTTGGACCCCCCTTTGCGGTAAGGAAAAACTCATAAAAAAAATAATAAAAAACGGACTCCGGAAAAAACGAAGAAACCTCAGGGGTGTCCACATGAAGAAGGGATCCTCCCCCAGGACAGACAGGCAATGTACCAGAACTCATAGAGAAAAATTAACTCATTTAACTCTACAACTGCATATTTAAAGTCCAGCAAATGCTCTTCATCCAGATGAAGTTGGGGGACAGCTGGGGGCGCAAGACGAGCCGGAGGCAGGATCCACAGCCAAGTGTAGGAGCAGTAGTAGAGGGAAGCCAGAGACCAGGTACACGGCCAGGTACAGGAGCACGGATGAGCCAACTGGAATCTGGAAGCACTCCCACACCCCAGGAGGGGAGAACTAAATGATAAATAAATGATCAAGAATAGAGGAGAGAAGGAGAGTAGAAGTAGGCAAGAATAGAGGACAGAACACCAGTGCACCATAGCTACCCCAGCTTCTAACTTCCAGCAGCCTAGTGACAACTTTATTGTTATTGTTAAGTTTAATTAAAAAAATTAACCGTAAGTTAAATATTCTCTGAAAACTAGCTAGTCTGACAATAATAATTCTAATAATAATCCTGTCCAAAGAGGAATGTTTTCAGTCTAACTTTGAATGTAGAAACAGTGTCAGCCTCTCTGACATGAGCTGGGAGTTTATTCCATAAAACAGGGGCTTGGTGGCTAAACGCTCTACCTCCAACTGTACTTTTACTAATTCTAGAAACCACAAGCAGTCCTGCATTTTGTGAGCAAAGTGTTCTGATTGGATGGTAAGGGACTATGAGGTCATTAATGTAGGACGGGGCCATTCCATGTAAGGCCTTATAGGTTAACAGGAGGATCTTGAATTTGATTCTAGAATCAACTGGGATCCAGTGAAGTGAAACTAACACAGGAGTGATGTGATCTCTTCTGCTAGTTCCTGCTAACAATCTAGCTGCTGCGTTCTGAACAAGCTGGAGACTTCTTAAGGAACTCTTAGGACACGCTGCTAACAAAGAGTTACAGTAATCCAGCCTAGACGTAACAAACGCATGCATGAGTTTTTCAGCATCACTCTTAGAGAGTATATTTCTCATCTTAGCAATATTCTGCAGGTGAAAAAATGCAGTTCTACACGCCTGAGATATGTGAGCCTTAAATGATAAATCCTGGTCAAATAAAACCCCAAGGTTTCTAACTGTGGAATTGGGGGCTATACTTACACCATCCAGGGAGACTGTCTGATCAGACAGAGCATCTCTGAGGTTTTTAGGACCTAGTATAATGACCTCAGTTTTTTCTGGGTTCAGGAGGAGGTAATTAATTGTCATCCAGGTCTTGATGTCTCTGATGCAGATATTCAGTTTCTCTATAATGTCATTCTGGTCAGGTTTCATGGATAAATGCAACTGCGTATCGTCAGCATAACAGTGAAAATTAATGCTGTTTCCTGATAATGTTTCCTAAGGGTAGCATATAAAGCATAAACAGGATGGATCCTAAAACTGAGCCTTGTGGGACTCCGTAGCTAACTCGAGTGCAATGAGAGGAATGTCCATTTACATTAATGAACTGGTACCTATTGGATAGATAGGATTTAAACCACTGGAGGGCAGATCCTCTTATCCCGATGTCATGCTCTAACCTTTGGAGTAAAATACTGTGGTTGATAGTGTCAAAAGCTGCACTGAGGTCTAACAGGACCAGAATAGAAAGTAGTCCCTTTTCAGAGGCCAGTCATTAGAGACTCTAACTAGTGCAGTTTCTGTACTGTGGTGTGGTCTTAACACTGACTGAAAATCTTCAAAATGGCTATTGTCCTGTAGGTGGCGGTAAAGCTGCTTACCAGTTGCTCACATTCTGTTTGGGTTTCTACCTGTGCTAAAAGGAGAATGTTGGAGGATTAAAGGTTTACCTTCAGGTTTGTTGAGAAATTCTCAGTAATTGCAGGATTTGAAAGAACCCCGAACTCCGATGCTGGCTGTTCCTCACATGAAGCTCGGAATATAGATTTTTACTTGTCTGGCGAGTTGACATCAGAGCTTTAAAGTTTAATCTCTAAATGTGCTGAGAGTTCATATAAAAACGTAGAAAGCAGTTTTCTGCAGGTTCAAGGCGTTATTGGATCACGCAGCAAAGTAAAATCAAAAATCGGGACCCGAACCGGCTTTCTTTGGTCTGCTGTGACTCTCCTATTTCTTTTCATCTGCTGCGATGAAAGCAAAAAAAAAAAAAAAAAAATCCTCTGGGAGTTTTCTTTTACAGACCTTCCATTGGCAGCCCCTCCTTTCAGGATTTGTTCTCACCTGTGCTTTAAAGTGCTGACGCTTGCTCTGCTGGTGTTCCCCTGCAGCTTATCACACCTCTTGCCGTCACTTCAGTGGCATCTAACGACATCACATATCTGCAGTTCTCCCTGCTGGGTTAGAAACAGATTTATTGAGCTCTCCAATAATTGTTTTCAAGGCCCGAGCTTGACAGGAATCATTAACTCTGAGTCTCACCTGATTAAAAAATGAGGATGGGGCTGAGTGGGTTATTCAAGGTGGTTTTAGTTATTTATTTTTCTTTACATGTTTTTATAAAACTGGAAGATGGCGTTTAAACATGCCACATGTCTGACATGCAGAAGTAACAACGTTCTTTTTAATAACATTATGCAAGCGAGACAGAGAGCTGCAAAGACGAGGAGGGAGATTCAGGACAAGAAATTTAGGAAAAAGAAAATTAGAGCTTTAAGATCCACCCCCATCATCTTATCTGTTGTAAAAGCGTTTCCAGTGGTCTTTTAATCACCATTATGCCGTTTTTTCTTAACTGTTGTTTTCTAGGACATAGTTGCTGCAGAGCGAGAGTAGTTCATTAGAAACTCACCTCTGACATGTTGGTGCTGAGCAACCAAAGCCCCCCTTCCCCCCACAATGCTGAGAGCTTGGAGGAGGGAGCTTGTGTATTTTCACTGATCTTTTTCAAACTGCTTTTTTTTTTCCGTTTGCTCCTGTATTTTAACAATTTAAATAAAGAAATACTCAGAAATATAGTTTTTGAACTTAATTTTTTTATGTCATACATCGTCTGAAAATCGCAACAAGGACACCGAAAATACCATTTTCATTAGAGCGTGTGTTTAAAAGACTCGAAGGTGAAGAGCAAAAAACAGCAGATGAAGAACAGGAATAAAATCAACCAAGGGAGGTTTGAAACCAGCAACAACAACAAAAAATGAAATTGGCAAAAGAATTCCTAATGAGACATAAACAGAGGAAAATAAATACAAAAGGGGTCAAAGGAAAGGAGAAAGGACACTTTGGAGGGGAAGAAAACCATATAGTTCAGAACAATAAAAAAGCCACATGCAGCAGAGAAGGGTCTTAAAAAAAGGTATTGTTCAAAAAAAAAACATGGACAGGTTAACATAAAAGACAGCAATTAAAATAAAAAAAATGAAATAAGACATGGGTTACATCAAAAAATAGATACAGGCCTCTAGAAACAACTGATATGACAGAGACCGGAAGACAAAAATACTTATCATAAATCGTTGGAAACAAACACAGCAGCCACCAGACTAACATCCTGGATTTAAAAGATTCTGTTTAAAATTGATGTTGTTAGGTCAGCGGAAAAGTATTTATGGGGGGTAAACAAATGTGTGGCCCTGCCCTCTTCAGGTTGATTCACAAGGGTTTAGTTTATTTATCTGTTTAGTTTCAGCAGCAGAGCTTAGATTGTGAAACGGCGGAAAACAATGAAAGGGATGAAAACAAAAGGAGTAAAAAGAAGAATGCATGACATCTGGAATCTGCCATGGAGAGATGGAGGGCTGACTGAGCATGAAATCCTCGCCGAGGCTTTGCGGCGTAATGAAAGCTTTTGTTTCTGTCCATCTGTTCCAGTCGGCCAATTCAGACGTCCCGTTTCCATATTCTTCTCGCATCCTAGGGAGGCACCTGGGAGTTCGGCCTCTTATTTTCCTGCATTCTGTAGGGGAGGCCAGCTGGTGGAAAACCATTAAAAGTGGTACAGAATCAATTACAAATGCGGCAGTCTGGCTTTCCATGCAAATACAAATGGACTTGGTGGTTCCCAAAGTGCTGAAGCTAAAAAAAAAAACAAAAACGGTTGCAGGTCTCTCTGACGGCCAACAGAAACCACCTGAAATGCCACTTTGTTTTTGAGGGCATTAGTAGGATTTCAGGGGCTTAAAATTGACGGCTGATTAGATCTTTACATGATTATTGTTGCTTTTTTTATATTTTTTAGAGAAAACTGTTGAACGTCACTCAAAGCTGCTGTGAAACGTTCCTAATTTTCATGTTTAACAATTGAAATTTAAACCAATTGCCAAAAAAAAAAACGGGATTCTCTGATTGCATAATAACTCCCGGTGAGAATGTTTGGCCTGGAGCTCAAACCCTGCAGAGGTAATCATCTTTTGTCAAAGGGACTGCAGGTTTTTTAATGAACTTTGGAGTTTTTCATAAGTGATGGAAACAGTTTTGGTTAGTGCTTTTTAAATAAAATGTTAAAGGTTCTTAGTAAACATTCTTTAACACTTTTTTTCTCAACATTTTTAGCGTCTTTAACCAAATTTTGAGCTGTCATGCATATTCTCCTCAACTCTTTCTTTTATCGGATTTAAGACATTTTTCAACATGAACTATTAGGATGAGGCTCTTGTTTGGAGTTGATGATTTATTTTTCCACTTCTGCTATGTGCTCTCTTTGATTCTTTTGCAGTATCTGAACAGAGGATGCACTCGCTACTTTGCCTCCAAGGACACGAACGACCACATTCTGCAGAACCGCAAGAGCTCAGAGGTACAGTATGAACCTTGTCCGTTCATTTACCCAATGGATTTCAGGGACTTCTTTCACTATGTTGACACATTTTTGCAATTCAATCTGACCACTTAAAAAATGTTTTACAGTTTTTCTATTCTACAAAGCAACATCTTTAAAAGTTCAGTTTTAAGGCATGAAAGACCGAGATAATCAAATTTTCTTTCTTGTTATTTAAATAAATTACAATCCAAACTGGGGGGGGGAAATGAATGGTTTAATTACCCCATGGGCTGTAAGAAAGGAAACATTTACTCTGCAAACCCCGTTAGCTCCTGTTTAACCACAGTCAGCAGATTTGCTGCGATTCACCGCCTCCAGTTTCTGTGTATTTGCAGTTTCTGCCTCAGAGTTGCAGCCCATCCTCCCTGAACAGTGCCGGAGAACACTTCAGAGAGCAAATCATAAACACTTACGTTCATTGTTATAATGCAATGAAACATTTCTATGACTTGAATTTGACAATCTGTGAGAAAAATCAATACAAGGGTAGGTTTGCAGAGCACAATGGCAATAAAAGGTAGTAATGTAACGACCTGAAAATTGTTCTGTTTTATCCTAGTCTTTAAATCCAAGATTTTGATTGTTCACATTACTATGAGGGTTTGGGGATTTTGGAAGTTTTAAGTGTTGCTCATAACAATGGAACAAATCTAAAGAGCATCAAAGAAAAAAAAATGGTGCAGTTCAAAAATATTTGAATTAGCTAAACTAGATTAAAATTTTTAATCCATGATCCCAAAAATACTTGTAGCATTGCAAAATGATTAAAAAAAATCCTTTGAATTGGTCTGACCGTGCTTTTACACATACATAAGATAGTTTTTCTATTTTTCGTTTATGGCTTCAAATTTACAAATCGAACACAAGTCATTTAAAATACATTTCCTTTGACTTTTGTGTTTTTTTTGTTGTACTTTTTAGGAGTTCAGAAGTGAGATAAAATCAAAAAGGAACTGACATAAAGAGCTGCCAAAAGCAGGACTTGAGCAGTGCTGCTAAAATGTCCTCATAAGAAAACAAACCCATGGGTAATTTTCTTGTTTTAGTCATTTAAACAGTTAATAGATCTGCACACCTTCAGCTCCATCAGGTCACATAGAAAAAACACTGAACCACTTAGTCTAAGCAGTTGGTGCTAATTTTAGAAATCCCTCTTTCAATGCTGTCACTCAGGATCATATTTTAAACTGGATTTTTACTTCATGTATTTGTCGACACTTGAGGTGAAAAATGCCAGAGAAGTGTTTTGGTGCTCGTAAAAGCTTGCTCTTTTCCTGCCACAAACCTCATTAACATCCTTTCAGCAGCAAAAGAGCTCTTGGAGTTTTAAGCAGCACTGTGTTTCCTTCTGTTGATTTTTTTTTTTTTTTTGTTCTTTCTGCCAATCAGCTCTGCATTTATAATCTACTCATTTTTGCATTCTCATAATCAAATGGCAAACATTTTAATTAGCAGAAAGCCCTAGAGCTGCATCACAACACTAATTGAGTGCATTCAATTCAGGAGGAGAAAGAAAATGTGAAAGAAGACCTGCTTTTTTTATATCAAATTTTTATTTTTAATTTAGCATCTTTTTAATTATGCACAAATATTCCATTACTGTTTGTCTATTTGACATTTACTGCTATTCAGCAGTATGATTTATTAGATCCATTGAAAGACAAATGGACAATAGATTTCTGCTGAGCTGTAACAGATTAATCGTCTTGTAAGTTGAGTAATATTTTCATACAATCGTTTGCCTTTGCTAAAGAGTAAAAAAGATGGGAAATCCCCACATTCAGATGAAATGGTCCAGTCCTTAAAACTAAATAGAAAAAAATTAAAAACAGTGGCTCATTGCATTCATGCAAACTATCATAGACATTATTCTTTTTTAAACAACTTAATTATTGGTTAAAGTTTTGTATTTCAATAATTTTACTTCTTTTTTTTCCAATCTTGAATGAAGTGAGGTTTAGGTGAAAACAAGTGTCAGAAGGCAGCTTGTTTGTAATCCTAAACCTCTTCCATGTGATTCTTTAATCATCTTTCAACCCCTTGACCCCTTTTTTTTTTCACTGTTTATACTAATGTCCCTCATTTTCAATATCCCACTCACCCTTTCTTTTTTATCCGGTCCAAATAGAAATGAATACAAATATAATAAAATTGGGGTTTAGCATCAAATATAAAATGGGTTATGTGTCCATAACTACAGGTACATACCCACTACTGTAATAGTAACATTTGTCAAACACAAGAGGCCCTCAGCTCTTATCTGTTTGCTCCCTGCGAGATAAACCCCCCCCCTAAAAAGTACTTGGAGTCAGGTGCAATTTGAGTAACCTCTTGGGGGTTTGTAATACAATTAATTCTGTTCCAATTTACAATGTAAAATTATCGAATTTAACGGGACAGTCTTCTAAAGAAAAGAAAAAAAGAAGAGAAAACCGAGCAAGTCGCTGCTGGACCCAATAGAGCCATGAACTTGCTCAGGATTTGACAGTTAAATGATAATCGATGGAAATCTATGGAATCTGGCTTCAGATGATCATGTGCTGTACAGGAGCCGCCTCTTATCCACCCTATAGTTAATGGACTTTTTGTCTAAAAGTCTTTGCTCATCTCTTTTAAGCCATAAAAGTATGTACCAAACCTAGAATCACACATTAAAAAAACTCAGGCTTGTTATTTTATCCTGGAATATTTAGTTTTTTCTATTTACTGGAGCCTTTTGTGTCTTTGTATTGATTCAATATTTTTGTGATGTAATTATGGGCTCAAATAAATAAAAGGAGAGGAAAAGTAAGTGTTTTTTTTTTTATTATATATTTACTTTTTGTAAAGTTTTTTTTTAAGTTTTTTTTCCCCCCCAGAATTTACTAAAAGTGTTGAATGAGGATACTGGGATACTTTTATGTAAACAGCTGTGAATTTTGCAGTCATTGAGAGCTGACTGACGTGTAATTTTACTGGTAGTTTTTTTTTCCAGCATCAGTTGCCATGGTGACACACCGTGGGAAGAAATAAGCCAGCTTTGTAAACCTAAGAACGTGAAGTCGGACCTTCTGAGACATGAACTCAGCTGTGTGGTCCAGTCCTTGCTTGTATTCCCAGATGCTGTAATCACTGATGAATCATGTGTTGTATGTCTCCTCACGGCTTCATCTCATGTCACTCAGGATAACCAGGTGATTTGGTGCTTTTGATTTTTAAGAGGATGTGGGTTTACATTCTCTATTTTTGGGCTCTTTGCATGCTTTTGGGGCTTTGTTTCCTACAGTTTTCTGCTATGTGGAAAATGGTAAATTTCTTCTTTTTATTTTAGATTGTCGCTGTACATTTTTAAACACGCTTATTGATCTGTTATGACTTTGCTCCTCCAATTTTTAAACATCTTAGTTGGTTAAAAAGGTCTAAATTGGCAATCCTTGATGACTTGGTAAATGAAAATAACACTTTATTCACTTGAAACACATAAAAGCAGAAATTGGTTTCTTAACAGAAATAGTTGCTCCTTCAGAAATAGCTAAACAATTGCAAAACCCCACTGTTCAAAGATAAAAAAACAAAAAAGCAAAAGAGTTAGATTCAGGAAGCCATGGTTACCGGCCAACACCCAAGCCCCTTCTGTAGGGAGGGGCTTCGGCACAGGAGACAGCGAACTGGAGCGACTGAAGCGCATGTGCTCAAATAGAACATCCTTTTTTTTTCTTAAAAATTCCATTCGGAACATATTTTTTAATTGGTGTGAATCATTTTTTTTTTAAATAAGCACTGGCAGTTGTGTCAAGATTCATTGAAGATTACAACACTTTCAATTAAAAACTGATCTCAGGAAAAAAGGATCAACTATGCAAACGTTCTGTAGATATTTGCTTTTAATTAAAGAGATCAAGCGTCTGAAAGGAATTACACAGGAATGTACACAGTAAGTATTTACAGGCCCTGCTGAGAATTTAGTACCAAATCTATTAAAAAGAAGACTTAATATGGAGTCAAAATGTATGTAACAGCAATAAAAAGTTAAAAACTTTAAGGAAGTCTTTGAGCTTGTGAGCAAATCTTCTTGAAATATTAATAGATATTGACCCAAGAAGTGAAAGCATGTTGGGGACAACCTCCTCCAAGCCGTTCATGCAGGATTGCTTTCATAAATGATTCTTTTCAAGGCAACATTGATAGACTGATAACATTTTCTCCCACGCTCTCATACATCCATCAATATTGTCTTGAAATCCAATATTTTCTGGTGTCTTAGTGCAGATTCTGCTCTTTTATCTCAATTTACATTGATTTTTTATTTCTTCTGTAACTGAAAACCTTCAGCTGAGAAAGTCTGCAGGAATGAATTCAACCTTTTGGCTGTAGTCAATTAAATCTGTTGAATTGGCTCCAGCAATCCACCTTTTGAAGCGACTGTGAGCCTCCAGCTGCAGATTTGGTTTAATGCACCCTGTGAAAAAGCTGCAGATACTACAATAAGAATAAGGTTTAATAGTGGAACCAACATGGTCGAAAAGCTCATTTTCTTAATCCCATCACACAGAGTGGCTTGGCATTTAGTTTAGCAGTCACTTATCATCAGAACGACATTCTTGTGCAGATTTTCAGGTGTGTGTTTGCTTGTTCTGTCGTTTCTGCTGCAGACTCCTTTTTTTTTCCCCATTTTCTGCTTCCAATTAAATGGGATTTCCTGACTATCTGCAGATTTTCTAACACTGCATTAAAGGCAGGCTCATGAGTTAAGGTTTTGAATGGCAGATGGATGAAAAAAAACAACAAAACCTCTACAAAAAAAATCTTTCTCATTGGCCTCACCTTCGCAGCTGCAGAGACCGTAAAACGGAAGGATTTCTTGAAAAATGTGAAATAAAAAAAACTGTTCAAAGAAATAGAGGATAAAAAGTAAAGCTGACATTAACTTAAAAGGCTTTGAAAAGATATTTTTTTAAAAAATGGCATCGGGTTTATGCAAAGAAGGAAGATAAATAGGCGTTAGAATGAATTTCCAAGGAGAAGGCTTTTTAAATGTCATCTGCTTTTACCCTTGTGGCTCCTCAGCACACAAAGTGTGGCCCTTTGAAGGACCCACTGCTGGACGACCACGGCGACTTCAACAGGATGTGCATCGCCATGAAGAAGATCGGCCTGGACGACACGGAGAAGCTGGATCTGTTCAAAGTGGTGGCGGGCGTGCTGCACCTGGGAAACATCGACTTTGAGGAGGCTGGCAGCACCTCAGGTGAGACCAAAGAAGCATCTGTGAAATGTTTCTCAGATAGTCGGCTTTTTATTGGCATTTCTGTTCAAATTGTTCCCCAAGTTTACCTTGGATATAAAGTTTGTCTAAAAAGTTGTACAAATTGAGCATTTTCAATACCCTCCCAAAAAAAAGATAAAGTTTTCTATAATTTTTTCCTCAGTGCGGCAGCTTTATATTTTGAAGTGGGTTTCAGGGTCTTCTAACTTTTGTGATTTGAGTAAATAATAGGATTTTTGTACAGGTTCTGTAAAAAGATTTGGAGTAAGAGTTTAACAATCCTGAAACCTTGTTCATTATTTTGTAAAGAAATGTCTTTATTTCACTTTAATTTTCCTTTTTTGTATTTTCTAACGAATTCCTTCGAGGAGGTTGGCCTTGCTGTCAGTCACGTTACATTCTTTATGGAAGTCAAACTTTCATCACTTTATCCTTTTTGAAGAGAAACACTCCAAAGTTTCTTCAAAAATGTTAAAAGGATCAATAAAAACCCACATTGTTTCAATGAATTTAAAGATCAGTAAAAATGCAGAGCACTAGTTGACTTGTTTTACAACTCAACTCTGTAATTCTACAAATTTTATCAAGCAACAACAGAAGATAAAGTTGTTTCTCCATCTTCTTCAGCGAACTATTAAGCAAATACTTAGAAGTAAAGGTTATGTGTGAATGCTTTAGTGTCAAACAAGTGTGGCTTAAAACCTAAAGGATATAGAGAAGTGTGGAAATTTTGTGTCCTTTTAAACAAAAAGCTACAAAGCCACATCTATAATCGTACTTTGCTGATTCCACCGATCTTGTGGAATCTTTACAACGCAAACCACGTGATAAATAAGGCAACACTGTATTCTGTTTTTAAAAGTAAAAACCATGTTAACAGAGAGATGTTCCTTTTTCTATGGAGTTAATTCGGTCTCAATCAGAAATGCACACAACCTGCTTCACAAATACACACACTCTGACTCACAAATCTAATTTTACACAAACGTGCAATATTAATTTGGAAATGCACACCCTGTGTTTCACAAACACACATGTTGTGTTTCTCACACATGCACACTAAATGTTTCACACAAATGTCCATGCTGTGTTTCACAAAAACAATTGTCAATTTCTGAAAAATATATTGTGTTTTTGTGAAACACAGCGTGCACATTTGTGTGAAGCACAACGTGTGCATTTCCAAATTAACATTGCACGTTTGCGTAAAATTACAGTTGTGAATCAGAGCATGTGTATTTGGGAAACAGGTTGTGTGCATTTCTGATTATTGAGACTGAATAAACTCCATATTTTTCTGTCTGCAAAAAAATGCAAAATGAGCTAAACTAGCTGCTCGGTTCATCCTAAGGACCCACTTTGATTAAAAAAAAACGTGTTTTTGGGTGTGTTTTTTTTAACATGTTCTTGTAGCATTTTTCTGATGATGGAGGACATACGTAAAGAAAACTAAGCTTAAAATTGCATTTCTTAGTGTTTCTTTATTCAGATCATTGTGAATCAGGAGTGAATGAAAAAACAGTCTAAATAATATCGTATTTGTGCCAAAAAAAAAAAAACGCTGGGCGGGCTACAAGCTCCCTGCTCTGCCCCATGCATCCACTTGCAGACAAATAGATCCATTAACGTCTTTGTTTTTGTGGCCCGAGCTGGCATCTGGCTCTAAAATGTATGGCTGGATAGCTCCAATTTTGCTCGCCGGTTTTGTTGCACCAGCTAGCAGGACAGCGCTTAAACGGATGGGTGATGGGAATTGTGGGCTGGATTGCTCCACACCAACGGTCCCGCCAAACAGCTAAGAGGTGAATTTCTGTTAAACTCCTGCTGCTCTGCAGAAATTTTCTTAGAAAACAAAGTTTTTTCCCCCCCCATTTTGGCAAAAAACGGCATAATCCTAATTAAAAGACCAGTGGGAACATTGTGAAAATAGATTGGAGTGAGATTTTAACTTTTGACCATTTCTTTCTACCAAACAGAAATAATATGTAAAATTGTGTCAAAAATGTGATGTCTGTTTATTATAAAGCATCCAAACTTGTGCTGCTTCTTTAAAATGACCCCTGATTATTACTTTAAGGCCAGTAACTGTGTTTTTGTTAAAGGGGGTACAACTTCTTTCCACTTTGTTTTCATGCACTTTTCTCTAACATGCCCCATCCCCGCTTATTCAAAGTTCAGTCAATCAACTTTAGCTCAAAGTGATTAAACTAGGTGAGGGCTGATCCGACACGGGCTAACATTTATCATCAACTCAAACCGACAATGACGAAGTGCAGATTTCAGACGGGATCCCGGCAGCGCTCCGTGATTTGATTTGTTCCCTACCAGAGAGTTTTTGTCTTACGGGGGAGGGGGGGACTCCAAAACAGCACAGATTTGGCTCCTTTAAGGCAGACGCCATTTTAATGTCACCCTTCAATACCCGCGCGGTGATTGATTGCTGTAATATTCAGCCTCATCTTCCTCCTCCTCACCTCGGTGTCATTGTGATCAATGCTTCCATTACATGATGAAAATTTGACACAGGTTTTGTGAGTTCTATTGTGTTGCCCGTAATTTTTAGGCGCCGTTAAAGCCCAAAGGTACTGAAACGGAAGACCTTGATGCCTTGAGCTCGCCTTTTTAAAGGGAAATCATCGATGACATAGTTACACAAGCCGCGCCGTTATTATTCAAGCCAGTGTATCAAGTCTCTGTTTAAAGAGGTATAGCTGGATGGGGGGGTTGCTCGCTCCACATCTCAAAGTAAACCCTCCGGGGAAGCTCAGCTGATGGTTTGAAGTTCCCCATGAAGACCTCTGAGTGCATCTTCATCATTTTCTGCCTCTGCAGAAAAGAGCTGGCTCGGCTGACATCCTGTTAAACCAGCTGCCTCGCACAGCAGGTCTCCTCCAAGCCGGGGGTTTTCCCCCATGAGGCATTCAGCCTCCACCCTGAAGCTGCTTGGATAGGGGTTGTTTATGAAAAGTGAAGAAAAAAAACACTAATCTTATTTTTTGGTATTTAAAATACAAACGAAAGCCACAAAACAAGGATAAAGATGGTGGACGTAAAGCTGTTGTGTCAAATGTTGCCACCTGATGGCTGATCCATTAGGAGGATCTTCACAATAATCCTTAAGTCACACGCATTAGGACTCATTCACTTCAGCTCTTGCCTAAAGTAGAAAAAGAGAAATATAAAAAATAAATTAAAGTTTTAAATCTATGTTAAACATCCCAAATTTTTTACATTTTATTTAGACTGCATACATTGTTTGCAGATGCCTTTAGAGGCCTAGTTTTGCTCAGTGCAGGATAACTGTAAGGATCATTTACTCTAAGGCTGGATGATCGTACCCCAAAGACGGTCTTTCCCACCTCCTCACAAGAAAAGCACTTGAATGCCGCATGCATTTCTGGATCTGTGCTTTGTCAGACATCACCTCTAATTGAGTTTAATTTGGGGCAAATATTGGTTTTCTGAGAAAGAAAACTAAATGTGTAAAACATTTACACGTTGTGGTTTTAATTTCAATTCATGTAACTCCGATTATTTCTAGTTTTTCTTTTTTTGTTCAGTTGAGCTTGGATTACTCCTCTGATCATGCAGGAGTGTGTTCAGGGATGAAATCACCTCAGCTTTGAACGTTCCCATGTGTCGTTGGCTGCACTTCATGCTTGCAGAGATGAATGATTGGCTGTGCAGAGCGACACAGTTCTGCAATCACGTACCGTGACGCGCACACGTGTGCAGCGTTTGAACTTCTGATGAAATCGCTCCGGACAGCCGTGCGCGTGGCCATTCCTCTTCAGCATGATTACAGGCTGCTGCAGAAATTTCAGCGCCCGGGTTTGCTTTCTGTCTGGGAAAGTATGAAATCGCAATGACGTGCAGACGTAAAACGACAATGACTCCCTAAACTTTGGCCCACAAGAAGGATTACATATTAAAAATCACTTCTGAATTACACACCGCACCTACTTAGATTCCAAGATCGTGCCGAGCGAGACTTCAGCTATTTAATGACTTCAAGGAGGGGAGCCATGAGAGGCAAAATGGACAGAGCAGAGCTCTGACTTGGCGTCAAATGCTGCTGTTTTGTCAAAGCGAAAGCAATTAATCGATTTGCCAAGTTCCTCATTTTCCCTCTTGCACCTGCTGCCAGTTTGTGGGCCAAAGATGTGATAATTACCTCTGTGCTGCTTTAATTTCCAGTCCTCTAAACATATGCTTTTTTTTCTGCTTTGTTTTTGGCTTTTTTAAATTTTGGCTGCTTCATATTCCCTTTTTTTTGTTGAACTCCAGCAACAAGTTATCTAAAAAAAGCAACAACCTAAAATTGACGTAGCTTTTTTTTTTTTTAACTTGAAGTTATATAAAAAGACACTCTACCGGCGTCTTTTCTTTTGAAGGGTTAGGGTTAAAAACCAAGAAGAGAAGTGTAGAACAAAACGAGGATTCCAGGAGAGGGAAGGCTGGTAAAACATCCCACAGGATTATCAGCCGGACCGGAGCATCCATTATTCAAGAGACTTGCTTCTGCCCATTTCAGCACTTTGGACATTACAAAATTCTCCCTCCTGCTGTGCAAAAAAGGCAGAATTTCCTGATCTCGAGCTGAAATGTCCAAACTCTTTCAAGTGCAAGCATCTGTCTGTTAGTGAAGCTTAATTTAATGTGGCTTTCATGACGGTCTTTGGCTCAGCTCTAACAGATTTTGGCTCTCTTGTCATCATCCTCCTGATATTGATTTCTAATTAGGTGAGCTCCATTCTGGAGGTATTGATTGTGGACACTGATCAAAGAAATACATTCAATGTTGTGTAGTGTTGCACTACCAGATGCCAATATGTGTTTACAGTTATTTACGCAGAGATTAAACAGTGTAACGCTCCCCTTGAGGATGACCTCCTCATGAAAAGCGGAATGAAAATGGCTGCAGCAGCCGCTCACTCCCTTTCATGTGGGCTTTTCTTTCTTGTTCACTAGTGTTCCCTTGTAAATAACTTTGTGTGCAAGCTTTGGGTCATGTGGATTTGCTTTTCAGTTCAGCATCTCTGCACAGCATAGTCTCAAAGCTTCATGCAGCTGTTTTATTTTGCCCCAAAACAGGATGGATTTTGCTCTCTGGGAAAGTGTTTCCCTTCTTGTTAGTTTTCAGAAGAAGCCCAGAAGATCTATTTACTCACATAAAAACTGATCTGTAGCTTCCCATTTCTCATAATGCTAGTATATGTGCCTCAGGGTTCTCGCTCCGGCTCTACATCCAATTAGTCTGTCTTTATTAGTCCATCGCACCCTCCAGCCATTGTCGGTTCATCTGTTTTTCCCCTATGGAAGACACCACTGATTTCTGCTGATTGAAGCAAAGCCAAGCCAAGCAAAATCAAACCAAGCCAAAGCCCAAGCAAGCCAAGCACAACCAAGCCTAGCACAACCAAGCCTACCAAAACCAAACCTAGCAAAACCAAACCAAGTCAAGCCAATCCAGCTATTGTCGATTTGTCTTTTTTTCCCTATGGAAGAAACTATGATTTCTGCTGGTTGAAGCCAAGCCAAGCAAAACCAAACCTAGCCAAGCACAACGAAGCAAAGAAAGACCAAGCTTAGTCAAGCCAAGCAAGCCCTTACCAAACCAAGCTCAAAAAGCCAAGGCCGTGTCAAGCCTCGTCTGTTTCATGCTGGATTTATCCCCTCTTACCCGTCAAAGTATCGGTAGATCTCTGGATCTATTGCCAGTTGCCTCTCCTGAAGATTAACCATCCTCTTTTCAAAAAACTGCTAACCTTATTCCTGTCTGCATTTGGGTTCAGTTTATTCAAAACCTGACAATATGTGCAAATCTACAATTGAAGCTTTGGTTATTTTCCTTATGGTTAAAGACCCATTCCAATGAAAATGGTCTTTTTGGTGTTTTTAATATGTTGTTGTGCCATTTTTCTAAAGATGGAGGACATATATAAAGAGCATTCTACTTAAAGTAACATTTCTAATTACTTCCCCTTTCAAATTATTGTGAATCAGGAGTAAGCAAAGTATGGTATTTAACAAAAAACAAAAAAAGCTTTTAGCTATAATGTTGGTGCAATGAAGAGAAGGGCTACAAGCTCCCTACTCCATTCTGATGCACCCTCTTATAGACAAATAGGATCTATGTACTGGTAAGTCTTTGTTTTCCTCGTCTGAGCTAGCATCTGGATCAGAACTGTACAGTAGGATAGCTTCAATATTGCTCACTGTTTTTGTTGAACTGGTAATGTTGGGTTGGGGTTGTGAGGGGTTGAAAGCTAGCAGGACAGAGTAAAAACAGATGTATGATGGCACTGGAGGCCGGCTTACTCCGCGTCAACAGTCCCGCCCACAACTCTAAGGGGGATTTCTAATGAATTCCTGCCGCTCTGCAGAAGCCGTCTTAGAAATTGACAGGTTTATTCAACGGCATCATTATAATGAAAAGACCACTGAGAACGATTATAGAATAGCTCAAAAGTGGAATTTTAAATTTTAAAATCCTCCATACTGGCTGCACGGTGGCACAGTGGTTAGCGCTCTTTGCCTCACAGCAAGAAGGGCCCCGGTTCAAGTCCCGGCTGTGGGACATTAAAGACAGAACATCAATGGGGGACCTTTCTATGTGGAGTTTGCACGTTCTCCCCGTGTACGCGTGGGTTCTCTCTCTTCCTCCCTCCGTCCAAAAACATGCTTCATAGGTCAATTGATAACTCTAAATTGTCCATAGGTGTGAGTGTGAGAGTGAATGGGTGTGTGATTGTGGATATTCCACCCTGCGACAGACTGGCAACCTGTCCAGGGCATCCCCTGCCTTCGCCCAAGTGGCCGGGATAGGCTCCAGCAGCCCCGTGACCCCGAAAGGGAAAAACAGAATAGAAAATGAATGAATGATGAATGAAAACCTCCATACATCAAGAATTTATTGAAGAGTTAACAAATGTTTGGAAACTCAAATCACGAAAAAACTAATTAATAACCAAAGAAGCACACATTCAAAACTTTCTCCCCCAAAGATTATAAATATGTTTAGTTCAGTCTTACACAGCAGGTGTTGCTTCTTCAAAAAGTTTTGGTTCAATTAAGTTGATTCCTTTACTTGTAATTGTGTTCCATTCTGCAACTGTACCTTCAGTGTCTGATAACATCCACCACTCTAGATAAAAGCTCATCTGTATTCTATATTTGTGAATGCTTGGAAAGAAAAAGCATAGTCTGCACTCTAAACTTCAGCTATCTGCTGCACTGCTTACACAACCATCAAACCAAACAAGGAGTCTTATAGCAGGCTCAATCATCTGATCAGTGTTGTGTTGCTGGTTTTGTTGCCTTTAAAATTGGTTTTCTGGCTGCTATTTGAAGATAACAGCATGAGGAATTGCATGTGCAGCTTTTTCTTTATCTGGAGTTGCATCCTGACATTCTGTCACTCCACATTTCTTATTGATTTGAGGGAGACAGTCTGCAAGTCAGTATGTATAGATTACAATTTTTACCCTCATGTAAGTGTTCAGGATAAACAAACTAAAGTCATTTGTCCCAACATAGCTTCATGTTTTTTTCCATCACTCACTCAATCCTGCAGTAAAGCAGTTTTTCCTTTCTGAAGTGGGAGTGCCTGCCTGAGTTTTTCCCCTGTCTGCTGTCTTACAGGCGGCTGTACCATCAAAAACCAGTCGAGTAAGACGCTGGAGTGCTGTGCAGAGCTTCTGGGCCTGGAAGAGGAGGATTTGAGGGTCAGTCTCACCACCAGAGCGATGGTCACAACAGCAGGGGGCGTCAAAGGAACTGCCATCAAGTAAGCAGCAAGCCCTCCTTCACATTCAACCGCCAATACTGCCCAACTAAACCTGTCTTTGAGCTGGGTTTGTGCTTTAAAAATGCAAGGTATTTAATGGTGGAGACGATGGTAAAGTTAATCGTGGTGAGACCATTTTGTCAAAGTGCTTCATGCAGAAATGAGTCGGACTGCAGGCGCTACTGCACCTTTATTCCAGCATGATTCTTAAAATGAAAACTAAAACATGGCTTTAAAACATGGCTGAATAAAAGTTAATCAATTGGTAAACAAAGTGAAAAGAAACATGTATTTTCCCCCTTTTTTCCTCCTCATAAATTCATATTTTTAACATAACTAATGCATCTTATAGTCTCACTGATCATCTTTTGATTTAGTGGTCCAAGGAAAACTTCGACCCACCTGTTTAGTTTCACACCTGAGAGCTATTTCAAGCGGCTGGTTTTTATTTTTCTGATCCATCACTGATTTGCACACGTGGTTTGGCAGAGAGGTTTTACGCCACATCTCCTTTCTGACACAACTCTGTATTTTCAAGGCACAGGCAGAAGGGTCTCCAAATGTGCAGGTGTGAATACACCTTAAGTGACCTGATTTGGACCAAACGGGAACAGAGAAGTAACCATTTTCTGCAAACAAGTGTCTGAACTTCAAACAGTTGGTTCAGAATTGTTCCAGTAATGTATGTTAACAGTTATAGTTCAGGGTAACTAAAGAGCAATCTGAGGCCCACCTTCATGTGCAGAGAAATGATGAGTGCAATAAAGAATAATGCGCCTATTTGCCATGGAGGGCTATAACAAATCCATGTTCATAGTCTACAGATTACAGCCCAAACACATGCAGGATGACAGAATGACTTATTAGAGTTTCAATCCTCTGTTGCTCTGGTTCAGAATGCTGAAACTTCCAGGTCTGAGTATGCCAGCTCAAACACGCCTCAGTAACAGACGGCTGATGTATTGCTTGTCTTGTTATCGCTGTCCGGGGAGCTGACATTTAAATATACAGAAAAGGGAAGCAATCCTCAGAGAAGTGGTGGCAGACTTTGTTTGGCGACGTTGAAACAGCTGGATGATTTGCTTCATCATCACATTGGCCTCAGCTGTGCCAGATCGTATCGGAACTGCTTTGGCCTGCGTCTAATGTTTTATTAAAAGTGTGGAGCCATCTGGACAAGCCTGGATGCTGGAACGAGTTCCATGTGAAAGTCAAACGGTTGTTCAAATGTTGCTGGGAACTTGTTGTCTCCTGTTCTAACAGTTAATTGAAGCTGGCAGGGGCTCCCTTGACCGCCTCTTACACACCCACACTAAAGTAAGTGAGTGCTCCCCTAAATTTCCCAGAAGGCTTCAGAAATGGCACTGTGACATTCTCTTATCCGTGTAGAAGTTTGGGCGTGTAGAAACAGGTCGCCGGGATATGTGTGCACAATTGAAAGTGGATAAATAAAAGGTATGCTACTTAAATCTTTGGACATGTTTTTATGCTTTACTGACTTTTTTTACTGAACCAAATATTTTTCAAAATAGGGAAGTGTGCAAAAAAAAGAAAGACGCCCCTTTTTATGTAGCCTTTTACTACTTGAAGCAAGCGAGATATAGGAGCAAAGATGGCCTAAACTGAAAGAAAGAAAATACTGACAATGCTTTCATGGTTGGGACTTGGCATTGAAGGTTGGTTTGGGGTATTTACCCTTCAAATGGTTCTAGCATATGACTGACACGCCAACCTACTACTCACTCTGGAGTGTAGCAGCCAGTGGCATCAAACTTTCAAGCACAGAGGTGGGAGGACACTGATGTGGGCTTTTGACTTTTAAAGTAGGACCTGCTAAGTTTGCTGGATTTTCTTTTTTTTTCAGGGACAGAAGAAATATTCTATAAATTCTTCAGACCATTTGTGAATACTTCTATAGAAAATACTTGTCACTTTTAAGATTCCAAAAGTACATTTCATATCATTTTTAGTTTATTTGCAAAAGTTGGATTGTAGATGAATCATGTTGGAAATGTGAAACTCTGAAATCATGTTATGTAACACAAAGTAAAAGTTGACATTATAGAAGAAACTCTCATTAGGTTAATAAATTGTGTTATATGGGGCTGGAATATGAAAGAATGAATAATATTCACACCATTAAGGCTTCATTATAAGAGGTTGACCTTTAATGACCAAACTCGCCAAGATAAATGCAACATATGAATGATCAATTTAAAATGGAGTCAAGTTTTAACATATGAAAATGTCAGTCGTGATATAATTGTCAGCAGCTCACAATATAGGATAATCACCGGGAGAAGGAGAAAAAAATGTTTCCTGAGAGATGCTCTGAATTACCAACACGCTTATCGCCAGATTTTCCTCTCCGTGTCCCTAGATGCCTCTAATGCGAATGGAATTCATGTGGAGGAGAGTGACCTTTACACTGTGCTGCAGCTCAAATTATATCCCAAATTATGCTCATAAACCCCCCTCAAATTTTATTAATAGCGCTGATTTAGACATGGGGGTAGGCGAGATGAATCTGAAGGCATTGCTGTATATTTTCATTTTGTGCTGTTAAGATGCTCGTATACAAAAGATTTCATGTATGAGAAGTCTGCATGTAAAGTAACCTGACATATGGCGCTCAATTTAACCCAGCTACTTGTGCGCTTGAGTCATTAAAGCCATCTGTGAGCTTTTAGGCAGTTTTTGGCAACTTTATTTATTTGCTTTACTGAAGTCAAAGACCCTCGTCAAACACATAGAGCACAGAAATGCTTTTTTTGGACTCTTTTAATCAAATTGTATAGCTCTGGTTTAATTTCTAGATATAAGATGCTATGATTTGTTAGTCTGTAATTATGATTTGGGTGTTTTTTAACATGCTTTTGTGTCAATTTTCTGATGAAGAAGGACATATATAAAGAAAACTAAGATTAAAATAGCATTACTGACTATTATATCAAATTGTTGTTCACCACAAGCCTGCTTGTGACGTAGAAAATGCACCGGGCGAGTCTCCGCTCCATTCTGATGCATCCACTTACAGACATATAGATCCATGTACATCTTTGTTTTCCTCGTCTGAAATGGATCAAAACTGTACGACTGCATAACTCCAATATTGCTCAGCACTTTTGTTGAACAGGTTGGGGTTGTGAGAAGCTGTAAGCTATAGCGTAGAGGAGAGCGTGTTTTTAGCCAACATGAAGCTTCAATGGCGTCCTGCCAACAGCTTAGAGGTGAATTTCTAATGAACCCCTGCTGCTCTGCAGAGTCTATGTCCCAGAAAACAACAGTTTTTTTTAACATTTTGGCTGAAAACGGCATAATCATAATTAAAAGACCTCTGGGAACACTTTTACAATGGATCAAAAGATGATCGGAGCGGGTCTTTGAACAAATAAATTATTCTTTTTTGGGAGGTTGGATAAAAAATGCATACACAAAGGTTCACAGCAGGTAATAGTTTGCCTGAAAGCAGCATGAAGCACCTGAGCTTTAGTTTAACGGCTTACAGAGAGCCATTTATTTCTTTGCGTGCCACGTTTATTTGGATGCTTTGCCAGAATAACGGGAATCAAGTGGAGAGCGACAAATGTCTGAGAGCTGCAGGACATGTGTGAGAACAGTTTTAATGCCATGAAGACAACTTCTTTTTTTTGTTTTTTTTATGCTTCCTGTCTTGGTGTCGCCACAGTTTCACACAGTGCAGAGATAAGCAGCTGATCCCACCCACAGTGAGGGGGTGTTATCTGCAGGAGAAAATAAAATGGACCAAAGCCACAAAGGCAAGATGCCATAAATGGTCACAAATCCATCTGTAGTGAAGAAATAAAGCAAAAAAAAAAAAAAAAGAACACCAAAACGCCAGACTTAAACAGCCTGTTGCTGTAAAGAAATCGGTAAAAAGTTTAAACTTTTGGTGATTTTGAAACTTCACCAAGTCCCTTTAGGTTTTCCCAGCTCCTCAGAATGCCATGACCACACTGGGCTTACAGTTGTCATAATATTATTAGCTATATGGAAGGAAGGGACTTCAAATCAAAAGTGATCCCAACATACTTTACCTCCCTCTTTATGACTTCACCTAATGCAGGACTGGAAGATTACCAGTTAAATGTGCACACACGTTGACCTTAAACATGGTGTGTCGGAAATTTTAAGCCTGTCACAAAGAAAAAGGTTTCTTCTTTCATCTGAGGAGAAATGGGCGTGTGTGGAGAAGTAAAAAACTGCTTCCTGCTGGTCTTTGCCTCATGTTGGCTTCCCCTCCCTTAGCTACAGTCTGTAGAATCTCTGTCGTCTTCTCATTTTTTTTTATTTGTCAGTTTTTCCCAGATAAAGTGAACTCCACAAACTGTAATGGACCCGACCAAATCCCAGAACTCATCAGAATCTTATCAGAATCCAAAATGGGAGTGTGGTTAATAATGGTTGGAAGTGGCAGACCACAATCAAAGTGAACAGTGGATAAAATAAATGTTCCCCTTAGATATATTTTGAAGCTGATGGGGGGGGGGACCTCCCCACCAACAGAAAAACTTTTTTGTTGGCTCAAAAACATCAGGAGGATTCCGCCTCCCTATGAAGAGCGTTGTTTCACGGGACGGAGGAAGAGGTTTTCAGCTTTTCCTTTAGGGAATTCTCGGAAACTGCTTGGATGTTTTTCAAAGCAACAACTAGCTCAGCTACAGTGTGCTTTGATGGGCTTTCTGCATCTGCTTTGTATGCCACTCTTTGCTGATTTGCTGCACTATTCAGCACACATCAGATGGTATACATTTATATACACGGGTATAGGACTGCACGATTTGAGGAAAACTCGCGATATGCAATATTAGTGATCAATATTGCGATGACAATATTACTTGCGATAAATGAATAAATGGCACACAAAAAAAAACATTTTCATTTCACTGCAAAAGTTTAAATAAGAGTCAAAATAACTTAAATTAATCTCCAAATGACCCTCGTCTACATTACATCTAACATAAAAGCTCCATCCGATTGGTCAGCAACATGAAGGGCTGTATCTGATTGGTCAAATGCATCTATGGATTTATTCAATTTGTGAATAAATCTGCCTTAAGATTGTTTAAGCACATTTAAGGTTTAGAATTTATCGCGATTTTCACCGACTTTTACGATATGGATATTGCACAGCTTGAAATTGCGATGATGATAATTTGCTATTTACTGTGCATGCCTACACGGGTAATTCATTTTATAATGAATACCTTATTTTCCCTAAAACATTTGAGCCTATCTGCATGAGAACTTCTTTAAGCCACAAGCCAGATGGTGACAAATGGTGTTTGTCCATGAAAAACTGACTCAAATGACTCAGATAATTTACCTGTTACTACAGCCCACAGCTGCTGAGTAAATTTCTGTCCATCTTGAATGTGGGCAATGGTTATTTCTTCCAGAAAAAAATAACACGTTGTATTTCTCAGTGGGTTCTATAGGATATCAAATTGTTATTGTGTGAAGCAAGCTACAGATTTTTATACTTGTATATTTTAGGTTAAAAAAGTTGGGAGAAAAACTGTATCTTCAAACTTTTTTTTAAGTTTAGATGATAAGTGATCTTTCCAGCTTCAAAATGTGCTTTGGGTCATTTGGTTGGCATGCTTATTCCCCACAGAGTTAAGAGGCGCTGTGAATCCAAATTGTTCCGAGATCGCTTTTATCCTATGATGAAACATTCCTACCCGGATGGAAAGAGTCTCTTCAGGGATGAGAGCCTCAATACAGCAAGCATGAGGGCTCCTTTAATGGTTTGATAAAAATGTAAATGATGTTGAGCTAATGTGCTTCTAGGTCACTGGATCTCAATCCAGACATGAGAGAATTTTATATTTCAACTGGAATTGTTTTTTTTGCATGTGAAATGTTAAACAACACACCATAATAAATCCAATTACCGGTAGGATACAGTTTTTTTTTGGTAAAAGTGATGAGCTGGTTTAAATGAGTTTCCTTTGGCATCATGTGGTGCTACATTTAACAATTTAATCCTCAAGAAGAGGACTCCTGTTTCTCTTATTAGAATAAAACTGTCTAAGCCGAAGTGTTCTAAAACATTAACACCTGAAGTAAAATTAGTTTTGTTGTAGCTATCTAGTAATATATTACAAAAAAAGGTGGAGGCTAATATGTAAGGGATAATGGCAGATGATGACTCCATCAGAATTTATACCACGGTCTGGGTGAATACTCGATTCTGATTGGCTGCTGGGTGTGCATTAAAAAGTGATAATCCATAGTGATAGTTCCACCTGAAAACTTATATATATATATATATATATATATAGCACGTATACCACGTATCAAATGTTCCTCATTTTGTGAGAAAGTGATTTAAACCTTAAAATAATTAGACTTTAATTCCAAAACTTACTGAAATCAAGGGCTGCATGTTATGAGGAAAGCCCGCGATAATGGTGATCAATATTGCGATGACGATATAACATACCATAAAGGAAAAAATAGCAACCAAAACATAAATTCCTTTTTACTGCAACAGTTTAAATAAGAGTCAAAATAACTTAAATTACACTCCAACTGACCTTCATCTACATAGGAGGCCAACATCTACCATAAAGAGCAACAATGTAAAGGCGTCCATCCGAATGGTCAATAATGTAAAGGCGTCCATCCGATTGGTCAAATGCATCAATGGATTAATTGGATTCATTAAATATTTCAAGCTGCTACAAGATTGATTTAGCACATTTAAGGTAACCATTTATTGCAATTTTCACCGTTTATATGCATATATACTTGATTGTGGAGGTTTGCTGAATATTTATTTCTTTTGTTAGTGACCATTGTATAAGCGGGATAATGGCCTTTGAAGTGAGCAATTTTTAGAAATGGACTTCGTGAAAGCAACTATGCGACGTGAAAGCTTCTGCGTTGTGCTTTAATCTGATAATGGACACCTCATTGGCCACTATCCCTTACTTAACGGACAACTCTGAAGCCTGAACCATGATGATTGCCATCTTCATGGCTTTGTAAACATGAGGATTCAAAAGAAAATCATATTCCTGGATTTATTCCATATTTACCTAAAATGAACAAAAGCATCTTGGTTAATAACAACCAACAAATGTTCATTTTGTTGATGATGAAACTCAATGTTTCTCTGAAGTCTGCTCTAAAAAGTTAAGATAAGACTGAAATCCCTCTCTTACTGCTGTCCTGGGTGTACACCCTTTCGGTCTCATAAAGTGCTGTCTGTTTTGGAGATACTTAATACTCTGAGCGATTGTTGAAGCATTGATCTCTGGTTTTTGGGAAGTCTCAAACAGTAGTGCAGGCGGAGCTGTTTTCAAAGCTCTGGAGAAATCAAGAACATAGCCTCAACAGCGCTTCCTGCTTTGGCCAGATAAGAGTGGAGTTGCCGAAGCAGGCAGATAATAGTGTCATTAAATCACCTTTCAGGACAGTAAATAAACTGCAGTCGAGAAGTGCTTACCTGCTTGCAGAGTGGAGCGTAATAATAGTCTTTTCAGGTCTACAAGGAATTGGGATCTTGGGGTACTCAGGAAAAAGTTATCGGGGTGCTCTGTAATCCGACATATTTGAATGTTGAAGCTCAGAGCCCTATCTTCTCAACAGAACTTAGGCAAATGGAAATGTTTTATTTTAATATTTTTCCCCCTCTTGCGGATTTAGGGCCAAACTATATATATTTATTTTTTTATAATAATAAATTTTTTCAATTACATTTTCCAAAATCTATCTGTTGTTTATACACTTTTGTTGGAAGTCTGACACGGCTCTTTGCTTGAAAGTCTTATGCAGTTTTCACTTTTTTCTTGTTTTTTTTTTTTTTTTTTGGCTTCAGAGGGATATTGTTTCCTTTGGTTTTCTAACAGCACAGTAAGAGTTCAGATAATTCCGTTTCCAATGGATAGAATAGAAAAACCCCATTATGTTGTGTCAACATTTAAACTCTTGACTTTGTTAGTGGTGAGGAAAAAAAGCCATTGTGACAAAGTTTTCCGTCTGCCAGAGTCTTAAAAACAAACTTCCTTGCCCCATTTGCTGATCTCACACAATCAGAATCCCATTCATTATTCACAAGGCTTCTTATTAAATTGAGCTTTCCTCATTCCAGTGTCAAAAAGTCAGGTCACCATGGCTCACGCTGACAAAATATAGTTGCATGAATCCAATGTATAATGAACTCGCAAAAGCAATCTAGTCTGAACTGCCTAATTACAAGCCACGGAACTGACTCCTGGTGTCATGAGTGCCCTCTGTAACCTTTGACGGTTTAAAAGCTGAATGAGAGTTGGTCCGTTTCTGCGGCAGAGGAGTCAGACGTCTCACTTTTGTTAACAAGATAATTATTTTTCCCTGCAGAAGTCAGACAAGCTTGCAAAAGTTACTCTGTTACCAGCAGACTCTTGCTATCGTCCATGCTGTTGTCGTAGCAACGGCACAGAAAAATAGGTGGCTTATTCAAATTTTTAATGTTTTTTGTTGTGAACATCAATTTGGTGTCACAAGTCTCAACCAACATTAGCATTTCCTGTCCTGTCCTGTCCTGTCCGATATCCAGAGTCCCTGGAAATCAATGGGCTTCAAATACTTTTACTTTGAGGTAGAAAGCAGTAGCAAACTGAAACTTTTTTAAAATTACCGGATGACACTGGCCTTTCTGTTGTCAAGAGCCTTTATGGCCTCATTTCCATTAGCAGTTTCGCCTCGACTCACCATTAGTCAGCTCGGTCTCATCGTTTTTATCGCACTCTCAGTTCAACCTGAGTCTTGGCGTGGCAGTTGTAGCAAGGTAAAAGACTCATTTCCTGCTGGAGAATAGGTTAGGAAAATGATGCAAGCTTTATTTCATAACACAATTCGGTAGTGTGGTTTGGTCGCTGGTTCAAGTCCTCAGTAATGCTACTCACAACAGACCCCATTTATAAATATAAGGGTAAAAACAACACAAATCCACACAAATTGTGCGGTTGTGGCCCTGTATCAAGAATTGTTTTCCCCACGAAGAAGTATTTTAGGTATTTTTCACAAGACCTTTGGTGTCTCAAATAATCTGAATAATGTGTTATCATTACAGTTTACAATTTTAATGAGATTGGAGCAGCCAAACACAAAAATAGGAAATCAATTGTGAAAGATGTCAAAGATGAGAGGTGCTTCCAATGTGCAAATATGCAGTTTACAAAGATGCAGTTGTGCTTATATGCAATTTATAAATGGTAAGGGTTGCGGTCATGTATAAAAATACCAGAGTAAAGAGCAGTAACGAGTTAAAAGTCAAGTTTCCAGAGTCTGTGTTGTTGCGTGCAGTGTGTTGTTGTTTAAGGTTATTGCTTGTGGAGAAAAGCTTTTCCTCATCTTGGTAGTTTTGGTCTTGATGGATCAGCTTTCGCTCCATGTGGGTGCCGCCCATTTCCATACATCCACCTAGAGTCGGCCTCGGCAGCGTGTCTGCGTTTTGCAAAGATGGATGTGCATATTAAAGGAAATCGTTTTTTGCCAAACGCAGCTAGCTCTGTGGAGAAAGTGGGTGTGTCCGTTAGCCTGGAGGCGGTGCTGGCAGCGCTGGCAGCGCAGACTCTTCCTGGAAGGGGCTGTTCCTCACTTTATGACATCACAATGTGAGAACCCGCTCGTTTTGGTGTGTTGGGAGGGGCAGGCGCTCAGAGAGCAGGTTTTTAGAGGAATACTCAGAAATGTGTGAACGGATCCCCTACATGTGGTCAGTAAGAGGATCTGTTCACACGCCTCTCTAACAACTAGAGTGCCGCGTAAGGGCCCTGTATGATAGCATCACCTATAAGTGCATGTAACATTATATTTTATTACACACTTACCACATGCATGACAATCGTACATTCACGCCTACGGTCCCTTAAAGATCCGGCCGCTATTGTCTACAGGCTTGAACAACCCAAAAACTTGCAGCATCCATATGAGTAACCCCCCTTATGGGTGCATGTAACTAAGGCGTAAGGCTTAAATCATCTTAAGTGTCCATAGAATCTACGTTCTGCCTGTTTATAAAGCTGAAAGATGGGGCAAATCCCTTAATCCTTCTGGTATTAAGTAATTCAATTTGGATCAAGGTTTTGGTTTAAAATGAGTTGGGTTTCATCTTAAATGCTGCCATAAAAATTCATCTAGCATGTTTTCTCCAACAACAGTTCTAATTCTAATAAGTAATTCTATCAAAAGTTTGTTTTTTCTTGTAAAGTTCTTTTTTTTCTACATCTAAATGGATAGTTTCTTAAATCCTCTCTGTATTGATCTCTTAAAACTTTGAACAAACCCATGAGAGGAAAACCTGACCAATACAGCTTTTTCTCTTTGTCAGTCTCTTGCTTGCGGTTTTCTGCAAGCAAAAGCTACTGTGCAGTTCTGTAGTTTTCTTTATTTTGTTCCTGATGAGACTTTATTCTTAGTCAACTTGAGAAAAAGCATTAAGCACTAAAGAAACTTTAAAGAAAGAACCATATTCAAATTCTATCTATTCAAAATACCAAATAAATCAGTTGGAAATGTAGAAAATTGTGTGTTAGATCTGGGTGATGCTTTTTTCTTTTTCTTTTTTCTCCTGATGCAAGATTCATGAATGAGTTTTGAGTTGCATATCAAACAAAAACTCTGAAGGGCTTCAGAAAGCCTAAAGAACTATTGCTTTAGTTTAGAGCATTTTAAGGAATTGCAGAGAATTTAGGATCCCTTAGTGAAAGTATAAAGTAAAAAGCAGTGGGGGGCCGTGCATTACACACCTGGGCCTTCAGTAGTGCTACGTCTGAATCCCTCAACCCCCTTATTAACCATTTTACGATGCAGAAACGAGCTTTGCATATGATTATTGAAAATTCCTGTAGCCACAATAAATGCCTCTAAATAAACTCAAACAAAACTGTAAATAAATCTTGTTATGGAACTACAGCCAGCAAAAAACAATGAAAATAACGACATGAATTTGGAATTTTATCTATTATGATATTTATCATTTCATTCATCCAAAAATCGGATTATTTGAAGACAAAATCCATGTTCCTCTCTTTCTTCAAAAACAGTTGGATCACCCTGTCATGAAGATTATGGCACTCCAGTTCTGTCAAGAAGTCCTTTTCTATTCCATCAAGGCCAGTGCGGAGAGCCGGGTCTGTCAGTTGTGTTTCTGCGTAGGTTTGAATTCGCTTGTCCACTCGACAATGTCCACTCGACAGACGCAGTGGACACGGGAATGGTCAGCGCCAAACACACAAATCTGTACCGATCCTTCTAATGAAGTAAGTGGAGGAGATCAGTGGGAGATTGTCATGCTAAATCCTCCCTGGCATACATTACAGTCAGCTTTGTTTTTAACAGAGAAGGATCAAAAAGTGCCCTGCGACTCTGTGTCACACTGGACAAGGCTGTATGTGTTTTCCTGAAACTTTTGTCCAATCAGAAGCCTGCTAGAAGTCAAAATCTGATTGATTGAAGGAAATGAATGACCACCATTGATTTTGGATTAGAAGGCCTTCAGAACTGACAGTGAAGGCCTCTTTAGCTCTGACCCTGCCTGGCAACAAACGACAGCTGAAATGCGATTGGCTAAATGATCCAATGTGAAAATATGTGTCTGGAAGCAGCATGACCATTATAAACACAATAAAAGGAAATGGACAGACCATTTGGAATGATTTCATGAGTATGCATGGAGAAAATATAATGAACATATGATCCAGATATTTTATTAGGCCTTCAGAGAAGGCCTTGAAGGCCCTGACGGCCCACCACCGAAAAAAAGTTACCTCAAAAGTTTTGCTCCTAATATGAAAAAAGAACTAACTCAATATTTGTTACTCTCCTTGTGTGGTTTGCTTTTTAAAAAGATCCTTTTCCGCATTTACTGCTGGAAAAGCTGAAGACTCACCACGAAGGCACCTTGGTCTAAATGCCACAAAAAGGAAAAGCTCCTTTAAGATATGTGGTGGAGGCATATTTAAACACAGAGTACTGTAGGTTCGTTAGAGGCAAGAGTGAATGAGTGGGATGAAAGCAGAAAGGGAAAGACTGTATTGGAACCATCAAACACTGTGACCGTGACAAATCAGGTCAACAGTTAACAGCTTGTGGAAAATCTTCTTAATTGAAGCTGGAGGACAGGAAAATCAGTTATGGCTTAAAGTGAAAAAGCAACTTGACTTTTATATTTAAAGAGTTCAGTTTAAAGTCTTTTCCCACAACATGGTGACCTTAAGGTCAGAGCAAAGCAGCGGCAGCAGACCAGCGGGTGTTTACAGAAAGCACGATTGACACACAACACAGCACGAGTCGTTTCAAAGATGGAGAGGGGGGGTGGGAAGAAGAAAAAGACTTCTCACTCCTTGGGTCTCATGGGGAATACATATGAGGCTCCTCATGCGATTTCAGCTCTGATGGTGTGCCCGCCGTGCTTTGAGATTGTGAGTTTCAGAGTAGGAAGGCCTCGGGATCCCTTTCAAACCTCTGACTGCGGCTCTCCAGAGAGGCACTGCTGCCTGTATAAATTAAACATGGCATGTGGTGCAAAAAAAGACAGGGGTGAAGGTCAAGTGGTATTGGAGCGATAACGGGGGGATAAGCTAGATTGTAAAAATCGCTCTGTGCTTGTTAACTTAGTTTATCTGCTGGAATACTGAAAGCTTCGTGCTTACATTTTTCTGTACTGCTCACTGCTGCAAATCTTTGAGGTGTGTCAATTCCAATAGAAGTGCAAAATAACATTCATCAGAGAGCTTTCCATACCCTGCACCTGCAGATACTGGAGTTTTAGATCTAAATAGGGGAGTGTTGTAAAGAAATGTGATGCTCCAAATCGTGCCACCAAGTACACACTTGGTGTGTGGCCTGATTCTGCTCATGAATGCTGCTGTTTATGCTGTGGAAATAGGAAGTCGGCTGCGACGTAACAATTGTCTTTACGCTGTGTTTACTGGGAAATGTTTGTCCCTGGCGTATGAATATTGCTGTGAAATTGTCCATCAGAGGAAACCATTTTTTTGAGACCACATGGCTCTCTTCATAACAGAGGAGCATTAGGCTCCCCGACACACAACAAAACAGCCTTATTCCTGACTGAACATTTGAACTTTAGAGTAATAACCCTAAAATCTTGTTCAAAAAAAGAATATTAAAACGATTTATCTACCTTTTTACATTTACTGAAGTGATATGCAACAGAGTTAAAAAAAAAAAAAAAAAAAAGGGATTCTGGAGCTTAAATTCTAAATGCTAAAGGATTTCCTCTCATTTATTCACTGTTTTTCATAGATGACAAATTTAAAATGGAAACTAATCTCAATTTCTGATAAAGAGATTTATGCTATCCTAAGTTTAGGAGGGGATTCTCTTTATTGCATCTGACCTCAAAGGAGCTACAGTTTTAGTTCGGGAGCTTCAGAAGAACCAGTGTCGGCTGGATCAAATTCGTGCTTCGTAGTTTTATCATCTAATATGGCATTACTTAACATAAACCGCCGTGTGCTGGGCAGAGAATTCAATTTTAAATTTCTGTGGATTCTGGTGGGGTTGACCATTTTCTCTGCACCCCAAGTGCCTTTACTGACCCCACAAATCTTTTTATAGCTTCTTCAGTTGGTTTGTTAACTTTTCTAAAGTCTTGCTGTAGCCTCCAGGCTGCAGCCTTGTCCCAAATGATCCACTCGGTAATGTGCTTTTCATGACTGGCGCCTTCTAGCACCTGCTGAACCTCTGTGCTTGAACAAGTGCTCATTAGACCACCTGTTTATCATTTTTTACTCTGAACAACTGGAGTTTGTAAAATGAGAAGTTGGGTCATTTAGTCGCTCTATATAGATTTTGGTTAAGTAAGTAAGTAAGTTTCATTTATATACCGGTAGCGCCTTTCACAGATATAATCATTTACATTCTCTCTAAATGGCCAAGCAACCTGGCCCTCAGCCTTTAAACTATGTGCAGCAGTTCTTCTCTCTAACCCAGCAAGGAGTTGAGGTCTGCTTGTAGAACCAGGCCTGAGAGCCATTTGTCAACCCTAAATCTGTGCAAAATGAAATAACTGGCAGTAGAGCCAGGTCTGTCTAAAAAGCCCATTTCAGGTACATCCAAGAATGTTGTTTTCTCAGTAAATTCAAAAGTGAAACTTGTATTTAATAGTACATCATTAGTCATAGATTAACCCTTTAACACCAGGGATGTCACCGTTGACCCCTAATAACGCACGTTCCTTGACCGTTTATGCGACTAATGTGAATCAGCTGATGTATAGGTAGAGAAAAGTAGCCTTCGTTTTGGTGCAAAGCTGCTTTTTTTGCGACAGAATCAGCTAACTCTTATTAATTTTCTCAACACCTAACTACTGATATGTGTTGCATATCAAGGCTACTTTTCTCTGCTTCCGAACCTGCTGGAACTACTCTTGCGTCAACGGTTGTAGAGTTACGGCAGTCAGTCTAATGTCAACACTAGAGCTAAAGTTCCTGTTGTAAAGGGTTCAAATGTTTCAAGCTTGTCTTTTTTGTCATTTGAATGATTATGGCTTTAAAAACCTAAAATTTGGTGTCTCAATATTTCAAAAAATTAGCGAATCAACCCAAAACGCTAGCAAAGCTTCTTGTGGCTTTTTTTAAATGATTCATTAGTCTGGCTCAGTAGGTTACACAATTGACATCGTCATAAGGTCATTGTTTAACAAGCTGATCGTTCAGAGTTCTGTATCCTAGCGTATTTACATACAATTAAGTGAAATCCCTTCTTGAATTGGGACAGCATCTCAAGGATCAAGACCTTCCACATACCCAGACAAATGAATACTAGACATGGGCTACAAATGCTGCCGTACTCATGTGAAACCGCTTGATTCTAGGAATTGTTAGAAGCGTCTTACTTGGGCTGATCATTCGGGCATTAGAATCCCAGAGTCGAAAGGAATGGTGGAGAGCCATAGAGTTGATGTTGCTTAAAGTCCAGTGTGAAGCGTCCACTGTCAAGAGTGGTAAGGGGTTCCATGTCATCTGGTGTAGGCCTACTGTGTTTCTATGAAGTCAACAATCAATGCAAAAATCAGAAAAACTCCAGAGTAACTGATGGTGTCCTCTGCTAAAAAAAAAAAAGAGCTGGTTTTACTGACCTGATATTCACATTTTTAGAGACACTGCATTTTAAGTTTTTATATGGGTTGTTTTTATCAATATAACATCAAGTAAAAGCTTTGAATATTTAATTATTTGAATTGATTCCATGTAAAATACTTTTTTCACATTTTGATTTTAGAGCCGAAAGATATAGAACTTGTTTTTAACAATAATTCTACATGTTTAAGATTCAACTTTAAATCCATACCATGTTTAGGACTTGTTCGGCCAATGTTTTTCTGCTACATTATCTCCTTGGAATTAATTTGCAAGCGATCAGCATAGGTGCTGATGCACAAGAACCCCAAGCTCCTCTGCAGCTTTTCCCAAGCTGCAGCATATGCTACAATCTGATGGGAATGCAAATGGAGGACAGGTGTAGAAATGAATCCCAGATTGCAGCGTTAGGTGGTCTGCCCTTCGCGGAGCAGGTCGTCATATCCCAGGATAATGTGTTCGAAAAATGCCACAAAGGCACCTGCAGGAAGCAGACGTTTCTATTTCCCCCTGAAATGTGGTTTAGAAAGGTGTGCAGAGGATAGTTTGTCAGTCTGAGGGGTAGAAGGGTGACGGTGGGAAGAGGAAGTCCTTATGTGCAGCTCTAGGTGTCTGAATAACCTCTTCCAGCGCTGTTTTTTCCATTTTTTCGGTAGAGTTCACTGCAGTCGTGAGAGTTTAGAGGTGATGCCCGCTTATAAACTTCTGCTTCACAGCAGATGAATGCGCACAGTTCCACAGCCTCTGCCGTCCGTTCTGTTTTTGTCCACAGGTGTTGAGCCATTTACCTAAAGTAATTACAGTACCTCCACTGGGCTAATTGGCACTTTGGGTTCTGTCATGTATTTTGGCTACCCTCTCATACCCGATTGCTTTTTGTTTTTGACAGTTCATAACCCAATTCTCAGCGTAGGGTGTCAGGAAATGCTTTTACCTGACATGATCAGAGGATTTAAGCTCACATCAACAGATTTTTTAACTAAATCTGTTTATTTACCTGCAAAAAAAATTGAATCTTTTTGTAATCTGCCCACATATAAGAAAGCAGAGTGCATTTGTGCACTTGCTTTAAAAGATGAGACATTATCACTCCACTTTGGTGATGTTAAAGCTTGTCATGTGCTAGAATGGATCTGAAATCCTTATCTAGTGTGAGTTTGTATGGATAATCACTGAGATGCAGTGGGCGCTTTAGTGAGATGTTTTGTGGTTGTCCAGGTTTTGATCCTGAACATCCTAAACTGCATATATATCTTATTTTCTGCTATAGAAAAAAAGGAAAGAAAAAAATGCACGGGAGAAAGGTAGAGATGTAAACCTTATTTTCTCTTGTTTTTTTTGTTTTAAAGGAAAATCTTGCAGTTCAACATCCAATAATCTTAAAGATATTTATTTGCAATGTCCTTGGAAATGTATCTCATTAAAATATCAGAAAAGTAATGTTTTGTTTATCAGTGTTTTTTATGAGGAGGGAAACGACTTTAATTCCTCTTTACATTATGTTGAGGTATATATTTTTAAAGGCATTGCATTTGTTGAAGTGGATTTTGATGTATAATATTCTTAGTTTTGTTGTGTATTAGTCGATTTTATCCATTATGTGGTCCAACAATACCTCCCCCCAACACATTTTGGTGTTTTTTTTTTTTTTTTTTTTTTTAGAAGTTCTATGTCCCAGTCCTACGACGGAGTATTAGGGCCACCAAAAAAAAAAAAAAAAAGTTAAATTACGACTTTTTATCTCGTAAATTTACGAGATAAAAAGTCGTAAATTTAGGAGATAAAAACTCGTAAATTTAGGAGATAAAAACTCGTAAATTTAGGAGATAAAAACTCGTAGATTTACAAGATTTTAAGTCGTAAATTTATGATTAAAGTGGAAGTGAGCAGCATACAGAGCAGCAGGTGAACGCCGCGCAGCAGCAGAGCAGACCCACTAAACTATGTTAAGCAGGCGAGATGAATGTTTATTGATAACGTTCCAAATGTCTGGAAGCTATTGATGGGTGGTGCGGGATCTCTGCAGCCCGATGAAGCCATCGTCGGTATTCCTGCAGCTGTCCACGTCAATCCTTACTTCTTCCACCAAAGACAAATCTCTACGTTTGTGTGACGCTTCCGTCCGAGGAGGACCACTTATCTGTCATTTTCAATGTTCTAATGATAATATAACAGACTATTTTCATTCCTCTTTATTGTTTTATGCTGAAACGGGACATTTCACCTGCATGAGGGGGCGTATGTAAAACTGTTTACTTCCGCATTGGCGTTCGGATGACACGTTCATGACGTCAGTTGACAGATGAACTTCAGGGTGTGAATGAAAAGGAGAATAAAGGCTGTAGCGATCCTCTGCACCCAAACGTGTCTCTGAGTTCCTTATTTTACGCATTAAACTCCGCTTTACTGACACTGAACCCCGGACAGACGGTTCCACTGACAAAAATCTGATTTTGAGTCATCTAAAGGTTCAGAATCTGTTTTTTAAAACCTGTAATCCGGAACTAAAGCTTCACAAAAGGCTCCACGTATTTCATCTTCAAGCTAGGCTCAGATAAACGGACAACTTCGGTGTTTTCTCCTTAATCTACGACTTTTTATCTCGTAAATTTAGGAGATAAAAAGTCGTAAATTTACGAGATAAAAAGTCGTAATTTAACTTTTTTTTTTTTTTTGGTGGCCCTAATACTCCGTCGTACAGTCCAAAGCAACTACACATATTCATTTTTAGAAATGAAACAAGCCTCATCTTGGACTACTGTTTGTCATAACCAACTTTTGTCTGTTTGTCCGTGTCTTCTTCCCAGAGTTCCCCTCAAAGTCGAGCAGGCTAACAACGCTCGAGATGCCTTGGCCAAAGCCGTATACAGCCACCTGTTTGACCACGTGGTGACCAGAGTCAACCAGTGCTTCCCCTTTGCCTCCTCCACCAACTTTATTGGCGTCTTGGACATCGCTGGCTTTGGTCAGTATTGAGCCACACTTCTATAGTTCCTGTATTGGGTTTTTTTTAAACTTTAGTGCTAAGCAAACTGTTGACAAAAAGGACTAGTTTGGTTTTGTATAAGTAATTGATGGTGTCACTGTTTGCCCTAAGGTATTATACTTTTTCTTTTAAATGTATTCACTTTTAAATGTATACTCATAAAACCTGTATAAAACCACGGGTATCGTTTGTACACCCCTCCTCAATAATACTGGTTATGCAAATGTACCTGTCTGTGTGCACCAGTCTTTTGAGATAAATCTCCCATCATTAATGTATAAATATACTTAAAACCTGTAAATAGCTATGCAGGCTATTTGTTGGTGTGTGTTTGTGAGAACTAAGTCATTTAATTTACTTTACATGACTTTTACTACACTTTTGTGTTGAGACCTTGTATTATGGACTGCCCCCTCCCCCATCTTAACCCCTTATCCCGCTCTCCTTTCCTTTTCCGTCCGGTCCAACAAGGAATGCATATAAATATAATTATCATAAATAAAGCTTAGCCTCAAATACAAAAGCGGTTTATACAAATATACACACTGTCTGAAGATCCATAAACTCCTATTGTAACAGTAAATCTGTCCAACACAAGAGACCTTCAGCTCTCATCTGCTTACCCAGCTGTTGGACAGGACAAGTTAAAACAGAAAAAAAAGCAAGATCTATTCTACAACCTTAATTCTATAAGGTTCATAGGTACCTTCATATTTCTGTGAATGAAAGATATTCATACCTACTTTTTACTACAAAGCTATTGTTTGAAAAACCTGAGGACAATAAGAAAATCATATTTTGATGTATTTGTATGAGTCTGATGCTGACTTTTAGGACACCACATCATTACCTTGTGTTTTGTAAAGAATTCAACATTCCCATTATAGTGAACCTGATGACTCACAGATAACATACATGCAGTAACTGTCTTGTACAACCACTTTCAGACCGTTGGCTTTGCTTTAATATTGACTGCACACAAAGGTGATGTTGTTCAGTGTGTTAAACATGCATTTCCTTATGGATAACCTTTGACTTTTCCCTGCTGCATCTTGTGTTTTTCAGAATACTTCGAACACAACAGCTTCGAGCAGTTCTGCATCAATTACTGTAATGAGAAACTGCAGCAGTTTTTCAATGAGCGCATTCTGAAGGAGGTGAGAGCCGCTGTCACTCTGCTGGATTCACTTTTTAAACAAGGAGCGTGTTTCAAAATAAGCTAGAGTAAAAAGAAAAACTAATTGTTACTGCCTTTATGTTCAAATAAAAACCAACATATTTTTAATATTTTTTGGGGGCTGCATCATTTCTTTAAGAATTTTAGTATCTGTCTAACTTTACAGTGAGACTTTATAGCAGTCTATTTTTTTTTTTTTTTTTAATTTGTAAATGTTTTTTATATTTTAAATTGTAATGCCCGGCATATTACCTTTCCAAGTGAGGGTCTTTATACAAAAAAAAAAACTAGAGTAAATAAGTTCAACTGCTCAGTCTTTAGGTTCAATACCATTTCTTTTATTTTTTATTTTGCAAAGATGTTTTAAAAACATGACTATTGGATTTCAACTGCATTCAGAAGTGTATCTAGACGTCAGAAGAAGGCCACTGTGAAGTACTTTCCATTGTGTTGGAGTTTATTTGATCATTCTTTAAGAAAAGTCTCGATTGAAATTGTCCCTTTGACATTTTCACATCTGAACAAATTGTTTGCCAAACATCTGTTAACAGTGAAAGCTGTAACCTTTGAGATGCTCTTTTTTTTTTTTTCCCCAACAAAAAGGAAGTTGTAAGAGCCGAAAACCTGGCCAAGTAGCGCTCGTTAGAGAGCCAGAATGCCCTCCAGAGGACACAGGAATCATCCTTGTTCTCATTAGACCCTTTCTGTGCATGCCGTGAATATCTTAATGGTTTCTCATTAGAAATGTCTGGAATGCCTTGCAGGAACAAGAGTTGTACCAGAGGGAGGGGCTCGGAGTCAACGAGGTTCACTATGTCGACAATCAGGACTGCATCGGTATGAGCCCACTCATGATTCAGCACCTGCGATTGTTCATTCAGGGCAGAGGAAGTTGCTCTTCTTTCATATTTCTGCACTGTTTATGGTGTCGCCCTGCAAAGGGGTTTAGTTTCCTCAAAGGAGGCTGATTCTACCTGCAAGATCTGTGAAGAAAGTTGTAAAACATGCAAAGCTGCTTAAAAAATGATCCATAGCTGTGCAACTTGAAATCCAAAATCTGATGTTTACCAAATACTGGGCTGTGAGGTTGAGCTACCCTTAAAAGAAAAGTGGATCGTGTGTGGTTTATTGAATCAAAATTACTGACATTTTTATTTTGAAAAACATTCAGCACAATTTGGGAAGATTTAAACTTTTTCAGTAAAAACAACATGGAAAACCAAAAGTCTTGGATTTGCATGTAAAAGTCTTGCGCTGACTCATTTTTCCCACTCCATATCATAAAGAAACCTCAAAGCCAGATCCCCACAGAATTTAAGAAACCATTGCTGCAGGAACTGCTAACTTGATTGTGAAGTTATTAACAGTGGAACAGCTACAGCGCAATATAATGAACATCCAATACAATGATAGATTTTCAATTCAGGACTAAAGTTGACATTTTTCACCCCGGCTTCACATGCAGTGCATGACTTAACCTTTAAGGGGTTGATGCTTTGTTTCCACCTTCCATGCTTTTTGGCTTTAGTACTGTGCTTTTATTCATACACTGTTGGAAAAACATACAAAGATCTGTTTCTGTTCCTAACACGTGACGTGATGGCATTCTTTACAAGAAACTGCCACAAACTCTCCTGACTGTTTCTTTTTGTTTCAATTAGCTACTTCAGTTTAAATCCCTATTTTACCATTTTGACTCCTTCCTTGGCTCATCCTAGAACCCGACAATGTGGTTAAAATATCCAAATTAGTCAATGAATTGTCATTATATATCATGGGTATTTAGAACTTCATGCTGTTTATAAGCTTGTCAGATGTGTCTGTATGTATGCACAGAAGTTTGCAAAAGCTTTTTTCCTAAAGGGAGCTCTCACTGCACATACATCACACAAAATGAATAAGATGTTCTCCCATCAAAACTTGTTTAGATGGGGCAACAGGTTGTGATTTTTGTTGGACAATATCTGTAATTTCAATTCAGTGTTATCAGAATTTACATTTATTTGGGACACAAAAATCTTTAGTAGAACCTTGATTAAAGTCCCACTCGATCAGCTTTTGATCTATTGTAATTATGCTGTTTTTAGCCGAGAAAAAGAAACGGCGTTGTTTTCTAGAACAGTTTGTGCAGAGCGGTAATAGTTGTGGACGGGATCTTTGGTGCTGAGCAACCCTGCCCCCCATGTCCCCTCGCCGTTGTTGAGAGCTCTCTGTTCACAACAACCCCAATCTAACATTAGTGGTGCAACAAACATGGTGAGCTATCCAGCCACACAGTTTTGAGACAAATGCCAGCTCAGACCAGAAAAACAAAGACGTACATTGATGTGTTTGTCTGCGATGCATCAGAATGGAGCAGAGCAGAGAGCTTGTGGCCCACCCAGTATAATTTCTACATCACTACCACAAATGTAATTATTGTCCTCTGCTCCTGATTCACACCGTTTTGATTAAATAAAAATGCAATTTAAACTCAATTTTCTTTATGTTTGTCATCCATCATCAGAAAAATGCCACAAGTAAAAAATGCCGAAAACTCAATTTTCATTGGAGTGGGTCTGTAAGATGGAGTGAGCAGCTGGTTTCACTCATGATGCATTTTCTTTACCAGACAGAAAAGGGCATCTGTATATTAAAACTGGTTTTACTTTTAAAAACAGAATACAGTGTTCCCTTATTTATCGGAGGGGTTACATCACTCCATCAGAGTGGGTCTTAAATCACTTTTTGTGTGTTTATTGTACTTTGGTCCTTTTACATTAGCCATCTTTTCCAAGGTGTGTGGTTTGTTGAAAGTTTATGTCTAGTTCTATTCTTTAATCTTTTTAAAGTAGTCACTAATTTTAGTGATTTTCCTTTATTTTTTTTTTCACAAATGTCTTCTTTTTTGACAGTGACAAAGGTTTTACATTTGGATTCATGGGTCATATCACCTTCTTCCAGTCTTCAATAGTTCAGTGCTTTTTAAGACACTGACTAGCCATCACTTAAATGTTGTAACGCATCATGTCAACCCTGTAGCTCTAAGTCCTCTCTTTATGGTTGCTTACAAAGACCTCCATGAAGCTGTTCTTGAAGCTGTTCACTTTCAGAAACATGTCCTATGATTCAGTTGTTTCCTGGGATCTGCCAGAACTGAATTCATCAATACCATAGCTGTCTTTGTAATTTCTCAGTAATGAATATATGAACTGTATGTATCCTTCATTCTGCACCCTACTTTGACTCTAGTAGACATCAATAGCATAATACGTTTTAGTTCTTGGCTCATTAGACGTATAAAATGTATGTAGCTCCAAAGTTCTACCCATTTTTAAATTTCTTGAGCGTGCCGGCGGTTTGGCTGCGCCCATCTTTGTATTTGCAAAGCCAGTTTTAGGCACATCGTTTTCATTATGATCACAAACACTCCCAGCGCTTTTCAGTACATTTACAAGGGACGAGCTACAGCACGCAGTTGGCTATTGGCTTTAATGTGCTGCTGGCGCACATGCTTTCAGTCTTTCATGAGCGCCGCCTCTCTGCAGGTTGACCTCTGGGCCTCGGAGTGTTTCATGGAGACACCAAATGAAAAGGCAGAGTGATGAAGCCCTGGAGCATTTTAACTTGTGTCCTCTCGGAAATGTGTCTTCATTACTCCATAAGCTTGCAGAGAGATGGATGTCAGGCGATTAGAGGTGAATAAGGTTAATTATGCTTTTTGCTGATGTCCTACTCTGTGAAATCACATCAATAATAGACGCTTTCCTACAGTGGAGTTAAACAGGCTCAGAGTTTCTCTGCTTGTGGAGGTTAGATCAAATGAATTTGCTTGGTATTTTTTTTTTTTTGTCCATTCGGTTGAATAATTTGTAAGGAATCACGGCCATCTGTAGATTATTGAATGAAGAAGAGCCCCATTAACGGTTGGAACATGAAAGCAGGTTTTACTGCATCTCCGACAGGTAGCTGGGTGAAAAGATTGATGGGAAAATGAAAGACATGGGTTTTCTACTGGGAGTCGTATTGAAGCAGGAAGCTGCCTCAACTGTGTTCAGGCTTCATTTGGCCTATTTTAATGGAGCTGTGGGAGCATTTGCGAGTGGCTCCATGTTGGTAGATTCCAGGAGACGTAACTGGAGACAACATTGTCTTGTCAAGAAATGTAATCAAGGCCTGTGGAGGAACTTTTGTTAGTTTTATTGTCAAACACTTGAATTCTATGTGGAACACAGAATAAATGCTGCAAAGAGAATATAAAAAAAGAAATAAGCATACTACTAAATAGTGTTCAGATTAAAGGGTAAGTAAGCACAGAGTAGTCTGGTGATTTCTTCAGGGTGTCTTTGAAAACCTCAAACAATAATCACCTGAACCCAGACTAATGCACAGATAACATGTTATCTCTGCAGCTGCTTAGAAAAGGAGAAACGGTCTTAAAGTCATTGCTGTTCTCTTCCACGTATCAGAAACCAAACACAAACAAGACACTGTCTGAAGTATTTCAGCCTTTTTTTTGAACATTTTGTATTTAATTTAGTCAAGTTCAGGTATATGCACTGACTTTAAAGTCTGATCACCTTTAGATTCCCAGTGGTCTTTCAATTACGATCATGATGTTTTTAGCTAAAATACAAGACGTAAACTATTGTTTTGTGGGGCATAGTTTCTTCAGAGCGGCAGTAGTTCATTAGAACTTTGCCTCTGAGTTCTGGGTGGGACTGTGGCGTGGAGCAACCCCAGCCCCCCTTCCCCTTCCCCTCCCTATAGCTAACAGCTCAGAGCAGGGAACTCGTGGGCCGCCCTGTGTATTTCCTACTTCACAAATGAGATCTTTTTCGAACAGCGTTGTTTTTCTGTTCCTGACTCACAAAGATTTAAATAAAAAAAATACTCCAAAATGCAATTTTGAGCTTACTTCTTTTTTTTTTTCCTTTCTTTTTTTTTTTTTTTTTTAATAAACAGTATGTTTTCCATCATCAGGAAAATGCCACAAGAACTTGTTAAAAAATACACCAAAAACACCATTTTTATCGGAGTGGATCTTTAATAATGCAAGGACAGAAAATTCTTAGAAAGCAGTTAAATTCTTCCAAGCAGAGGTTGATGAAATGGTTTCTGTAGAAACTCACAACACAACTGAAGAATTACTGGGTTTTTCCTACTCTTGCTGTCAGCTTTATAGCAGAGTTAGACCCAATCAGTAAGAGGAAGAGATAGATTGAGCTTTGGGATCATAAGGAGGCAGTGCAGATGGAATAGGGACATCATTTTTTTTAATATATATGTGTGGTTTGAGTCTTGGTTTACATGGAATTCAGAGGCAGCCACAAGAGAGACACAGAAAAAAAAAACCCACAACCCACCACAACCATATTTGTTTTTAGTAGAGGCAAATACCAAAGTCATCATAAAGCAGAACAACGTTTACAACTGGGGGCCGGCTGCAGATTCTTTTTCTTATGAGGACAGAGAACATTAAATCCACACCCCTGAGCCATCCCTGAAGGAATCTTTCATCCTAACAGAATAAGATGTGGTTTGTGACTACAGGCACTATAGTTATTGAATGTAAAAATAATTCTTGGTGTGTGTGTGTGTATATGTTGGATTGTAGCAGGCGCTGGTAGTTGGAAGCTTCATATGTGTTCCTGGAAGTCCTCCTTCATTAACATGATGTCTTTGGGTAATTCTGTTATAAAGGTATAATGCTTCTGCTGTGTAGAGACTTCTTTAATCACAGAGGGGCTTGTTGTTTTTCTTGATTGAGTGGAGTGCCTTTATTAGTTTTGCTTCCGTTTGTTCCCATCCTAATCACTTCAGTTTTTAATAAATCAAAAATAATGCACAAGCTGCAGCTGAAACAAAAATGACTAAGACCTTAAGCTTTCTGAAAATAGATGCAGTACTGTTGGTAATATATATATTTTTTAAAACAGCCCCATTGCCCCGTATTTCTGAAGTCTGAATCTTTCTTGGCTCTTTTTTTTGGTTGCAAATCTAAAATGATGTGGAAAAAATAATTTAATCCTAAAGTAAATCCTTTTTTTTTTGCCTTAGTGTTTTGTCATAGTACTTTTTTGTATTTTTTTTTTTATAGTGGATGTCTTATAGAGATGCTGCATTCAAACAAGCCCCATCATTCTTTTCTCTTAGGGATAGACTACAATTTGGAAATTACCTTTTTCTTTAGTAAAGCATCATAAGAAATATTTCTTGCAGGTTTTCTCTAATTGTGTCCCTCTTTCTCACTCAGATGTACTTTCCTTTTCTTTATCATCAACAAGTTCAATATATCTTGCTCTAATAATTAGATAAACTTCTTTTAGGCTTTGATCATTAAAGAAAAAAAAAAGACCCTTTGCAGTTTGTGTATTCACAATTATTTTTTTTAGGTTTTCAGCATCAGGTGCTCTGCATTTTCTCAGTGTTTTTTTTTCCCAGACCTTGTGGAGGCAAAGGTGGTCGGCATTCTGGATATCCTGGACGAAGAAAATCGCCTACCTCAACCCAGCGACCAGCACTTTACTGAAACCGTTCATAACAAGCACAAGGATCATTTCCGCTTGACTGTGAGTTCCTGCCTTTATTTACAGCAGTGTCAAGGTAGAGCAAGTAGACCTAATGCTCCCAGAAAATCTCTATTTTCTATTGGTTTGATCATTCTAACAACTCCTGCAATCACCAAAAGATTTATCAGTCATTTATCCCGAGTTTTTGCCTTCAAGCCACATGGAGAAATGACGGATGTTTAGCCTGGCAGCCTGCAGGCGGCACAGAAAATGAGACTCTACCTCCCCTGAATATTTTAAGTTAAAAACTTGTGACATTTATATGACAGCTTTCATGCTGCTTAATGGTTTTGAAGTGCCTTAAGTGGATTTGGCTTATAAGACATAAAGGGAGCTCATGAAATGGAAATCATACAAGGGGGCACTTTAAATAAGTACTTTAGTACTTATTTGTACTCACACTGCTCAATTTATCTGGTTTAGGTGGTAACTTTACATATTTTACTTCTGTTTGATAAGTTTAACATGTGTTTATCATCATAATCTCAATGTTGCTTGATTCCTCAATTGACTGAGTAAATCAGGACATAAAACTCAGTATCTCATGTTTTTTTTTTTTTAATTACTTCAGCTTTGCCTGGATATTAATATTCATCCCAGAAATTGATGACATATAATTGACAGCTTAAATTGGGATGCCTTAATATACATTTCCAGCTGCGGCTGCTGAGGTACAACACAGGGAATTAGTTCCCACTGTGCTCTTGTGTGTTTCTGTGTCCCTCAGATACCCAGGAAGTCTAAGCTTACCGTCCACAGGAACGTGAGGGATGATGAGGGATTTATCATCAGACACTTTGCAGGAGCTGTGTGTTACGAAACGGTGCGTTGACAGAGCACTCATTTCTCTCTGCTTTTGAAATGGATGTATAGCAAAATGACGTGTTCTCTTTCTTGGATCACTGGAGTTTAGAGGAAACACCTGTAAGCGTGAAATGAAATACCAGCTCTTGTTAGATTAGACAGGCAAACAGGGCCTCTTCTGCTCTGAGTTTTCAATAAACCTAGACTTTGGGAGACTTGGTTGTTTGCTTCTTTTGAAAGATTTAAAGGGTTATATTCCTAGAAATAAAAGGTTTGCTCAAAACTTGAATATTTATATTTTGAAAACATTTTTTTAGAAATATTTTTAACTTTTTTAAAAAAAACCTTTTATTTATTTATTTATTTTTTTAAACAAATAAATCGTCAAATGACACCTGATTACACGTTTCGACATCTCCTTTGCTCAGACCAAGTTTGTGGAGAAGAACAATGATGCTCTGCACATGTCTCTGGAGTGTCTGATCAGCGAGTCCAAGGACCGCTTCATTCGAGAGTTGTTTGAGAACTCCAACAACAGCAAAGATGTCAAGAACGTCAAGCAGAAGGCTGGAAAACTTGGCTTCATCAGTGTGGGGAACAAGTTTAAGGTAAGCTGGAAAACTTAGATGTTCAGTGTTGCTGTAAGTTTTATCAAAATCTAGAAACAAAGAGTTCCAGACAAGATTGAAAAAGGGAGAAAAAATCTAAAAAGGGGTTAACTATTAAAATGACTAAAATCTGAATTTGATACATCTTTTGCTGCTTCTATGCAAATGTAATTTTTGTTTTTAATGTACGTCATTGTAGTATAATTTGATGCAATGAAGAAAAACTAGAGTAATAAGTGGAAATGACTCATTTAGTATAAAAACAAGGTTTTAAATCTTTGCAAGAATCAAATATTTGGAATGGATCATTTGCTCTGTGGGACATTTATGAAACTATTTTAAAAGCAGGAGCATAGAACAACTGTTAAAGACGAAATCGATCATGTTTTTAAATGTTATTTTTAGTTAAAATATCACATTTAAATATTTCTTGTTTGTAAATATCTTACACAAACATGATAGAAAATGTTGGTAGATAGTTAAGAGTGAGTTTGCGTATCTTCTACTCAGTCATTGGAAGAAAAGCTGAATGGATTTAACAGGAGGCAGTACAAGGTGGCAGAAGGTCTTTACTTATTGATGTCAGCAGCTTTGAACATTTTGTGTGTGATGGCCATTCGTATGCGCAGTGTCGCTCGGTGAGATGCTGAAAACAAGGACTGATTTTCGGAAGCCTGCCTCGTGCGTCAGATGGGGGAGTGTGTCTGAGAGTGAGCTCCTGTCTCTGCCGTGCATCATAGAGGGGGTGGGATGGCTTCTGGGTGCCGGAAAACACTTCAATGACCTTCTGTTCCTCACTGAGTCAGACATCTCCCGCTTCTGTCCACTGACTTTTTGAAGTCATTTCTAAGCATGTCAGTATCTTTTGTTCCATATTTTCTCCCCCAAAAAAGCTTTGTGCAGTTCATCTTTTTCTTGTTGCTTTAAATGTACAACTTGTTGTTTTTCTAGATTTCATAATAACATGAAGGAAGAATCAACCTCCGAGCTACCTCAGCAGTTAGAGGTGACCTTGACGGCGGGATTTTTGTTTTGTATGTTCAGAGATGTTCTTTTTAGTAGCATTTTTTAGGTCGGTCAACGCTGAGGTTTAATTCTAAGAGGGTGATTGCAGTGTTAAATATTCAACAGTTCCCAGGAAACTTGAGCTCGTTTAGACCCCTAATTGCTCAAATATTCATCTGTGCACATTCCTCAGCTGTACATCACCTCGCAGAACTCCCAAACACGTCGCCTCACCTCATTAAAGCAAAGGGCTCTGCTGGATTCGTCTGGACAAAAGTGGCATTTATGCATCTCTTATTTTGAAAGGGATGTCACTGAATGACTTTTATTCAAAGAAAGGTCTGAATGAGTAAAAATAAATAAATAAATGAAAGATGGGGGGGGGGGGGGGGCAACGTGCATTTAAATGAAAAAATCTATTCTGCCTTTATGTCTAACAGTTTCAGGGGAAATTGTGAAAACGCAATCTCGGTTCCAAACAGGAGACTGTGTTCGGCATTTCAATGCTTTCCACCATTATGTTTAATACAACAAAATGCATTTTTCTGTTAAAAATAACTTCATTCTAGAAAACAAATAGGATTGCTTATCATGAGTATATTTAAGACACAGATAGCTGTAGCAGTAGTGTTTCCTCCTTCTTTGTTACTCATCAAGCCGTTTACTTTATTGGCATAATTGTTAATGATGCCTCTAGAGAATACATGTGTATAAATATAGTAGAGATAAACAATTGAGAGAAATTTGTATTAGCGCAACTTTTGTTTATGGTATTTGATAAAACAGCTGTTTACATAGAAAGATGGCTAGATTTTCTGAGGTCCTCATGAAATAAAATACAATTTAAAAATGAAAAGTTTAAAAAGAGCATAAACTATTAAAAAGCTACCTAGATGGGCCTGAACAAAGAGCTCCAATGTTATGAGTTGTCACAACATAAATGTAAAAAAATTAGTAGGTATAAATATGTCCGTGGCATTTATGACAGAAAGAAAGAAATGATCCCCTTATCTTCACTAAGGAGAACATCTCTAACATTTGCTCAGGCTTTCCATCTTCATGTTTCAGTCAGGATCAGATCACATTTCTGAGTGTAATTTGGCTCAATTAACTTTTTAATGTTTTGTTACTTTTAAAACACCTTTATGCCACTTTCTATTGTATAATCCATTCATAATGGCCTGCTTTGTCCCTAAAGTCATGGTAAAAATAAAGGTTTTTAATGTGTACTTTAGCTAATGGCATTTGAAAGACAAACCACTGATTTATAAATAAAGTCTATACGCTAACCCACTATTACAACTTAATTAGGGATCTGGTTCACAAAATGAAAAAGCAATAAAGTTTTTGTTCATCTGGTTGCTTGCTTTTAACCAAAACATTGTATTTTTCTAAACTCTGGTTACTGTTTTGCTAATCTATGGGAGACATGGTTTTCATTTTTACACGTTTTCCCGTCTTGATTCTTGAGCCTGCGCCACCTGAATTAAGTGTTCTGAGGTACTGACAAAACCGGTCGTTAAGTGTGGTGCTGCAGTCATTTGTGGCCTTTTTTTTGTCTAACATCTTATTGTGTTTCCTTTAAGGCCTTTACTTTCCTTTTAAACAAACATGTCTCTTTTACCATAAAACATAGAGGCAGTCTAAAGAACTACACATTTTCTTGTGCAAAAACACTACTTTTTGCAGGAAATTTCCTCAGGTGTTTATATAGGTGCTTATACGCACAGCAGTGTGCCGCCTAAGTGCTGATTGTAAAGCCATCCCTGATGTTGCTGTCTGCATCCATCTTATTAAGATGGAGGAAAATTGGAGCCTGTAAGAGAAGAAGTGTAGGAGAATCCTTAAGCATCTGCATAGCTGAGATACACTGAATGATGATGAGAAATTAGTTCATTCAGTGTGTTGTTTAGACTTTATTTCCCTGAGCTGCAGCTCCCCTCCATCTCCAAGCGGAATTCCAGCATGGAGTCCGCCTCAGGCAGGGATGGGTCTTGATTGAGTTCTTATTACCTGGGAGTTCAGTAGTGTTTTCATCCTCGCTGCGGTGCTCCTCCTCTTCTGTTTGAGCGATTCTCCTCCTGTGATTCTGGCTATTATTACGGCTCAAAAAAGTGGGGTAAGATCCAGAAAGACGAGCTGAAAGGTTAGAAGACTTAAGAGAAACTGAACCTGAAGAATGGATGGAGACAGTCAATTGTGGAGGTGCTCCAATGTTTCCACTGAGTGGACTAGAAGCGCTTTTAAAAATGGATCAAAAGATGATCAGAGTGGGTCTTTGAAGGAAGGACAGGACATTTCTCCTTCTTTTTGTTAAAAAAAAATTGTAAATACACAGCACCAAAATCATCAAATGACACTGAAGTTGATCAAATCGGGTAAAAACTGCCACGACTGTATTGTGCTTAGTCGTGGAGTTACACTTTCATTGCTCTTCTGCTCTGAGTTTTCCGCTCTTTTACTGAAGTGAAGGTTTGCAATGTGAGCACAAACTGATGCAGCCCTACACTAACATGGTTTAAACAGATGTGACACATCTGGCTGTGAATGGTTAACGGGTAGAGGTTCGCAATGGATTTCATGATTTCTCCAAAAGTCTGTCCCATTTTTCAACTTCAGGAGAAAGCTTGAAATATTAAACATATCTTTTGTTTTTGAGGGTTTTTTCCTTTTTCTAAAAAAAAAAAAAAAAGTTGCAAGTTATCAGAAACATAAAATACATGTTTGACATATTTTATAAAGGAAGCGAACTTCTTTTTTTAATCTTATTGGTTCTAAAAATTGATGACAGTTTTGTGACCGAAACAGCTACAACGACATACGTGACTTTCTGAAATGTGTTTAATCTTGTCATTCATATCATGACCTAAAGTAAAAAAAAAAACAAAGAAGAAAATTTTTTCAGCTTTGCCTACAGGTTAAAAGAAGCAGAAATACCATAAAAGCCCCTTTTTCTTTCCTTTTTTCATCTAGTTATTTCTTGTAGATTTTTCCCAGAAGAAAACCACATCAGCTCAGAGTTAATGGAAGTCGCTGAGCAGAGCAGAGACTGGACATGTGGGGAAAGCAAAGAAGAAAATGCAAATTTAGTTTGAATGTTAATTACATTTTGGCTATAGTCCTCTGTGAAACAAGCCCTGTGGTTACAACACTTAAATTATTAGCATTATTAAGCAGTTGCAGTGTCAAATAACACCCTCGTCTTCTGATATTCTTTTTATTTTTGCAACTCCAAGATTAAACATAATTTTCTCATTTCCTCATCTACAAACAATAACCCCCTCCCAAAAATATATTTGATTAAGTACAAGTTTGGCGCTTGGAGATTAGAAGCTGTTTTTTGGATTTTATTAAATGCTTTTAACACCATCTCTGCGTGAAATTTGATTTGCTTTAATGAATGTGTTAATCTGCTGTTTGTCATCAACAGCTTTGTTTTACATTTTAGTGATTACTGTGACTCTGGAGATAGAAAGAAAGGAATGGTGGTGTGTCTGTCACTTTCATGGAGCTTTAATCAGCTTTTTGGCTTCATCTGAAGCTCAAATATACCATTAAAAACGTGTTTTTTTAATACTTTGTTCTGTGCCCAAGACATGAAGGGAAATTCATGTAAAAAGAATAAAAAAAGAAATTAATTTGAGAGTAAAATGTACTTTAATTGATATGATTCAATTATATAAATGTTAAATGTTAGATAAATGTTAATATACATGTTAGAAATATTTGATTGAGATGGAGTAGATAAATATTAGAAATTATTATATACTAATGATACTCATCTTTTAATCTAAGTCTGTTAAAGGAAGATAAAGTAGTAAACTGAGCTTTGCCTTTTAGTTGAACTCAATCTTAGAATAAATGGCAACAACCAACAAACATGACTCCCTAGCTCAAAGATTTTCCAGTTAACTCTGTTACATCCCAGATTCATCAGTTATCTTTTACAGTGATGGGGATCACAGATCTCAAAATTCTAGCTGGTATCTTGGCTTAAAAATCTGAGATTCTTCTGAAGGTCTGAGGCATAAGATTGGTCGCCTGATCCAAGAAGCAACACTTTGACTTTCTGTGGAGATTAAATTGAAGTCAGGCCAGTGTCTAAGTGCTTGGAGCTCGTATACTCCAATATAAAACAGCTTACAACAGAAAATGACATAGCCACACAATGGATTCCAACCTTATTTGAGTTCTTAGGTCTGGTTTAAAAGCAATGACCACTAGTATGGTAGTATTTGTTTGAAAAAATGCATCATTTTATTTTCTATTTGAATGCAGAAGTGTGCTCAAATGGGTTAGGGTCTAACAGTTCAACAGTTCCAGTCATGACCTTCCTGTCGTATAGGCCGTCTTCCAAATACCATCAAACTAGTTTTCTGGCCGTTTTAAAGGGGGATGTCATATCTAACCAAAAGTGTGACAATCATTGAGCTGACCCAATGATTGCTGGTTCTTTTAAGCCCAAAGCAAAGCAGTTGAGCACAAGAGCACACATTCAGCCCAGAAGTCATTGGTTGATCCCATTAGTCGTGAGGTCGGCCTCTGGCCCAACTTACACTTGGCTGTAAAAAGAGTTGTAACATTTTTTTCCACAAGGGTTGGATGGGTAACAGGTTAATGTCAATAATCTATCAACCTTGCAAAGAAATTTAGCAAATGTAACAAAGTTTTTACTGCCATGCAATTTACTTTTGTAAAACAGACTTGGTTTGAATAGTTGCCCTGTAAGGTGGAGTAGAGTGACTCTTTACTGTCAGCAATGTGGTTTCTGCAGTAAGGCTCATCACATGATGTACTCAAATATCCAATAGAATATTGAAAAAGAGAAACCTTCCTCATCTGTGTTTGTAATACCGGTAGTGGAAATAAAAGAAGAGAAACTCTTCTTTGAGCCATGTCGGTCAAGTGGCTTTTAACCAAAATGTGCTCTTCTGTCACCATAGTAACCACATCATTTCAGGCTATCATATATATGTTTGCTGGGCTGTCCCTAAAAGCAGGAGACTGCAAACAATAGTTTATGTTGTTAGGCATTATAATGACAAAAATATTACCTGGTATCCAATACATATCTGAAGAAACACATACTTTATTTGAAGAGATGCAGCCAAGGAGAAAGAAGTATAGATTTTATTTTTGAACAAATAAATGTTTGTTAAAAAAAAGCATGTCTGCATAGTGAGAGGACTTCAGGTTTTTGGCTTTCTCTACTTGTCTGCCTCTGCGGCATTCTTTTTTCCAAACTTTATAGTGTTGGATTATTCCTTCTTGTCTCAAACAATGAGTCAGAACCCAATTCGACCCGCAGGGTCAGAAAAAGTAAAAAAAAAGTACCCCTGAACTTAAGCTGTGTTTCCGCAGACATTGGGACTAGATCCTTCAGGTGCTTGATTCTGATGAGCTGATTCAGGTCTAACATTACACTTAGCAGAAATAAGGTTGGAGCTTGAATGCTCCTCATAATTTAAGATTTGTAGTTTTCTCCCCTGAACTCCTTGAAAAACACTTATTAATGCATCTTTCTTTATCAATATTGTGTATAATATAATTTAGTTGATTTGCTTAGCAGTGCCATTTTCAAAGAACTCCCAGGCTCACTTTTATTATAATATTCTCTTCTAAAAAACATGAACAAAGGAGGGAAGCTTCGAAAAGATATACAAACCCAACAGTTGTTCATGTTAGATGCATTTTGAGTCTGTCTGAACAATAAACAGGTCAGTAAGATGACTAATAAGCACACACATTTCAAGGGAAAGCTTTCAGCTTCAAAGAATAGATGTATCTAGAAAAAAAGCTCCTAGTGTCCAACAAAAACCTGAACGATGATTATTATCAGGTCCCCAGGAAGCAAAATAAATGGAGAGGCACTGAGGACTGTTGCACAGTACTGGCTGTAATTTTAATGAAATATCCTCCTTAGTGTTATCTTTTTGTTCCTCATATCTTCCGTTGCATTGCACAGCAGGGACTTGCCTTCATGCAGAATCTTGATATTTTCATTTGAATGCCAAACTGTGATTGTGCTCCCCGAGCGTATTTGATAAAAATGGTAATGTCAGGGTCCTCTTATTTTTTCTGTTTTTTTTCTTTTGCAGACCCAGCTGAATATCCTCCTGGAAAAGCTCCGCAGCACGGTCAGTGTGTGTTCCTTTGCTGTTTCACTCTGACAGTTTCACGCGTTCAGCCTCACAGCTGCAGAAACCCGCCATCTCGCTCTGTGCGTCTCATGAGACGAACACACAGTTTTCCATTTCGTCCTGGGATGCAAGATTCATTGCGCCCCTTGTTGGATGTGAACGATATCATGAATTGCTCATGCAGGTTGTGGTTCTGCTGTCAGCGTAATGACTCATGTTTCTGTTTGTTTCTCTGTCATGTTTGAGCTTTCTCTCCCCTCTTCTCTTTCCTCCAGGGCTCCAGTTTTGTTCGCTGCATTAAACCAAACCTGAAGATGGTCAGTCACCAGTTTGAAGGAGCTCAGATTCTCTCGCAGCTGCAGTGCTCTGGTCAGTTCTCTCCCAAGTTTGTTTTTAATAATGTCAATAAAAACGCACTCCGATCATCTTTCAAACTATTGTGAAAGGGTTCCCAGCGGTCTTTTAATTATGATTATGGCACTTTTAGCCAAAAATAGACTAAAATAAAAGTTGTTTTCTAGGACATAGTTTTTGTAGAACAGCGGGTTAATCAGAAATCCACCTGAGTCGTGGGCGGGACTGTTGGCACAAAGTAAGCCAGCCCCCTTCCTATCATCCATCTGTCTAAGTCAGGGGTGGGCAAACTATGGCCCGCGGGCTGGATCAGGCCCGCCTCCATCTTTGGTCCGGCCCAATATCAGAGACCCATGTTTCTTTTTTTTAATCTGGCCACACGATCAAGATGTGACATTTTCATCCTTTCTGCAGTCTGTGTCCTACCTGAAAACCTCTAAAAAATCTCAGTCAAATAGAACAGAAGACAGTCTTTCCTTTCTACGTCGCATTTCATCTTTCCCGGTTTAGCTCATTCTTTCAGAGCGATTATGCTGCCTTTTTTAAACAGTACCCTGTTCTGTGTCCTGATTGGCTGGAGACCTTGTCAATCAACTCCTCAGTCCGTGCTGTGACTCCTGTACAGAAGCGCGCAGCTCTTCAGATCTACAGAAATCTTTGATCGATCAGATCTTTGTTTTCATTCTAAGATCCTGGACCTAATTTCTATGAAGGTTTAAGAATTTAAACAAGAGAAAAGGCTGAAAATGTTCATGTCTGTCTGAGAAAAGTGTATTTATTCAGTGAGGAGTTTACTGCCATAAATTTAAAACATCTGTAATCATTCTCTGTGGATTTTAACGATCACGGTTATTTTTAGAATGTAACTCCTGCAATAAACGAGGAACTCTGTACCGGTGAAAAGGTAACGCAGATATATGTGTAGCTGCAGCAGAAAAAATTTGCTTTTTCAGTATTACTGGATGAGAAACAGACGTGCAGCTGTGCAAACTGTGAGACGTATGATGAGCTTAAAGTCTCTGCGGAATTATGACGGGAGAGGATGTACTATTTATTGTATTTTTTTTTTTTGGGTTTGTTTTTTTAAATGTATCAGTATATTTTTCCTGAATTTCTGTCTTGAAAATCATAGAGAGTGCTGTTTGGTCATTGTTTTATTTAATAAATAATGTAATTTATTTTCTTAAAAGGATCATGAATGAATGAAACTTTATTCATTCAACACTTTACAACTCCTTGAAGGTGCTTAGAATATAATTTTCAATCCAAATGTTTTCATCTACATTCCATGTTAAATCATTTTCACTCTACGCATCTGCTCCTGGTCCGGCCCTTCTATCCAATTTTAGAACCCAATGTGGCCGGCCAGTTAAAATAATTGCCTAAGTGGTCTATGTGCTCCCCCGCTAGCTTACAGCCCCTCACACCCCCTTACCTTACATTACCAGTGCAACAAAAATGGTGTGCAATTTTGGTGCTGGGCGCGGTGGTAAGTGCTCTCACCTCACAGCAAGGAGGCCCTGCTTTAAATCCCGGCGGGGACCTTTCTGTGAGGAGTTTGCATGTTCTCCCTGTGCATGTGCGAGTTTTCTCCAGTCACTCCGGCTTCCTCCTACAGTCCAAAAACATGCTTCATACGTTAATTGGTTACTCTAAATTGTCTCTAGGTGTGTGTGGGTGTGATTGAGTGCCCTGCGACACACTGACGACCTGTCCAGGCTGTGGCCTGCCTTCACCCAGCTGTAGCCAGCTCAGGCTACAGCAACCCCCATGACCGCCAAAGGGACAAAGCGGGTTAAGAAAATGAATGGGATCAATGGTTGGAGTTATCCAGCCGTACAGTTTAGATTCAGCTTCCAGCTCGGACAGCATTTTCCAGTTGCTCCTGATTCACAACACTTTGAATAAAGAAACACCCAGAAATAGAATTTTAAGCTTAATTACCTTTATATATGTCCTCCATCATGGAGGGAAAAGGGCCACCAGAACATTTTAAAAACACCATCTTAATTGGACTTTGTCTCTAAAACATACTCAAAGTTTGACCAATCAAAGCTTTTTTTTCATTTTTTAGCTTATGAAGCACAATAGCACAACAGCACCAATACTTCCCTTTTTTCTTCAAATTCTTTAAAAGTTAGAAACTATTACATTCTAGCACAGCAGATTCTGTAAGCAATTATTACCAAATAATAACAAACTCTAAGAGCTAATTAGATGAGTTTATTTTTTAAAAGACAAATGTTCTCTGTCAAATAGGAATATAGGTGGTAAACTTTTTTTTTACTTAGATGAACTCTCTTAATTACAGAAGATTAAGTGATTTTTTTTTTTTTTTTAAAGCTGCGAGTTTACTGTAAACTGCACAAAAAGCTGCACGTTGGATGGTTTGGACAAACTCACAGCCCCGCACACAGCTTTCAATCCACTGGATCACTGTTATTATTCCTCTCATGCACCGGATGGACATTGTCTTTACAAAACAGCTTCACAAATATAAAAGCCATGCGGCACAGGGAAAGGGTTGCATGTATCCAATTAACCCAAAGAAAAAAAAGCTTAAAAATTGCTGTAGTGGTGCAGCTAATGACAAACTGGTAATAATACAAGGCTGTTCGTCATTCACCATAAATTCAAATCTGAAAGACAAACAAACATTGAATCATATCCTATCATTTTCTCGTCACTCAATCAACAGTAACTGAGTGTAAAGAGCCTAAACCTGTCTGTCACTTGTCAGAAAGTCTCTGTGGATTACAGACACGGGAAGGAGACAAAACTGTACTTTTTCACAATATAAAAGTAAGATGTTACATATTCATTTTGTTCATTCAACAGGGAGATCTCACTCTCTGAGTCACCTGGATCTTTTTAATGAAAACACAGAGCCCAAGTGACACTGTAGTTCCAAATGCTTTCTGATCCTAAACTTATTCATTTTTACTTTTACTAAGATTTGCATAAAAGATGGTTTCTGAGAAAAAACCAGGACTGACATTCTGAGATTACATCAATCAAAAAAGGCCAAAAAGGACTGAATTTTTTCTACATTTTATGTTTAAAAAAAAAAAAAACGTGATGTGGACTACGTGATAACACATGTCAAGTTGTCAGGTGAGCAGAATCCTATAGTGGGAAATGTCACTGCACTCTCCCTCGTAGCCACCAGCAGAAATATCTGCTACAGTTTGTGTGCTTCAGCGACCATTTAGAATGTATTATTAGACGGCCAACCATTAGTCAAACAGCAGTAAGCTTTAGCTCTACTCTGACAGCTGAGTGCCGCCTTCCAATGAGATTGCTGTCCTTCTGTCAATTTAAAATCCTGTTTTTAAAAATAATATAAATAAGAAAAAACAGTTGGCTTGTGAATGAGGTTTTGACCTGTTGTTTTTTCATGTACCTGCAGAAATTTAAGGAGGTCTGAAACTTTATCACACATCAGCCTACAATACAATACAAAAAAAATAAACTAGCATGTGCTGGCTTTTATTTTGAAAAGTTACACAGGAGAAGAAAAGTACATACTTTACTGCAACGTTTTTACAAAAATTCAGATCTCTCTTAAATCTGCATGTCTGTGTGCAGCAAATGTTCTGTTACCACCTCTGTGCTCAGGGAATGCACATAAACCGACCTTTAAAACTAACTGTAAATATGCATCAATGGACAACTGGTAGAATAAAGCTGCCGTCACCCAATCGTGTCTGTTCTGCGTGCTAAGAAAGTAGTTTCCTAAGCTTTGCATTTAAACTCCTTAGGAACCCTGGAGAACTGAACTAAATGCCGTAAGGAACTTGTCTGTAGGTGTTACTCCACAGACAGTACAAACATATACACGTTAATGCAGCCCAACACATCAGTCTCTGCTCATAAAATCATGAATAAAAGTATATCTTCAAAGGTTTAAAGCTCCGCTGTGAGCCAGAGTTGGGGAGAATTCCTCAGAGGAGACGATGCAGAAGCAAAGATGTACTTCTGATCAACAAGAAAGTGCCATGTTTGCTCATTTTGTTTGCTCCAAGCAACAATGTTCCAGCTACCACTGGCAGAATGAAAACAAGCACCGGACAGGTTTAGTGGTTTAGGTTTATAGGTTTGGGGAAGATTTTAGCTTAAAAAAAAACACTGGTTCATAGATGATATCACTTGGAAAAATGTTTCAAAGCTGAACAACATTTTTTACTATGATAATTTCTTTATAAATGCATTTAGGCATAAAAGTAACTATTTAAAGACTTGTCAATAGGTAAGAAAACTTTTATATTTGCATGTTCTGAATACTATTTAGGTAAAATTAAAAACATTACGTAATCAAGTTGAAATTGGTTTTATTAGGCCATTATAAGGTTAGTCTCATTTGGAAATTATAATATTCTGGGGATTTTCCTAAATATTTATGGGTAGGTTACTTAAAAACCCACTTCTGATCGTGTTTTGACTTTGCCGCTTTTAGCCAAAATAAAAAAACGTGTCGTTTTCTTGGACATAGTTTCTGCAGAGCAGCGTTAGTTTATTAGAAATTTCACTCTGATTTGTAGGCAAGACTGTTGATGCAGAGCAACCCCTCCCCCTTTCCCATCACCCATAACTGAGCTCTCCGTTTATACGCTCTCCCACTAGCTTACAGCCCCTCACACCCCAACCTAATTTAATCAGTACAGCAAAAATGGCGAGCAGTATTGGAGGGAAGCAAAGACGTTCATGGATCTATTTGTCTGCAAGTGGATGCGTCAGAATGAAAACTGCATTTTTTCGTCTGCTCCTGAGTCACAATGATTTGAAATACTTTTTTTTCAGCTGGATTTTCTTTTTAAAAGTCCTCCACCATTCACTCATCATGCCACAAGAACATGTTAGAAATCACCAAAAACACAATTTTCCTCAGAGTGGGTCTTTAAGTTATTAAGAAGCAACATGTTTGCATTAAGTAACCAGAATTTCTTTCCCACCACCAACAAATGTGCTTCTAATTATATAAAATTGCAGGCATTTTTTAATCACAGTTAGTTGCATTAATCTAATCCTTTAAGTGTTCACAAGTGGCTCACTTATAAAATATGTTTTTTCTTTTGAAAATATAAAAGTAGGAATGCAGATGTTGTAGGGCTGTAAAACTCCTCACTGCTCACTTTCTACACTTTCCTCAGACAGACATGAACGTTGTCACACTTTTTGTTTAAACTCCTAAGGTTCAACCTTTCATAGAAAAATAAGTCCAGTTGTATAGAATGAAAGCAAAGATCTGATCGCTATCGCAGATTTGTTTAATATTTGGAGAGCTGCATGTCCTGAAGACAGGACACACAGGAGAATGCTTGACAAACCCCACAGCCAATCAGGATGCAGAGCACAGTTGGAAAAAAAAGAAAAAAGAACACACTAAAAGCAAAATCTGCAAAAATAACGAGACGATAATAGGGAGGGAACACTGAACATGATTTACTTCTCCCACTTGTTTGAATCTCATGAGACTGCACACCTTTTGGTGACACTACCGCCCCCGCAGGTGGAGAACTGAATTACAGCACCATTGCTGTGGCTAGTAACCTTAAGTGGCAAACAAATATGTAATAATTTGCTCTTATTCATCAGCTCTCACTTCAGGAGAAGTGTAATCGGAAACCATCCTTTAATTTCTCATCTTTTATGTCTTAATTCAATGCAGCTGATCCATTAGCCTGTTAGGTTGGGTTTCTTCAAATTGTTTTACTTGTTTCTTTAGCTGTCTTTTTAATGTTTGAAGGTATGGTATCGGTGCTGGACTTGATGCAGGGTGGCTTCCCCTCCAGAGCCCCCTTCCATGAGCTCTACAACATGTACCAGAAGTACATGCCACCCAAACTCACCCGCCTTGACCCACGCCTCTTCTGCAAGGTTAGGCCTTTGATCCTCACCGTCAGCCTGGAGTTCTTATAACACTATTGCCACTATTGTAGTTCCACACATCTTTTTGTCTGTATTGCAGGCTTTGTTTAAAGCCTTGGGACTAGATGAGAATGACTTCAAATTCGGCTTGACCCGAGTGTTTTTCCGCCCAGGCAAGGTGAGACTTTTTGAAAAGCTGTTCTGCTCCTCCAACACTGCTTAATAGAAGCATTGTTCACTGAAAGGAACATAATGGATCCAGAGGTAAGTGCATTAGTCATTTTGGCTGCAGAGGTGAGGTGAGATTTACAAGAAAACCAGAGCCAACAGAAGGTGGGCTTTCATTGTACGACCAGATCAATAATTCATCACATTTGGGTTGGATGAATGAAGGAACTTTATGTTGTTGCAGCAGACTTCAGTAAACACTGCAGGACACCCACTGACTCCTTTTAAATATAGTCCTGTGTTGTTATTATTGTCTTCATGCCTCACAATAGAAATGCTTTCCATCTTAAACAATTGTTGTTGTTTATTATAATAAAACTTTCAGTGGTCTTGATCCTAAATTTTAGCTTGTAACAATCCTGTCTGCATCGGTTTATCACTCATCCATTCCAAAATGTAAGATTTTGTCTTTTTATCGTCATTGGTTAAATTTGCATTCTTCATACTTTAATAAACGCATAGTTTTGTACTTTTTACCTGGTAACTCATTATGTGATCTATATTATGCACAATAAACAATGCAAACAGGAAGTGCAGTTGTGTCCTGTACAGGTTTCAGCATTTAATTTAAACTTTGTCAGTGATGAAGAGACATCTTTACTACATTTTTTGTTTCTTTTATCCAAAATATGATCGGAATTAGAACTTTGTGGATGATTTAAATATTTGTGAGGCTTTCATTTCTTGCAAGGGCCAAACTTAACTATTGCTAGGTTTCAGATGCATTCACAGCTTTCACCCTTGGTTCAGTTTGCAGAGTTTGACCAGATCATGAAGTCTGACCCGGATCACCTGGCAGAGCTTGTGAAGAAGGTCAACAAGTGGCTCATCCACAGCCGCTGGAAGAAAGTCCAGTGGTGCGCTCTGTCCGTCATTAAGTGTAAGCAGCACGCCATCTCACCGGCAGAGGAACCTAATGTGCAGCTGAGGAAAAATGAGGAACAGAACAGACTCATGAAAGTTTATGTAGCTTTTCATTAAATTAACCCCCAAAAAAAAGACATCTAGGGTTTGTTTATCACAAATTTTCTTGGCCCCTCACAAACTTTTAGCTGTACTTATTTGTTTTTGCTGCTATACAGCTGGAAGCCATGGTAACCACAGGGACTGCATTTCAGGCTGAATAGATAATACTCAAATGAATTTTGTGCCTTCTTCTCCTGAAACTTTACTAGTTTCAGAGCAACCTGTCATGAGCTCTTAGCTCAATCAACACCCCCCCCCCCCAAAAAAAAGAAAAAAAAAATGTTTTCGCTTTTGTAAAAACCAGATTTGAATTTCCTTTAGGAGATTCTGAAATCCCTCAACAATCACAGACTTTTCATTTAAAGTTTAATTAAGGATAATTGAGGGGTATCCCTGGAAAGATTATAGTGCCTCAAATCAAAAAATCTTTAGTTTGACACACAGTCATCAAAACCTGCCTGTGCTGCCAAAAATTCAGGTCAAGTGTTAAACACTTTCTAATTCATCAAATTAAGGTGTGATAGGAGAATTATGTACATGAATCAGCTTCATGAAAAAATGCTGATAAATCTCCAAAGGAGTCTTTGTGCTCCTCTGATTCGTGGTCATTTTTGCGATAAGAAGTGAGGAAATGTCTCTCATCCAGAATAAATTATGTTGGTTCTAGTGAACAAATGTTAGGCTCAGGTGGAATCTAAAAATATTTCTAACAAGGCTTGTGGCAGTGTGGAGGAAGAGGAGGGAATAAAGTGCAAAAGAAGTAGAGTTGCTTTTTAATTTTTTAGCTAGTATTTGTGCAAGTGAAACCCAAATGGCTCCAAGCCTTCATTAACTGAAATACTTATGTGACAACACGGCGTTCCATATAACGCGTTTTATAATGTCCTTAAAGGCTCACTGTGATGAAAAAGGTGTTTCTAGTGTTTTTAATATTTTATTGTGGCATTTTTCTGGTGATGGAGGACATGTATATATGAAGAATAATGGGATTAAAATTCCATTTCTAAATATTTCTGCATTAAAGTCAATATGAATCAGGATCAGACGAAAAATGTTGTTTGATAAAAGATTGCATTTGTTACGTAGAAAATATGTTGGGTGGGCCACAAGCTCCCTGCTCATTTTAACAGGTGTTTGTAACCTCTTTGGTGTTTCTTGGACATTTCTGAAATGTATATATTTAATTATCTTAAACAACCTCTGCTCTGGGTTCATAAATGACATCAGGTTTTACCGAACTTTATTTTGACTTATTAGATTTAGAAAATTACATTTTTTCTGTGTGTTTTACGCCAATTGGGTGCAGCACAAATAAAATGCATAAAATAAATTGTAGTTTAATTTTAAATGGATTAAGAAATGATGATTAAAAAATGTATGTCAACAAGCAGACGAAAAAAATATCCTTTGTTCCAAATGAAAACTGGGATCACCAAAGCAGCAATATATTTATGGTTCTTTAGTCTGATGACCATTTAGTTTAAGCAAATTTTAGTGTACCTTTACGTTTGGGTCCTGGCTTTCCCACTCTGCTGATGGATGTTAAATGTCATGGATGGATAGGAGCAAACAGCTGATTGAAGTATTTCCTCAGTGTAGAACATCATGTGTTTTTCTATTGGAAATGCAGACCAGGTAGGAAATGTCACTTTCCGCTCCACCAGGTGCTTCACCTGAAGCAGGTCCACAATATTTTTGAATGAACCCCCCCCCTTTTTGAATCGGCCAGTGTCCTCTTAGCTCAGTAAATGTCATCAATTCATCATCTTGTTATTGATGGTGGAGAAGTTAGATATTCTGAGGTCATAACCAGATGAAATGAGTTTGGCAGGGAGTAGAGATGTTATCGATTCCTGTCGCTATTTATCTTTCACGCTTCGTTTCTTCCTCCCAACCCCCACCACGCTTTAATTTTCTCCATTCAATTCAAAGTTGCTTCAGTGGCAGGACAGAAAAATCATCTGTGTTGTCAAAAGGAGGTGGGAGGGCGATATAAATGATAGCTGGGCTCAGATGGGGGCCGTCTGTCTGCAGCCACAGTGTGGTCTGAATCAGCCAAACTTCAATCCTGCTCTATGTTGCATTAGTCCACACCCAAGGTCCAAAGACACAACATCAATAAAGCATGTTGTCTAAAGCTCAGCAAAATGTGTTTACTCTTGCTTCTTTGTTTTGTTTTTTTTGTTTTTACAGACTCGCATGTTTTTCTTCCTGTTTTTCAGTGAAAAACAAGATCCTTTACCGGGCCACCGCCTGCATCACGATCCAAAAGACAGTCCGGATGTGGCTCTGTAAGAGGAAGCACAAACCTCGGTTGGTGCCTTTTCATCTCGTCATCATTATCTTCTGTTAGTTACCACGTCAACATCGTAACCTTCTGTTGACCGGTATCCACAGCCTTTAACCTTTTTATTTCCACTTTTTAAACTTCCTTCACACAACCCTCCTCCTTGTAATTTGCAATCATCTTTGTCTTTTCCTCCTCTTCTTCATTTCCTGTCTTTTTCCCCATCTCCATTGTTCTGCCCTCCTGCATACACACACACACATTTATCCTTGGAGACTATCACCTGGTTACACTCACAGCTCCATCTACTTCACATGATGTGCTGATTATAAACAGACAGGTGGGAGCAGGTGAGGAGGAAGATGAAAGAGGGGCCTCTGTCCTCTGCAGGGCAGACGGTGTCCACTCGTACACACTGTGGGACTGTGTGTGGGTGTACTGAGATGCGGTGGGGTGTGTGATTACCTGGGCTGGGAGGAGTGCTGATGACTCGAGGGGAGTTTGGATAGAAATTGAGATTTAGTGAAGCAACACAGCGAAGTGACAGATGGGAACGGAGCTGTCAAAAGTTAGTTTGCTGCTTAAAACTGCTGTCTGGGATCTCAAGCATCCCTGTTGATGTTACAGAACGGGGACTTTGAACTCGTTTCACGACTATCCAAATTGATAACAGCAAAAGTTGTAATTATTTCCAACAATTATCACAACTGAGATTATCATGGGTGTGGGGGGGGGTCGCCACGCTTTAAAAAGGAACAGCACATAAAGCTGCATCATTGTTAAAAAAGGATCAGGAAGTGAGCTTCTTACCACCTGTCCTTCCTCACTGCCGTTTCCCTGTAAGTTGATACCGCTGAACATTGAACATTTTTGATTGTCGACTGAACGTTTTGATCCTCAACTCCCGAGTGGTTTGATTTTTATAGGCAAAAAAAGTTAAACTTAAACTTATTTTATCATTTTAGCTTTTCCTAACAATAGTTGGATGTTTTTAATTTGGTAGAAAATAACCTTTGTAATACAAAGAATATCCAAGAACCAACAAATGCAGTATTTAGACTGTACAGATTTAACTGATGCTTGACATAGCAAATAAATGTGTTGTAAGTAACCTTTAAATGCTTTAAAATGGGAGAAATTTAAGTATTGGAACCGTTCCGTCACTTGAAGTTAACAGTGTCCCCTTTATTATAAGGAAATCCTTAAAAAAAAACCATAATAATAATATGCTTAATATATTTTAATTTAAGCTTTTTGGCAAGCAAAAGGTTTCTAGCAAAAATTATTAGTAATTACGAGGTTATCATATTTCAATACATTTGTGTAAAAAATGGAACAAATACAAAAAGTAACGTAAATAGGTTTTTGTTGCTCTGGTGTTTTAGAGATGAAGACAAATGGAATCTGCTTGAAAAGTGTTAAAAAAAAATGCCAATAGCTCTAGTAGAATTCGTCTTGGTAAGATTTCTTAAAACAAAAATTGATTACTCATATTTAGACATATAGCTTAGATGATTGGAAGTATGAAGTCTTAAAATGAGAGTATATTGTTAAAAACTGTTTCATTTTTTTCAAAGTAGGTACATTTCCATACAAACATGTATCCTTACACTTTTTTCCAAGAAAATATCTTATTTTAAGTGCTACAACATTCCAACTAAACTTATTTTTAGACCCTTTTAGAAAGTTAGTTAGTTTTATCTTATATAAAGTATAAAAACAAAGTCAAAACAGACCAAAATACTTGGTGATATTCAGTGTTTTTGCGGTGTTGCTGTAAAAAGCCTCAGTATTTCAGGTGAATGTTCTCCTTCCATGCAAACATGTTATATTTTATGTTTTCAGCATTGATGGGCTGGTTAAGGTGCGCAGCGTGAAGAACAGGATGAGCCGTTTCAACGAGGTGGTGGCCGGCCTGAAGGAGGGCAAACAGGAGATGAGCAAGCAGATCATGGAGCTTGATGTCGCCATCGACAACCTGATCGCCAAAATAAAGGTAGGCAAGCTGCTTCTGAGTTACTTCCTGCGCCTCTGCAAAGCTGTTCGCTTCCCGCCTTGAGACACCCGATGGGGGAAGTAGTTTTGATTGAAAATGCCATCGTTGTGACAAAAGTACCAATTACTCTGGCAAAGTGATTGACAGCTTGACATTAAACCACATGCTGGAGCAGTTTGATTGACAGGTACTTTAATAAGACTCTGCATAGCAAAACTGGGACACATGGGATTTTTCAAATATTTGAAATCCAGGTTCTAATCTTTTTTTTTTTTAATGTTCAGTCTTTTTTTTTCTTTTTAATGGAAGGGCTGACATGAGAAATTATAGTTCTGAACGTTTCCCCTTTAAACTGATGGATCACCAGGGCCCTCGATTTATTATCGTAAAGTTATTTGCTTTTGATCTGTATTAAGTTTTCACTGACATCAAATTTGTCCTTCTCAGAGATAATCCCCCCCCCCCACCCTTTCAAATTTTGTTGTCAAGTAAATGACAGTTGAAGGAGAAAGGCTGTGGTGAAAGCAGATGCTCATGAATAATAATCCGGCGTGACACTGCAACATGCTTCCCTCTCCAGGTTTACACCTCCTCCCTGCGTGTTCGTGTCAGATGACAGGTGAACAGTCAGCTACTGTGAGAACCTCAAGAATATTTCATCAAAGTTTGACTTCTTGAGGCAAAGAGAAGGATTTGAAAAATAAAGGCCCCTTTAATTTTCAACCTGCCTAGCTTAAATCAGAATTTCTTGTAGTCTGATCTCAAAAGTTCCACCACAAAGCTCCTAAAACATAGACACCCTGTTGTGTACCACTTGTACTTGGACCCCAAAGATGCTCATAAGAAGGATTTAGTTCAGCGTTTTTGTTTTCTAGAGCACCATCATGTCCCGGATCGACATTGACCACGAGTACAAGTCTCTTGTGACCCGGTCGGAGCACCTGCTGACAGCTTTGCAGAACAAGAAGAAGGAGGAGGAGGAGCGTGAACGGTTGCGACGCATCCAGGAGGAGATGGAGAAGGAGAGGAAGAGGAGGGAGGAGGAAGAACAGCGTCGCAAGCAAGAGGAGGAGGAGAGGCGACTGTGAGTAAAGGAGTGGGAGGGAGTCCGTTTCTCTCTGCTTTTCTGAGGCTTGCTGGAAGCATTTTTCTTTTAAAAAGAGGTGGGATCTGCTGCAGTGAACAAACAGCCCAGTTAGAATGTACAAAATGATAATCTTCCCACTAAACTTTTTTTTATAAAGCTTTTAAAGTGTTATGCAACGAGGTAGTTCTTACATGCTGCTCCTTTTATTTACTGCTCATGTTTCCCAGAAGTGCAAATAAATGACTCTGAGATTTAAGCAAAAACAAACCAATCAAAATATTTTAAATTTGTAAGACTTCAGCCTGTCCTCAAACTAATAACAAGTTGCATTTAGTACCTTTTAATGACTATGAAATCACACATGTTTAATGAGGCTTTTAAAAACATGAAAATGAGGATTTAAGCTCAGGATTTTTGAAGTTCTCTACTTTCTGCTAATTAGATATTGCATTAAAAACAGCATAAACATTTTTTGACATTAAGCGCATTACTCTAAACTCCAGGTTATTTTTACATGCTTGGCTATTGGTGTTTATTAACATTTTTACTTAAGTTTGCCCTAAAGAGCTTATAATTTCTTATTTAAAAAAAGTCACATTTAAGGTCCTAAACAAAAATGCCCTCAGGTAATTTGTTGAAATATAAGTTTATATTAGATAAATCTGTAGTTCTGACTGAAAAACATGTTTTACATGGTTTTCTTTAAAGGATATTCACTTTTATGATAATGAAAGGGATGTAACAGTGGAAAAAATGAGTTCCAAAAGCAGGTAAAAGACAAACAGGATGTATCACATATAGAGAGTTGGGGTTATAAAACACTTCAGGTGAGATTTGAAAAGATTAAAAAATAAATTCTTTGGGATGATTGTGTTGAAGGTCTGGCTCCTTGAATTAAGGATCTGCCGTTAGGCTAACGATGTCTGTACCGTAAAGGACATATAATAATAAATAGTTGCAATCAGCCTGCCAATGAGCTGTTTAATTGGATCATTACGCTTCAGCATGGAATTAAAATAATAAGCTTTTCTGCTGAAATACCACACAAAGAAGAAGGACAAGAATCTTTGCTCTGTATCTGCCATCTCTCCTTTAAAAGCCTTCCTTTATTTTCTAAATGTCAGATCAGAAAGGAAAGGTTCCTGGATTCATCGCACGTTGCTAACAGGTACATGGAAACCTTTAATTTCCTGCTCGGGTTGCGATGGCCTGTTATTGGCTCATTCTTGCCCCTGCAGTACTCCCCGCTTTCGGCTGCATGGAAAGTCTCTAGAAGGACTTATGAGTCATTTTGTCTGTCACCTGCTAATATAACATATTAAAGATGACAGTCCAGATTTTATGGCTCACTTTCGTTTCACTTTATTCTCCTTCAATGGCAGTTCTGAACTCCCAGGACACGCCTGAAGGTCGCAGGCTGACGGTCATGAGAGCAGAAGGGGGTTGGCATTCTCACCATACTCAGAACATTAGAGCTTCCTCATAAAGTCTAGAGTAATGCTTTCCTTTTTTTATTATTATTTTTTGTTTTTTACCAGCATTTTCTCATGGATCTGGAGCGGCTGCACTCTTCCCATTGTTGCTGTTAAAGTCCGTCAGTTGCACCAGTTTTCACATCTGAGGCTTGAAATACCTGAAACATGGCAGAGCGCTGCGCTGTTCCTGTTCTTTGTCGAATGGCATTTCCTTTTTACTGCAGCGTGCACCATGCACAGCACTACAATAACCTTCAATTCCTCAATGACCACCAGTACAAACTGGCTCTGGTACAAGGTTCAAATGTCAGCATGTCAGTGCACAGATAGTGAGGAAAATGCAGCAAGTGACACACATAGAAAAGTTCTTAATATCCTTTTTTTATTTTAGCCTTAGAAGAATATTTGGTGTTTAATCCAACACATTGATAGTTTGTCTATTAATATTATCAAACACTTTCAATATTAATAGACATTTTGAATTAAAAAAATAAAAACTTGTTTCTCTTTTAATCATTTTTGTGTGTATTTCAGTCTTGACAAAAATATTTGTTGATTATTTCAAGACATTAATAATATTTAAAGACAAAACTATTGAACAATTTTCAAAAAAAGTATAATTGAAAGGATGAAAAGTTGTGTTTTTAAATTAATTTTTTTAGTCTTTGGGAAAATTTGTTGATTAGTTCAACATATTAATCGTTTATTTTTTCTTGAAATATTAGTAAATACTTTCAATATTAATAGACATTTACCTAAAAAAAGATTTTAAAAGGTTTTTTTTGTCTTTATTATTTTATTTATTCTTTAGTTGTTTTTTTTCTTTCAACTTTTTCAAAGAGCAAAAAAGTACAAATCTGCCTGGAATTGATCAGTTTCAACACCGTCTTAGCTCAGCTCTTTTCTTTGGTTTCTTTTTGTGCCCTGCTGTTCTTTTTCTCACGGCGTCTTTGTCTTCTCTCCTCAGAAAAGCAGAGATGGAGCTGAAGAGGAAGCAGGAAGAGGAGGAGAGGAAGAAAAGAGAAGAGGAGGAGAAACGATTGCAGGTGGGTGTCTCTCTGCAGGCCGGCTGCAGACAGAAGCTTCTTCTTGACCTTCATTGTTTAGCCCCACTGGCTGTTTGCAGATGGAGTCCAGGATGGATACAAACTCTGAGAAGTTTGATAGAGAATCGTGATTCAACATAGCAAAGTCAGCTCTAAAGTTGACCTTCTTTTGGATGTCTGTGTTTTTGTGTTTAGAAAAGGGGCTTTGTTTGCAATTTTTATTTATTTATTAAAATGTTTTATGTAAAAATTGAGAGACTGACTTTTCAAAAGGTGTGTGAGATATGTTGATTGTGAAAGCAAAATAAAAGCAAAACACTTTTTAAAAAATCTTCTCAAATGCCAAAAATCCTCAACTATTTCCACACTATTTGCTATTTTTTTATTTTATTTTTTCATTGGTGCTATTAGTGGAAATTTTGAGAGGCTTCTGGTTGTGCTAGCTTTTATTTTAGCTGCTTTGACCTCAACATAATTGCATTGATCATCAGCAGCAGCAGCAGCAGAATGAAAAAAGATGCATTTGTTCCGCCGCCAAAATAAAAGTTCTTTCACAGTTTGCAACACAAAAAAGATTTAAGTTGTCCCATCTTTTTTTTACTTCCAAAGAGCCAGACTCTTTTATAGTTTTTTTATGCATGTCTTGTTTAATAGCTCTTCAAACTTCCGACTGACATTTGATTCGTATTTTTCTCATTTTAGCCATAAAACCGAACCATTTTCAGATGAATGCATAATAGAGGCTCCTAAGTCAAGGCATGAACCTGAATAAATGCAGATGACAGGGAGCAGGCAGCATCTTTTGCCATCCTCCACGCTAAATTACCTTCTTGTACGAGTTTTATAATCCTCTCTTTGTTTCAGCTGACAGCTCTCTTGTTGGGGGCTTGTTTCCTGTAAATCAGCCAGGTGCAACAGCTCATTAAGGTCTGTCAGCGCTCTCTTTCTACCCCAGCCTCATTTGCATACATAGACTTGTGCAGGAATTTGATTAAGGTTTAGAAGGTGATTCCAAATGACTTTTTTTTTCTCCATCTATTTCGTATGAAACGTATGATAATTAGAAAAATTTATTTACACATTACGTTCTAATCCTGGATGTCTGGCTTTTATGTAAAATAGTTGGTGCTGTTCATGTATTAGTTGCTTCTCAAATGCTCTGGTAGCTCATGTCTGTTTGTAAATCTGTGTGCCATACAGTCATGATATTTGTAGAGTTTTGTGCTGGCTGAGTTCAGCCTGTCTGTTGCCGTGGTGACCGTTTCCTCTGGTTCCTACTGCAGATCAGTGACAGATTTTAGATGGGAATTACTGGACAGGGGGAGCGGGGGTCCTAGGACACAGGCTGGGTTGATTGACCTACACTCTTATCAGCTTCTTGTATTTATGATTCCTAAAAACTCATTTAGTGTTAGATAGACATGTTTTTCATCTTAATCTGCTGATCTGATACAGGAAGTGACTCGCACAGATACTGTGTGTGTGAGATTATTCACATATCTTGCAAATTTTGCCTTAGTTACTTTGATTCTATCAGCAAGGATTCTTTTAGAAGAAACACAGGTGTCTCTCAAAACATAAAATGAAGGGGCATCAGTGTGCCATGAGCTCCTCTTTATATTTAAAATAATGTGACATATCCATAATTGTTTATGCTCTCTGCAAACTATCGACTTTTATAAAAAAAAAAAATCTGACGTTTTTTACTATTCTAAATAGTTAAAGTGGTTTTATACCATCCTCATGACCCTTAACTGTTGGGACAGGTGTTTTAATTAACCCAACAGGTGAAAATCTGCAGCTCTCTGAGGCCCTGCAGAACTGCTGCAGGGTCTTGCGGCCACAACGCTGCTCACAAGTTCTAATAGCTTTAGTGCAGAGTATTATTTAAAAAATACTAAGACGATTCCCACAGTTTCACAGTGTATGTGGTCTGAAGCCAAAAGTTGACTGGCCAGGAGGATAATGAGAGAAATGGAAAAAAAATCAAAGATTCAGCCTCAAGGCCATCCTTTGCTGCAGGCAGCATCTCAAGGCAGACTAGGCACACTGTTGGACATGGATGGACACAGATAGCAAATACCAGTTTTAATGACAGCTTTTTTTTTTTTTTGGTACTAATCTGCCTCACCTTAAAAGTTGGCATCTACTTTGACAGTTATGGGTTAAGGGAAAATCGATATAACATTTAAATGGTTCATACACTGATGCTCAAATAAAGTTGAAACCAGCTGCAGATATTTAACAGAGGATGAAGATGAACTTTAGTCTCAATAGTTATCTAAAAAAATCTGGCTCATTGCCTAAAAAGGTCTAATCTATGTCAAAAGTATCATGTGGAGATGTCTGTTTCAATAAAAAGCAACCTAATTTTTTTAACGCAGACATAAAACCATAAGGAATAACCAAAAACAACAATGATGGTTGTGGAGTGCAGAGAAACTATCTGTAGCTTTGCCACACCACTTTTTGTTTCACTTTACTCACGTTGAGTTTGAAGGTTTTAGCAAAGCGGGATTTAAATTGTGTGAATCAAGTCGATTCTTCAATCCGAAAACCCTCCTGCAGCCACATTCATGCTGCTTATAGCTTCCTTTGAAAACCAAAATGTCTCCCTGATGCGCAAAAAAATTCCCTTAAAATGTGTTTTCTGCTGATGAGATGTTTCAAACACCTCTGTCTGATTTAAAAATGTCCTTGATGTTACTCAAGAAACAATGGGCTCCGTGTTTGGGAGATTATATTTCAGACAGTTGTGTTTACCTGCTGGCAAAATCTATGAAAGGTACCTGTAAGACTGCTTCAAACTTTTGGGTTCAGACTTTTCCTACGTGCTGTGATGAACCACTGTGAGGCGCATCATAACCTATTCTGGTCACATCTGATTGATTTGAGCTTTTTGGTACAAAAATAAAATATTGTATATCAAAACATTATGGATATAATATAAAATAACTCAAACCCAAAGGGGGAATGAAATGAAAATCTCTCAAAATAAAATAAACCATAGCAAAAGGGGTAAAAAACTGAAAATAAAAAAAAATTCTATAAGCTTTTCTGTAATGAAATATATTGTTGACTTAAGGTGGAGTCAGATAATTCAATATTAGTTTGAGTGAGATGCTGTTTGGGGTCATGTTTCAAAGAAAACACCTTTGTAGTGGTTATTTTTTCTGATTGCAATCTTTTTTTTTTTTTTACTTTTATAGACTTTATGTGGTTTTAAGAAAGACAAATTTATCATTTGTGTTTGATTAAATATATCTAAAGATTCAAACCTAACATACAAAAGCCTCTATGTAATAATAGACCGTAGTGGGAGACAGCACTTGTAGCCTATAGACAGTTTTGATTATGAATTTGAAGGCAAGTTACTTAATTTCTTTGCATTTAGCTGTGCATTATACTGTAATATAACTGCAATCCCCCAGTGCTAAAAATGTGGTTGTGCAGAAATAAAATCCGAATGGTTTTTTCAAAAACCTGCAGCTACACACAAAAATAATGAGAAATACATAATCTGTTACTAAACTGTCCTCTTTTTTTTTTTATTTATTTTTTAATTTTTTTTTATTTCGACATTGAGACTGTGCACATCCCGCTCTTGGTGTGGCACAGATCCATGAGGCGTGAACCCCCGTCCTGCCTCCTCTCCGTGTTCCTTTCTTGTTCTGGTGCTCTCCGTCTGTTTTTGTCTCGTCTCTTATAAAAGCCGATTAATGCCGGGTTTAAACCTGTTACCTGTTCTGCAATTACGCCCGTTAGGAGTTTAGGATCCCCAAAAGTTTGGCTCACGGCTAGTAGCCCAGAATCAACACTATAAAATCACACCTCGTCACTATTACGTGAGCTGATTAAGTTTTATTTTACCTTGCAGCTTTTCTTGTCCAGCATCACCGTTATGTAATCTCTGAACATCACCTAAAACCAGTTCTAAAGTCATGGGGCATGTTTTGATGCCGCAGATTCATCTGCTTTGTTCAACTGGTGTGCCGGACATGAGTTTGTTCCTTGTGAGCACCAGATGCAGACAAGAAATCTGTATTTATTGTTTTTCTTTTATGTCACTTTAGGGGTTCTGTAATATTTTAGATTAAATATAAAAAATTACTGACCTTGTAAGAAACAATTTTAACTATTTTATATGCTGTTTCATACATTTAGAATTCTATAGATTGAAGTGTATAATCTTCCACATATAGATTTTTTTAGAGTTGAAATGTATTTAAATTTTATTCAAATATATATATAGTATAAAAAGTGGGATTTCCATCTCGGGAGCAGGCAGCCTTTGTTAGTTGAGCTTTTTTCATTAGCTGAGCTGAGTCCACTTTGAATATTTTGGCCTGATCAGGAAGAAAAATGGTGCAAGACAAAATGACCTATTGAACATTTATATTTGAAATGCTGCAGTGGAAAATGCTGGGTATAAACAAACCCGTCCATCAGATTGTGAAGTTTTAGAAGCAAAAAGGGCAAAGACTTTTATTTCAGTCAAAAAAAGATCCAAACCAATAAGAACTTAGAATTATGGCATAAAGCATCATTTGTTGTGGCAACGAGCACTGACTGAAATATTGCTTATATGAAGAGTTCAATCTAAGCTCTAGAAGAATCCATGGTCCTCGGACCTGCTGCTTGTAACATATTCTCCTGTTGTTTCAGTTAAGTCCGATGACGAGCCTCTACGAAGCTTTCCTGAATGAAATTATTTAAAAAAAAAATCAATTCTATTCAATAAAAACAAAATAAATAAAAGAAGGGGATTGCATAGACTGGAAATCAGCCTGAAAATAAGATTTTGTTTCTATGATTGCTGCTTTGACGTGTGACTTGCTCCGTGGCCTCTCTGGGTTATATTCTAACACAGCAATCAGCGTTTAAGGTGGAGGTGATAAATTGGTATTTTGCTTGCAAGCCGTCATGGAAAATTGTGACTTTGTATGCCTGTTGACCTAAGAAGAGTGTATCTAACGTTGTGGATATTTAAACTATAAGATTCACTGGATAACTGTTGCTTCTGCTGGCTTGACATCAGCTCATAAAACTATGACAAAAAAGAAAAGAAAATCACAGTTTATGTTTTTTAGAAGCTCAACCTTTAACTGTATCTGGCTGAAAGCAGAAAAGCAAAAACAGAATCCAATCAATTCTTTACTAGCCGCTACAATGCTGCAGGGTTCACTGCTGTGATGCGCAACTTTCTGCTTCTCCTGAAAAGAGATCAACTTTGTTGCTCCACGTTTCACTCAGACCAGACAGAACTGCAATTAGACGTCTGATTGTTGCACTATTGAAGTATTTTATGCTCAAATTCAGTGGTGGTTCAGCGAATGCTGATGAGGGAAAATGGGTTTTTCCAGAGAAGTACCTAAGAAGTGTCTGTCTGACTATTTACGTTTCCTTAGAGTACTCTGTGGGTTTGCACCATCTGCTAGAGCTTATTTTTTATGACTCTGCACATTTGAAGTAGTGGCTGTTTTTGCATCCCCATCAAGCTCGATGGTGAAGAATAAAAACATTTGACTTGGCTGAGACAATCATAGTCCTTTAGGATGAATTACAGGACAAAAACTTGCATTTTCTACACAGTTAAGCTGCTAGTGGACACAGGTGAGACCTCCTTAGGCCTGTTTCTTATTTGAATCCTACATACATTTTTAGCGTTCTCCTGTAGATATGTAGGTGAAGTTCAACCTGAGGAGTGATGCACTGAGCTGCAACAAGCCCCTTCTGGTCATGGACGTCTGCTGGAAGTGGAGGAGTGAGGTGTTCTTCAGCTGAATCTAAGGTGTCTTGATTTGTGTTTGTTCTTAGATGGAGATGGAGCTGCAGCTGCAGGCTGAGCAGGAGGTGGAGGCGGCCCGGCAGGCCATCCTGGAGCAGGAGCGGAGGGACAGGGAGCTGGCGCTGAGGATCGCCCAGAGCGAAGCAGAGCTGATCCCCGAAGAGACGCCCAACGACTTTGGGCTGCGCAGGTGAGCTGCACGTCTGCGCTGCAGGGCTGCATCACGAAGCTTTCGGCTCTGTAGCTGCAGTTGTCACAAAGTTTGTTTTTAATGGCCAGACAAGACAGGTATTTCAATATTAAAGTTTTAAAAAGCACACTTTGTGAACATTTTAAAACATTTTCCTCTGTTGAGAAACAAGGGACTATCGAATCCTTATTTTGGTTGTGTTTAGCCATTGTCTCATCATTTTATCTTTTTTTTGTCCTCATAGTAATGACTCCTCAGTTCCATCATCCCCAGAGAGATCAGCGTAAGATCCGTCGACTCAACCCGTTAATTTTACCTCACAATCCCTCCACCCTCCCCCAAGTTGATTAGGAAAACGAAACAACCCCTGCATGCTGTAACAATCCGCTCGCCCTGCTCGCTACTGAAGCCTAATAACCACTAACTGCAGACTTCTTATTTTATTTTATTTTATTTATTTTCATAGACAGCGTGTCTCATTTGGGTTTTGGCAATTAATTTTTTGAAAATTTGATTGCAAGCACCCGCCATGCTTGTAACCCCTAAAGGAAGCAGCTGAAAGAGAAAGTATGAGTGTGATTCTCTCAAGTTTAAAGGTCTCATCTTAATCTGTTAGTTTGCTCTGTAATTGTGGACAATAACTTTAAATTACATTTTACTGTAAACAAATACCTTAAAGTTAAATATTTATGAAGTGAGCCTTCAGTTCTTTACTCTTTTTAAAACCAAAATAGGTGGTTCATCAATGGTGATCTATTAAAGCTAATTTTTAATAATTGGGATTTTTTTTTAAATCAGATTATTAGATCTACTCCATAATGTTCTAATCAGATTTAATCAGCATAATCAATTCTTGATGAGTTATGATGGGAAGGAATCACGGTTCCCGTCACGTTTGGTTTTGTCGTGTCCTTTATTGCCACTTCACTTTACTATCTTTTATTTTTGTTCACAGTGGCGCTGCAACCGCAAAATTCAAGAACTTGACCATGTAGGTTCCCTCTAACACTAACACTAAGCTCTACACCTGCAGGACTCTGTGGGGAATACTTTAGTGCATCGGTAATAAATCAGCCGCGCTTCACCAGTTCAGCTCAGGATTACTGCAGTGAAACAGTTTAGCGGTCTTTCCTGAGAAGCTCCCAGTGTTTCGGTTTGTCATCAGCACCCTTCCCTTCACACACATGGTGCATCTGAGAGTGGAAAGTGGAGTTTCACAGAGTGAGTCAGCTGTTAAAGTGGCCACATTACCCTCTTATGCATGTTTGAGGGTGCTGAGTGGTGCATCACAGCATTTTTACCCTGCACTGGGTTCCACTTTTCAGCACTTCTGCCATTACTTTCAAAGGTGCAAACATTGCTTTGTTTCTAAACTGCTAAAAGAATTCATGGACTGTTTGAGAACTAAATGGCTTTCTGATTGATAGCGAAATCTTCACACGCGCAGGAAAAGCTAGTTTATTTCTTCAAATGATCAGAAATTCTCGTAGACACATTTGACCTCTTCTTTTGTCGTCTTTTCTTTAAAGAATTCGACATACTCATCATTCTTCTCCATCAAGATTTCCCGTCTTCCTGCTCGATTATTCCAGTCTTAATTGAGTTTTGCCTTTTTTTTTTCTTCTGTTCTGTGAAAATGAAGTTTGTATAGTGGTAATTGGCTTTAGCAAGTGTGTTTTCATCCAAGGAAACTATATCAGTTTGGATTACGTTTCACAGCCAATAAATTCTATTTCCTTTAATCTTGGCCAACTCATTGTCATTCAAGGATAGCCTAGTAAAGGTTGATAATTATTAGATTGCTTTAGCCTTTGTGGCGCATAAGAACCCAAAAAACTGGCAAAGACTTTTCTTGCTGTTGTGTTTTTGGATTTCTGCCGTTGACCTCTTTTCTCTGAAGTAGTCTGAAGCACTCTCACATTGATATCTCTACACGTGTTGAGGGTTTGTAGTGCTGCCTCCATTCATACCTATAAATAGATTATTAGGAACGATGGTCTGGGCTGGACATTAAAGCTAGTATTCAGGTAAAAGGATGACTGTGCCAGTGACAGCTAAAAGCCGGACAGCAGAAGAATTGATGACGATCTGTTGATTTATCGCACCATTTTTTTTTTAGATGAACCCTCACTCAGTGTGTGGAGGGAGTGTTGGAACATGGTAGAATTATGAAATAATCAGTGGGAAAAAGTGAAACGATACCATAAGCTGAAGAAACATGAGGGGAAACTTTAAACAAGCACACAGTTTTATTTATTGCCAGATTAATTTTTTAGACAGTTTTACATGAAGAAAAAATAGATAAAAGTATTTCCAATTAATAGAAAAAACAAATACATTTAATTTTACCTTTTTTTTTATTCCACCTCAATGGTGGCTTTTTTTTAAGTAAGTAAATAACTTATGAGACAAACTTCCTCTCATGGGTTTGTCCAATCAGATTTCAGCTTTCAATCAATTTTTGCTTAAGTTTTTCTCTATTTTGACTCCACATTTGTTCAATATGATCAACAGTTTGTAAGAGTTAATGAAAAAACAAAAACCTATTCTTCTGTTTGCAGAATCTGGCATTAGATTTAAAAATCTACAACTTGTTCTTTTTGCTTAATCTACATTTTGTTCTTGTTTTTGTTTTTATTTTTTATTATGATCTTTTTATAATTACTGTCCAAATACCAACATTGTAATATTGAAACCGTCATGCTTTTAGGGAGGAAATGGCGAAGGAAATGTCTGAACTTCTGGCTCGGTGGGTAAAAACCGTCCGTCTCAACCAAGTGTCAACAAAATCAGACATTTCATTCTTTCTGATTCCAAATTATTACAGTAACAACATATATCAAATACAATAAATAAGTCATTATTTTATCATGTCAAAAAAAGATTTTCTCCAATATTTTTGTTGTTGATTCTCTGAAAAAGTTGATTTTCAGATTAACTCTTTTTCCATGTCTCTGTGTTCTGCTGACCTTTACAGAAAAAGTCCCTGAATTCTAAAATGTCACTCAAAATTGGCTTTTCTTCTTCTTCAGTTCGTCTGTTTGTTGTGGTCCAGTTAAACTTCCCTACAGTGTTGACCACAGATAACAAGATTATATTTGAGTATCTAGTTATCAAAACTGAGTATTTCTCAGTTTACATAATCTGAAAAGGTTGGGTCAATCGCTGACTGCTACTCTACAGTGAACATTGGGAGGTGCACCTTAACTTGCATATAGAAGTTAGTTGAGATTTAAGAGGAAGTGGGAGTTCAAATCCATCTTTTGCTTAGTTTCTCCGCAGGTTTGTGTTTACATAAGTCTGGAGGTCAGCCATAAAGGAATAAGCTTCAATCTATACTGCTTTTCCATAATCTGAAAGTCTAAATTAATTGACCTCGTTGGTTTGCCGTTTGAGTAAACCAGCCTTCAACAATCCTGCTCAAAGCCGTGTGAGGAGCCGCACATTTCAAACTGTCCAAAGATTGTTCATGATTTAACCAACAGACCTGAGACAGACTCCACCGGCGGCGCTTCTAGACTACCTGGCGACTGTAACAGCATGCATTTTAATGACGTCCTCCAACCCTGTAGATGTGTTAGAGCAACTTCTCCCTCTCACAGCGATGCCGTTTTCTGACCCCCCCCCCCTCTCCCAAATCTTCCTTTCTTTCATCCTGATTTTTATACCAGAACTGCGGCTACAGCAATGCAACTTTACCTCATCGTGTGAGGTCGTGTCTCACTTTTTGTGTTTACCTTGGGTGAAGTTTACTGTACAAGTGTGTTCTCATGTTTTGGCTGCATAGATGCTAGAGCATGAGATTGGAAGATTGCTTTTCAAAGATAGTCACTTTTGTGATTTAGCCACTATGGGAAATAAAACTCTAGTCTTTAAGGCTTTTCTGCAAATAACTATTAAGCTTGCACTCTCAGTAAACTCCACCCTAGCAAATCCCAAATGACTTGATAAGCTCATCCCTCAGAGCTCCTGCTGCCTGCACTCACCATTTCCAGCTGCAGCTCTATGCCTTTAACTTCCTGCGTCCTTGTTCTGTCCCGTTTATTAGAGGTCCACAGGTCCAGGCGACCAAGGCGGCTGCCGGCACCAAGAAGTACGAGCTGAGCAAGTGGAAGTACGCTGAGTTGCGGGATGCCATCAACACCTCATGTGGTGAGTGGACACTGGATGTTTAATTTGTCACAGCGCCACATGAATCAGAGACGAGCTGACCCCCTGCTGTAAATCTCAAACCTGGGGCGTGAGGGTTCCCTGGAATTTATCCCGAAGCATCCTTTAATCGAAATACAGCTTTGAACAAGAGCTTAGGTGACAAAAACAAGCTTCAAACCACCAGAAGGTTGCTGCTATCACCTTAATAATATCAAATTGGTCTAAAAAATCGCAACACATACTGAAATATTCCCGTTGTCTGGGTTTTGTGTCTTAAATCCATGTTCCTGGAGTTCCCTGTGTTACAGAAAAGATATTGAAAGCATTTTTGTGTTCAGAAAAAGTGGAAAGCTTTGACAAAATCTTTCTGATTAACCTTTTTCTAACTTTTAGACCACCCAGTTTAATGTCTGGGATGGATTTTATGGCCACTTCTGTCAAGAATAGCAGAGTTTCTGTCCAAGCAGAACAGGAACACAGCTCTTTACTCTGTCAGCTCTGTGAGATGATACAAGACACTGTGTTTAACAGGGATCAGACTTGAAACAAAGAAAATCTCCACTAATAGGAAAACATGTTTAGTAAATGACGTGCAGGTTTTATAAAATTATAAACTAGAATGCAAAGTAATGTTTAGAATATTTTGATATCATCCAATTTAAAAATAAGGGTGTAGGTTCCTCTATACCACCCTGGCTATATAAAGATTGCCATATCGTCCAACTCACTATGTCATCCTCTCTCCACTTTACAAATCCTTGAGGATACCTCTGCTTTGGAACTCTCTCCCACCTGATGCATAAGGAACACAGACTTTTTAATCCATTTTCAAATCACGACTTAAAACTTGTCTGTTTCAAGCATTTTCAGAGGTTTTTTACTTGTGATTATGTCATTTTTTTAGGTGAAATAAAAGGACCTGTGTCGTTTTCTTGGACATAGTTTCTGCAGTAGAAATTTGCCTCTATGTTGTGGGTGAGACTGTTTGGGTGGAGCACCCACCCCTTCTCGTCACCCATAACTGAGTTATCTGTTTACACACTCTCTCGCTAGCTCCCAGCCCCCCACAACTGACCCAACGTAAAGCGTACAACAAAAAGTGTGAGCAATATTTGAGCTATCCAGCTTTTTGAGCCAGATTCCAGCTCAGACAAAGGCACACATGGATCTGTCTACAAGTGGATGCAGCATGGAGTTGAGCAGGAGCTTTTCCAGCCTATTTTCTACATCACAAATACAATCTTTTCGAACATGCATTTTTTCGTCTGATTCATAATTTGTTTTTAAAAAATACACAGAAATGCCATTTTTAGCTTAATTGTCTTTTTTATGTGTCCTCCATCATAACAATAAATGCCTCAAAAACATGTTAAAAACAGCATTTTCCTTGGACTGGGTCTTTAAGGACTTTACTTTTCAAAAACATTTAAGAAAAAGTATTAAGTTACTATTGAAAAGGAATAATAGAAATAGGACAACATGATGAGAATCAAAGAAAAGTGTTATGGAAGAAGAAACTAAGGATGGAGATAAAACGAGTAGAGGGGCAATAGAAGAAAGTCTACCCAGTTTCATTTCTCAGAAAAAGTATATTGTATGCAGTAATAATTGAAATGCTGTAATTATGTAATGTTAGTCCATTTAATCCTACTTCTAAGACGTAACATCCCACCATTAGTGACCATTCCAAGAAAATAAGCCTCTGATTTTACATGCGATACAGTTGATATAATTATTGCTTTGCGCTTGACTGCACAAATATTCATCCCTAGGTAGACTTCCTGCCACAAACAGCACAAAGTTTAAACAGATAGAAGGAAAACATTCACATTTTAGTGGTAAATGCTGATGAATTTTGTTTACCCGTGCAGGGCGAAGCTTGTAGCTTCACATTCATACTCTGTTAGCAGACATGAGACTGATGTGATCACATCTGCTTCTGCACAGCTATAAAATCCAACATTACAGTCATTTCTATGATAGAATGCCGTTCTACTTTCCTTACTGAGCTGTAAATAAGGACAAACTACACATGAGCGACACAAAATGGGACATTTTTAGTGTTTATCAAAACAAGTTTAGTTACATCTACTTGGAAAAATACCTTTATCATTCCTTTGTATAAGAAAAATATTTTTGTGCTCATTTCATAGATTGTTTTAAGGTTTTTTTCTTGTTCTAATTGTTACATGCTGTGCTAAAATGTCTACATTACTACGTGTTTATAGCAACAATCATAGCAACATTGACATGTTTCATTGATTCTGTGCAGAATCAAAACCATCTTAACTTTGACCATCAACTGTGATTTTTTTTTTTGCTTTGATCTTTGGATAATGCTGCTGTCAAACTACACAAATTTAAAACACCTTCTCCTCCACATTCAACTGTTGGATTGGAGCAATTTTTCTCAATTATTTTTAGGTGGTTCTATTTGTATTTCCATTGATTTTTTTGTTTTTTTGTTTTTGCTTTTACAAAGCCTAAAAGGTTCTCAATAAGCCACGCAAAGAAAATTCAAAAGAAGCATCGAACCATTTAACATTTTTATTTTTACAGTTTTTATAGGCCAGTTTGTCCACATTTTTGCAAAAATATCTTTACTGCTGCCACTTTATTTAACTAAACTTTAAAAGTTACCAAGAAATGAAAGCAAAGGCTTTTACTTGGAATCGCATGGATTTTGGCCATGGTTGACCATACATCTCCAGTTTCGCCTCACCTACTTAAATGACACTTTTAATTAGATTTAAAAGGCAAGTTAGTATAAATAAAGTTCATCCTCCAATACAAAAGGAGTTCATACAAATATATACCCTGCATATCAGAAGACCTCCCCTTCCTTTCCTTGTGGAGAGAATACTTTTATCTTATTGATGTTTTTTTTCCCCCAAGTAAAAATGCTTAAAGCTGTTCCGTTTTTTTTTTTCAATCAAACAAACTCAGTTCTTAGTTCTGTAAAACAAGCCTGTGAACCTTTTCCTTTTTTTTTTTTTTGCCTTTTTGTTAACTTAGTAGGACATCAAAGTAACCTGAACTCTAGAGAATTTCCCCTTTTCATGATTGTAGCAGAGAAGCAAAGCTTCCTGACATTCAGTTAGTTTTTAATCATTTTATAGGGATTTTTAGCTTCTATCTAAATTATTATTATGCTTCTTTTTCTCACCACAGACTTGCTGCCTTCAAATCCTCATTATTTTTTTTTATTTAGCAAAGCACTTAGAGTGCATTAAGCATCTTATTGCACAGTGTTGGCCCCTCGCGCTGCAGATGGCAAATTGAATGTTTTTCTCTTTTCTTCCGAATAAAGACAATTACATGAATCACTCTGATAAGGAGTGATGTCTTACTGCTGCAGAACACGTCGCTCTGTGTGTATGTGTGTGTGTGTGTGTGTGTGTGTGTGTGTGTGTGTGTGTGTGTGTGTGTGCGGCTTCCCGTTGATTGTGTTTGGAAATTAATCAGCTGTTGCAGAGATCTGGTTAACAGGGTTCCACAAATACTGCTCTCAGCACTAAATGTGTTTATAGTTTAACAGTTTATTAATTTCAGTTAATTGAAAACAAATTTGCACTATTAGATCAAAAAATATGTGCTTTTGAGGTTACAACCCAGAATCAAGCTGGGAGTGTTTGGAGTCTAAAGAGAGAGTTTCAGAATAAAGACAAAGTGGAAGAATAAAACACAGTAAGCCAACTTTAGCTTAACCGTTTTACAAGACCCACTAGGATGGTTTAAAGAATATTGTTTTGGCATTTTCCTGAAGATGGAGGACATAAATAAAGAAAATTAAGATTAAAATCACAGTGTTTCTTTTTTTTTTTTTTTTAAATTGTTGTGAATCAGGAGCAGATGATAAAATATTATTGAAAAAGCCTGTAGCTGTGAGACAACCGCTACAATCGGCGGGCCACCAGCTCCCGGCTCTGCTCCATACTGATGCATCCACTTGCAGACAAATGGATCCATGTACGACTTTGTTTTCCTCATCTGAACTAACATCTGGCTCAGAACTGTACGGCTGGATAGATCCAATGTTTGATGTGACCATTTTTTTTGTGCACCCCTAATATTAGGTTAACCTTTTTTGAGCCACGGCACACTTTAACCTTGACAAAAATCCCGCAGCACATCAGCATTCAAAAAAAAAAAAAAAAGGAGAAACTCATAGTCTGTATTGATCTACAGTCCCTCCATGATCTCACAGCATTTTTGTGATACTTGTGGCAGAAATAGCTGGAAGCTGCAGCTGTTTTTTTCTGAAAGATGTGATAAAAGTTAAGTTAGAAGATTTAAAAACTGTTTGATTTGTGTTAGTTGTGGGTTCAAGACGTTAAGAGAGACTCGTGCGCCGAGAACCTCACGCTGGCACTTTTAACCCAATGCATCATGGGAGATGTAGTGCAAACAGCCGCCGTCTCTAAACTTCATTGTTTTGTTCACTTGTTCCACGGTCTGACACCTGATTCTATGGAAAGCTACACCGCTTAAGACGAGCTTTAGCTGGTATTTTTGTTAGAATTGAGAAACTTTATCAGCAGAATTAAGAACAAGGAAGTGAAGACTTTAACCACTTCTGATTGGTCAGACTGATGACATGTGATTAGTAATCCAGGAATGATTGTCGGAGACAGTTAAAGGGGCGGGACTTTTCCTAAAACGGCTGAAGCTACGGCTAAATCTCGGTACCGTCATTCTTATTTAAAATGTCTTTAATAGAATCAAATAAACACAAAGAAAAAATGTATTTTATGATCTTTCATATTCCTAATTTCTCAGTGTTTTATCAGGGCCTGTAAGGATGAACACAGAGCTGAAATCCTGGAGATGGGAAATGTTGTTAGATCAGTGAATGAGGGCAATTTCCCACGGCACACTTAACCATCTCCCACGGTACACTGGTTGAAAAACACTGCTCTAAGCTAGCAGGAGAGCGTGTAAACAAAGAGATCATGAGAAATCAGGGAAGGCTTACTCAGCGCTAACAGTCCTGACCACAAATAAGAGGTGAATTTCTATTGAGCGTCTGCTGCTCTGCAGAAACTATGTCCTAGAAAACGACACAGGTTTTATGATTTTGGCTAAAAACAGCATAATAATAAATAAAAGACCACCGGGAATGCTTTTACCGTAGATAAAAAGATGATCAGAATGGGACTTAAGTTTTGAATGTGTAACTGTAGATCTTTAAGATCTTCTACAAATTTTGTTCTGACCGGTGTTCCTTGTTTGCAGACATCGAGCTGCTGGCTGCCTGCAGGGAGGAATTCCACCGCCGGCTCAAAGTGTACCACGCCTGGAAGGCAAAGAACAAGAAGAGGAACACTGAGTCGGACCAGCGAGCCCCTAAATCTGTCACAGACTACGGTATGACAAGAACCGCAGGGTTTATCAGCAGTTTTCTCAGTTCTTCAATGTTTCTAGCTGTCTGATTCACTCTTGTACTCCAGACAGAAGAGTTTGAGATGTGATGCGGCACGTTCTTTATAATTTTTATAACGCCACATGAATGTCTTTATGAAAACAACAGAGAGAAACAAATGTAATCTTCTCAAATCAGATGTCTGAGGCTGCTTGCTGCTGGATTTATTCATACAGCGCTCTCACTCACGCATAGAAAGGAGCAAATCACAAAAAAAAAGGTTCCATGAATGTTATCTTCCTGACGCGATGAAGCTTTAATAGTGACGACCTGCTCAGGTTCTCTTTTACTTTCTCGCGTTTTATCAGTTTTCAATGACACAAGAAACAAATGGACTATGTCTCACCTTTCTGTGTAGTCATGACAACAAAGAGCTCTTGCACGGAGCCATCTATTGTGTTACTTTGCTCAGACTGCTGATGGGACTGCACGCACACTGTCAGCTTTCATCACAGTCTCCCTTGTGACGGCTGCAGATCCCGTCCTGTTGCTCATGGACAGCAGTTAACACGGGCTTTACAGGAAGTCTGTGCGCGCGTACCTGTCAGCAGCCTGACAGGCAGCAGTTGTATGAGAGGGAATCTCATCCCCTGTCTTTCAATTTGACATATTTTTACAGCTAGCCGGCAGATACCGGCAAAGTTGATCAGAACATGTTGTGGAAGCTGTCTCAAGGCCCCTGGAGAACAATGCAAAAGTCATCAATGTGCAAACTTTAATTATAATCTTCTCAATCCGATTTTGTTTTTCATTTAAAAAAAGTTAAGATTATGATCATTTTGTAATTAAGTGACCAAAGGTTTGAGTCATTCTCTGAACTCTGGTTCTTAAAAAATATACCACAAGAAATTGTGTTTCTGAACTTTGCGTCTGATGAGGGATGAGTTGACCTTCTTAGGAAACATATTTCCACCATATGGGTTTATACTTCGCAGCGATCGGCCACGCGTCAATCTTATCCACAATCGCGCGCTCTAGTTCGTACTGATGTAGGCTGATTTTGCTTGCGACCATCCGTGATAACTGTGATGAACTTCTGAGTGCCGTTTCTACTATTCAAGCCACATGATTGTCTCCAGCATTCTTATTTCAACATACCTTGATCATGCACTTGCTGCGAATGTTCAAGTACATAAAAGGCAGAGGGGGGAACTGGTGTGTTCGATCACTAAACAGAGGCAGGCAATACAAATGAAAAAAACTGGGCAAATTGAATTCTCTAGTGCTGCAAGATGTAAGATTTAAGATTGATCTTTCCAGAAACCTGATCTATTTTCTATCTAAATGTTTGCTCTCTCTGTCAATCTGTGTCTGTGAATGAAGTTAGGTATTTTTTTACTTCTTCAATTAAATTAAAAAGATGGCTCCGGCCTCGCACACTCTAATTGCTCGACATAAATTCAGGGTAATTGACGTGATTTGCAAGCGGTTGCACTACAGGTGTAAAACTCCAGGTGTCACGTTTCCCAGCGTTCAGGACGATTCCACACCGATGAGCCTGTGACCAGAGCAACTCCAAATCGCTTTGAAGGATAAACTGACCTTTAGGCACGAAATCCCCCAAATTATTAGAAATGAATTTGTGTTTCAGTTTGTTCTGAATTCAACAGGGCAATGTGACTTCTCCATGATTATATTTCTAAAACTTCTCAAAACAAATTCTGCCAGTTCTTTGGTAATCACCCGACCTTTGTGTAATGCAACTTATTGTAGGTTTGTTTTGTCAGAGTTTTTACACTTAGGTGACAGTCTTATTTGGTGATTTAAAGTAGAGCGAAGGTTTCTTCTTAGTACTTAAGCTAACTGCAAGCTCATTTGGCTTCATTATCTCAACAAAAAAAATCCAATACTATTAAATATTTATACTTTAACATAACTGTTAGACATTTTCATTTGTTTGTTCAACTCTTTTGCTTTCTATTGTTCTAAATGTGAAGATGATGGTTTAAAATGATATTTAATCTCTCTCATGAATCATTTTTAAAGGCTTTTTAAATCCCCCCAGCCAGCGTTTCTGCAGAAGCATGAAATAAAGATGATCTCATCTTTTATTCTGAAAGCTGCAGACAAAATGATGGTGCATGTCAGTTATTTGTCCAATAAAAAAAAACATCTAAACATTACAGTCTGTTAGAAGTCTGCCATCCAGTAAAATACAATTCAGCTTGAGGCTTAAAGTGGGGCTTAAAGAACAGGGATTTATAGAAGTCTGACCTTCAAAATGCGTGTGAAGATGAATCAAGAACAAAGGAGTTTTTCAAAGAGCTCAGATAAATGCGTCATCTGGCTGACTGTGAATTGGTGGAATACAAATTCTCTGGAAACCCTTGAAGTGTGCATCTTATCTGGAAAAAACCCACAAGGATCTAGAATGGAGACTGGGCTGTACAAAGAGGCGGTCCTGAAAGACTCTGCAGGGCTGATCAATTGTAATGTGAGATATTTGTTGCCAAAGCTCGAGAGCGTCACAGCAGATAACAAAGGTTTTTGGAGAATCCACACTCGCAGGTTGAAAAGGAAACCGCTTTTGTCCTGTAAAAAACTCTAAGAAGCTTCAAACAAATCTCAACCTTTTATTTTGGATGTTTCACTACTTTTCTATTTCTGATATCCTTTACAGATTCATTTTAAACCCTTATTAATGGAAAACTGCAGGAAAACATTGCTATCCTTACTTAAAATCGAAAAAACAAGTAATTTATTTTTCTGTTGCAGGTATGGTTATTATGACGGAGCTAAACGTATTTCTTCTGAAATGTTTATTTCAGTAATGTTGTATATCCTGTTCTGCACAGATGAAGGGAAACATTAAAAAAAAGCTACATTTATACCATGTTTTCTATAATTACCCTATAAAACCATTATTGTAAGCATTTTTGTCTGGCATGTCAGAATCTAGAGATTTATTTATTATTTATCTTGTTTTATTATCTTATTTTCTTCCTTGCAGACTCAGCTTTAAAAAAAAGTTAATCTCATTTTTTTCTATTGCTACCAGCTAGAAATCTTGGTTAAAAATATATATATATATATATATAATAAATTAAAGACATTTTGAAAAAAAAAGAAGACAAGCTGAATATGTTTAAACTGACAATTTACTTAAAAAAACTTTTTGGTTTCTACTTCTATAAATGCTAATCTTAAACTAAATGTGATACAACATATTTTTTTTTCATTTAATGCTTTTGGTTTTATTGCCCTCCACTGGGACACTGTCTAGACTGAAGGCAGGGCTGATGCAAGACAAAAGTTCCACCTTAAGTTTTAGCCTAGGTTACAATCTGTCAGTTTATTTTAACATCAATGTTTTGGACCTTCACCAGTGAAGCTCAGGCACCCAGAGGAGTTCAGAACCTTCTAGACAAAAAAAAAGGGGACATAAAGAGATATGTTTATCCGAGATGAAGGTTTCAGCCGCTGTGTGACACGTAGAGATAAGACGGTATCAGGCGTTGATACTTGCGCGGCACAAAAATACAGAAACTCACCAGAGGGATCCTTGGAAGCCTTCATTGTCAACTTGAACGTTTTTCCCACATTTTCTCTGACTGACAGCTCTTTAAAAAATGTTTTTGTCCCCCCCAGGTCTGCACCTCTCAAATTCCAGTAAAAGCAACAAAAAACAAAACTACAATGAAATCAAAATTCAAGTTCTAGTGTTTATTCTGTGCCTCACATGTTCATGTCTGATTGAGGAAGCACCTCATCTGTCTTACTTTTGTATAACCTGGCATGTTTACTTTCAGATCATGCATCTCCTGTGAAAAAAGCATGTAAGTGCTTCTCTAGTGTGTAACGCTACTAACCCCTCCCCTCATACTTTTATTAACCCCCTCCCCATTTCTTGGTGTGGAAATGTTAGAATGGTGCTTCGCTCCATCCCCTCTTGACATAGTGGAGGAAAAAGCAGAGAGGAGCTCTTCATGCTTTGATTCATGTTGAGAAATACAGAAAGCTCAACCCTTTTTTTTTAATGGCACACTCAAGATCTTTATTAGTGGACCAGTTTTCCTTGCCTCAAAGGCACAAAAAGCTAAATTAGAGCAACAATTGTGATGGATCCATGTTCCACAGAAGACCTGAGGGACCCACGGTTCTCAGAAATCATGAGATAGACTCCAGGTTAAAGACCCACTCTGATTAAAATGGTGTTTTGAACATGTTCTTGTGGCATTTCTGAGGATGTGTATATCAAAAATTAAGCTCAAAATTGCATTTCTGAGGAAAAAAGGGCGTATATGTGGTGTAGAAAATACACTGGGCTGGTCTCAAGTTCCCTGCTCGGATCTCTCAAGCTACATACACAATGCGCGTCAAATGCCCATGGTGTTCACAGTGGACAAGCAGGGAGGGGCTCCTTCCTCTTTTCTACTGTTTACCTGCGCATGTCTGCCACCTTAAGTTGAAAAGTTTGGTGCGAAATATCAAACTGATGCAAAACTTACGATTTGGACACGAATCAGAAATGGCTCGGTTCATTGCTAGTGCCCTTGCATAGTGGATATGGATCACCATCATGGTGGTAGTCCATCATTCCATATTGATGGCCACTATCAGGAGAGTGGCTTCGGTTGGAGTGGCCTCCAATCAAGACCTTGGAGTAACCTTGGTTTTCCTTTATCTGAAAAACAAACAGATGTCATCCGACTCTTCGCCATGTCTGGGTTCACCAGATACACTAAGTTCATACGTCAAAAGGGGGATTAAGGTGGCCACACATTTTGTACATAGAGGCCAAAAATGGGCTCAATGGACAAATTGTCTGTTGAGCCCATTTGGTCAGAGCCCATGTTTGAGCTGTTTTTGTGTGTAGATTGTAAATATTTGCATAGCTACACACAAACGCAAGACTTTTAAACATGAAACGTGTATTTTTGCGGGTGTGCATACACTTTATTGCTGAGGGTGGTGTTGAACATAGCTTTAGACTTGCGGAGGGGAAAGGGGGGGCGGGGTTGCGTCGCACCAACGATCCTGCCCACAGCTCAGAGGCAGATTTCTAATCAAATACTGCCGCTCTGCAGAAACTATGTCCTTGAAAAAGAGACGGGTATTTTTTTCATTTTGGCTAAAAACGCATAATCATGATTAAAAGACGACTTGGAACGATTTCAAAATAGATTAGAAGATGATCGGAGTGGGACTTTACTGGAGTAAAGTATATTTTTGTTCTCTCCACTTAGTCGTGTCTCACATCTCTAAAGAAAGTCCACTGACAAATAAAAAGACTAGTTCAGTCAAGTCAACATGTTTGTGTTGCGGTTTAAGCTCTAATATTTTTATTTTTCCGATCAACTTTAGACCGCAAACACACCTGCCCCCCACATGAAATCCCCTTACATACTTTAGCAGGCTAAAACCTGGAGCTGCATCCAGCAGCTGTAAGCGGTGAAAGAGGTGTGAAGTTCTGGTGCTTCTCTGGTTAATGCTTTTTTTCTTCAGCCAAAAAAAAGGGGGGGGGGGGGGGGTGCTCTGAGTGTTTCTGTTTAAGGGAGCTTTCTGAGAGGTGCTGCTTGGTTTGGAGGGCAAGTGTTTGGGGTTCTGCAATTGAAGAGAATGGCTTGAGGACTGTAGCTGGTGATGGGGTTTGTTGCTCTGACATGGATGTTAATGTTTGTCTGTATTCATTAAAACCATGTGTTTAAAAATAGTTCTTCCACTGTGTTTTGCTCAAGTCAATTACAAAACTAAAGGATGTGCTGAAATGCTGACCTGAACCCGTTTGATTGAACCAGCCTCAAATAGGGAGGCATCTTCAGCCTTTAGATCCCGACTCTGTGCTGCACTTTGTAGAGTTAAAGCTGATTACTTTGTTCCACTCGACTTTGCTGAGAGCCGCAGAAACACCTGCTGTGCTTCCTGTCTCGCTGGTTTCCTCTTCTGTCAGCAGCGCTGCTGTGATCTCCGCTGACCCTCCCACAGCTCTAACAGCAGGACTCTGACTCCACTTCAGGGAAACGGGTCATTATTCAGAACTGATCTGTGAACAGCAGAGCAGGGCTTAATGTTTACATGCAGTGATGGGGAAATGTGCCCAATCAACTCTGATGTGTAAAAGGAAAACTGCCTTCAGGTGAGGCTTTATGTTAAAGTCCTTGCTGCAAGCCATCAAAAATGAGACCCTTTTAAGCTTTACAAGATGGATTAGTGACAACACAGTGAAGAAGTGATTAGCTTCCTTTCTTGACTTGTAGTTTCCTTAAAGCAGCCAGAGGTTTTTCTAGTCATTTAAAGTGGTTGTAATTGAATTCTGCAGGCTTTCTAGAAGTCTGTAAAAGTTTTTCTTTGGATGTCAGTTGCGTAGTGAAAAACTGCATATACAGCCATGGAATCCAAAGTTAGCACAGAAATGTTATTTAGATTTGTCTTAAATTGTTGTAAATGTTGCTATTTTGGTGAAATCTGTTCAAGATGGAATAAAACCTTGACTTAATAGCCTAAAATAATATAGAAAGTTAAATTGTAGCTCTTAAATGTAATGCATTTGCTGCTAACATGTAACATGAACTAAATTAAGAGGATTTTTTTTTAGCTTGGGCGCTGAAATTGGAACAAGAATTCCTGGTTTGCAGTGTCCTTTCCAACTCATCCCAAAATCTTTGACAGTCAGAGCTCCGTGAGTGCCAGTCAGTTTATGCAAAACTAAAACCATTCATGTCTTTATGAGGTACTATAATCTTTTAATTGAATTGAGCCTTTGAGAGAACGTGTTATAGAGAGGAAGAAGCTTACAGCTCAGCGCATGAAAGCAGCTTCAAACCATTATGTCCTCCTCATCAAACCTGGCATGATGTAGTCAGACAAACTTCTTACCTGGGTGCACTGATAATGCAAGCATGCAGCTGCTTGATGCCTTAGTCACAACTGCCCTTATGAGTAGAGATGGGCTGTTTAGGGGCAAAGTACTGGCAAACTGGTACGGGGCCCGTAGGAAAAACGAGGTTGGTGAAACCGTAGAGCAAAAATGTTCAAGCACTACCTTTTCTACGGGCATGCTGCAGACGACAGGTTGTAGTAAACATTTACACAACACCTTTGTAGGACGCAGGCACGTCGTAGGGGTTTTTCTGTTTTTTTTTTTCTCAACATCCCTGAATCCTCCGCACTGTGCAAGGGGATTGTGTGTCCTGCAGACATCATTCGAGCTCTTGCATGTCACCTGCACGTTTGTGCGCTCAGTAAGGAGCCAGTACCTGCACCTTACTAGAGACTAGAACATCACTTTGATGTCATAAGAGCACACAACTTACATTATCCTTACAAATAACCCTTAAAGGTGGCCATATGAGCCTCAAGGGAAGTGCAAGACACACCTGTGCTCTTCTTAAGAGCAGACGGTCCTCTGTATGACCCTCCACGGGCCCGGACAACCCAGAAACCCTCAGGACCCATACAGGTCAACCCTCATACGGGTGTATGTGACTAAGGCTTTAGCTATGGAAATCCACGCCATAAAGCTCCCATTACAGTCTTTACAATTTATCTCTGTCTGATCTATCAGTAATTAAATCATAGTTGCTGGTTTTTTTGCAGCTTTACAGTTGTGATTATCCAATTTGTTTTTTCAGGCAATTTTTTTTACAGCTCAAATGTCCCAAAAACAGACTGCATAGTTGAATCTTACTTTTGTGTACTGCTAATACTGGATGAAACCAATGATTTTAACACAGATTAGAACAGTCAAGACGATCAGTCTTTAAACTAATGCGTTTGTTACTTAAAAGCAATAATTATTGCATGATAAAAGTCTCTTTGTGCGGATTTCTGAGACCTGTTTGCTATATATATTTTTTATTTATTTAATGCAAGGACCCTAACATAAAGCATTACTCACTTCCCTGATGAGACAAAGAACTTTCCAGCTTGGCTATGTCAGCGGGAACTCTGTATCCCATGTTTAGTTTGTGGCTTTACTGCTTCAATTAAATAAGAAATGTTCCTGTGCAGTCACCTGTGTTCCACCTGCTCCAAAAATCATTTAATGCAGCCTCAGAGGTGTTAATTCCTAATTAAAAAGAATGAGATGTAAGCTGAGCAATGATGAAAATCAAAAGGCAGGGACTGTAGTAGTGGTTGATTTACATGGACTTTGCAGAGTTTTGGGGAGTTTCTTTTGCCCCCCCCACATGTGAACTTCAACCTCTTAAGCAAGACCTCAAGTTTTTCTGATCATTCTTCTGAAGGTGAGTTTGGGGTGAGGAATTGACACAACTGAAGCTGTTGCTAAGCAATCAGTTTGTCACCAAAACCAGTTGGTTTTATCAACACACGCATACAAAAATTCTGACCCAAAAAAGAGATTTATGTATTATTTGCTTAAAAATCTTTCAGCAGGTAGAATAGCGTTTGGGTGAACACATTTGGGTGAACAGGAACAACTACATCTCCCATAAGGCTGCATGGAAACACCCTTGCTTTCTCTTCTCTTGGAGAAACATGTCTCACTCCGTTTTTGTCCTAAAAGCAGCTCAGCAGAACTCGGCCCCGCCCATCCCAGCACGGCAGTATGAAGTAGCGATGAACCGGCAGCAGCGCTTTTTCCGCATCCCATTCATCCGGCCAGGCGACCAGTACAAAGATCCCCATAGCAAGAAGAAGGGCTGGTGGTATGCACACTTCGATGGGCCCTGGATCGCCAGGCAGATGGAGCTGCATCCTGATAAACAACCCATCCTACTGGTGGCAGGTCAGTGTGCTACGAAGCAGGAGAAATACAGATGTTTTGAAAATAATTTAGATTTTGCTTCCAAGTTTTTGACCTAAGAAACTTAAACTAGGCCTGCACAATATACCGCAAATTTATCGTTAACGCAATATCAAGCGGTGCAATGGGCGCAATATTTATCACTTATATTTTATATCGCGAGTTTTCCTCATATCGTGCAGCCCTAACTTAAACATATGAAAAATACATTAAATCAAATAACTGTGTTTAGTTATGATTTATGTGCATAAATAACAATAGTTTTTTGAATAGAAACTGCATAAATTTAAAGTAAAAAAAATAAAACCTTTTTTTATATTAAACATTCGTAACTTCATGTCGTCTTATCTCCTCATGATTCCTTTTGCTGGTGAGAATTTGTCTCACTGGTGTTCAGCTGGGGTTTGTTTTTCAGACCAAATTTGTTTAGTCATTTGTTCAAAGTGAGCAGCTTCTGTTTAACCGAGCTTGAAAAGAAAAGGAAATCTCAAAGTTCAAACATTTAACACTAAATCTTCGCCCAAACAGCTTGTTTTGCTGTTTGGGCTTGTCTGGTTTTGTAAGTGGAGTATAGGGAAATGTGGTGTCATCATTCCAAAGGAGGTTCAGTTGTGTGTGGATGAACTGGTACCTCCCCCTCATTCCTTGACCAGGATTTGCTGAAAGACTTCCAGCAGAGTCGTATTGGCCACTGAGGCCCACCAGCACGTCTGAAAAGAAGCCACAAGTGTTCAAACTTGTTGAGTTTCTGACTGCTGACAGGCCTTTTTTCATCACATCCGCTCAAACTCTGGTTCCATTCTGACTCCATTCAGTGTTTAGCAGCCTGTTTTCAGTCCCGTCTGATTGGCAGCATGCCGTTTTACATTGCAAAACTGTACAGTTAATCTGCAACAACAACAACAGGAAGAAGAAATGTTTTTCTTGCTGCTCTCGGAATGCCAACATGAGGTGATGTCGCTGACATCCTCGTCACACGAACTTCAGTTTGGACAGGTCTTCCATGATTTACTCCATATAATACCAAGACTAGAACAGCGGGTCATAGTTGGGTCAACACACATCATCATCCAGATCAATCAAACGTGCTCACAGGTCCCGACAACCAGGCGGATGAATGTCAGGCCTGTGAGCACCAGGAGCACAAACCAAGAGTCAGAGCAACAACCTATTAGGCCTGTTTTAGGGACAGAATTCACATTCATATTTCCATCTGTTACTCATCACTCAATTGAGTTTCTTTGTAGATATAAAACACTTTAAAGAGGAAATAAACAGATCTTCCAATATGTTGAAGTTCTAGCAAATTGGTCATTTAGTAAAATAGCAAAAAGAACGTTTGCATCTGAAAGAGCAAATAAAAACTGCAGGAAGCCTCTGTGGTTGTTTCTCGCTCTCAGGCAAAGACGACATGGAGATGTGCGAGCTGAGCCTGGAGGAGACGGGCCTGTCCAGGAAGAGGGGCGCTGAGATTCTCCCTCGCCAGTTCGAGGAGATCTGGGAGCGCTGCGGCGGCATCCAGTACCTCCGCAGCGCCATCGAGAACCGGCAAGCGCGCCCCACCTACGCTACGGCCATGCTGCAGAGCCTGTTGAAATGACACGCGGGGGGGGGAGGCTGGTGCTGCAGACAAAAGGGACGAGCTGCGTGGCACGGACAGCGTGAGCGCTCTGACTGCAGGGCGTTCAACATTTAGCACCGTTTCTTTTAACTTTCCTTCTCCTTAATCTATTTTTTTTGTTCTTGCTGGTTTGCAGTTCCTTGATGGTTTCAAGGTGGGAAAGCTTTGAACCCCTATGCAGGCAAAAAAAAAAAAGAAAATTACACTGCATGATCACATCCAGTTTTCCAAGGAATTCAGTTCTTTTAAACATCTCTGCAAGTCTAGCTATGAGGCCTTAATGCAACTTTAACAGGGGTTTGATTTAAAAAAAAAAAAAAAGTAGGACATCATGTTCAAAGCTGCCTCCTCTGACCAGAAAACGTCTTTTTTTTTTTGTAATTATGCATTCCTGATGATTGCTCTGACGTCTCACTTCCAACTTAACATCTAGCAGGTCACCCTGCTAAGACTTAAAGCCTGTTGTTTACATTTTCCTCATGTGGTCTTTACAGGGCGGGAAACTTGCACAAGGAGTAGTCAGCTCTCACTGTGAGTCAGTGATGCACCAGTGGAAGAATATTCCAGTTTTGATTAAGTCCAATGTTCATCTTGATTTTTTGTTTTTGCCTTTTTTCTTTCCAGCCGAAAGTAACTCGGGACCTTGTTGATCTGCTCACTTTGTGATTCCTTTTCTCATTCTGTGGGAATTAAATGAGTTTAATGAGAATGCTCCAAACTGACACCAGATGTTGCTCTGGGTTTTTTTTCTTTTTTCTTTTTTCAACTGGAAATTCTCCGCGGATAATGTTTGCGTTCACACAGAGGAACAGAATATGTGAAATGAATATGCAACTGCTAATATCAAACCGTGGCAGCAAAGAAAACCCCATTCCTCAACAATCTCTGCCATCATTTGTCAGTGCAGTGAATTTCTAGGAAAATGTGCATATTTTGCATAAACAAAATATGACTGAGGACGAATTCCAGTTTAGAAAATCTCCTCTCAGGCTCCTTCTCTGTCAGAAGTGTTTTCTATTTGACACGTACAGTATGTGGAATATGAAATCTACAAGTTTTGCTCTGTTGTTCAGGCATCGTAACAAGAAGCAATAAACTGTGCAAACTGGAACTGCAGACTTTGCTTGTTGCGTAAATGAACAGTGGTACGTCTGGAAGCAGCCATTCCTCTGGAATCTCTCTCTGAAGATCCACAGCAGAAAAACTATCAGTTTGTGTCAAAGCCGCATCAGCATTTCTCACAGCTTTTGAGCGTTTAGGCATGAAACTGACCACCGCCGTCTTTCTGCTGAAGGATGTGAGCCGGTTTCTTCTGTTTTTCTCTGGCTGCACATTTATCATCTGTGAGCAGGGATTGATTTTTTTTTTTTTTTCTCAACTGCAGGAATTTAGAAAGACTTGCTTTCCTTATAAGTAAAAAAATTCATAAAACGTCTATTTATTTATCATTACTTTTTCCCCGTTAAATCATTTCAAGGTCACGTTTTTTCTTTAGCCTCGTCTAAAGCAGATGTTCGGTGAGAAGGCTGAAGGTTTTATGGAAACAAACAATAAAAAAAGCATTTTTCTAAGAATACGTTAGAAGAAAGAAAAGCTTTCTTTGCTGCAACAGGAAACCTCTCAGTCAATCCAGAGAGATTTCCCTGTAGTCCATTCCAGCTGGGATTCATCCCTCATTTGAACTGAAATCCATCCCTTTCCGGTTTTCTCTCAACGTTCCAAAGATTCAGGAGTGATGCCACCAAGACCAAAATCTGTTCAGTTCAGACAGATTGTGTTGGAAGTTGCTTCAGTTTCTGACTTGCATCGTCTGCACACCTTTTACTGGATGACGTAAATGATTCTTTTTGCATGTTAATGCAGAGTATGAAGGGGCTTATTTATGTTTGTGTTGGTGTTTACCACCAGAGTGACAAGCTGTAAAACATCCCTGCTAGAAAACGTCGCAACCGTTCCTCGGAAAGCACTGCCTTTGTTCATTGTCACTTTTCTAACGCTGATCATAAATAAATGAATTTCATGTTTCACCCACCTCTCTCTGCTCTTCTTCAAACTTCTGCAATGCTGCAGGCAAAAATCAGCTCTCCGTAAAACTAAAGGAAAAACTCTGGGTTGATTTATTTTTTTTATTCTGTACAGCTAATAATTATGAAACACATTAACACTTTAGGAAAAAAAAAAAAAGGTCCACATTACAGTCACTGGTTCTCCTAGAGCAGCAGTAATAAACATGAGTACATTAGTTGACACAGAGAGGAGAACAGCGACATGTTATTTACATAAAGTGAACAACAGTTACAGCGGTGGAATCTATTAACATACAAAGTGGCTGATTTTGCTAAACGGCTCTTGACCCGAGAAAAAGTTCAGGAGTGCAAAGTAAAACCGGATCTAAAAATGTGCCTCTAGTTAAGTTGTATTATGTAAATACAAAAATCACAACAGTTTGGTGGCCAATGCAGCCTTTGATCATGTTGAAAGGGAGTTAAGATTCTCTATAAAGTGTGGGAACGTCTGACTGACCTTTGACCTTTCTTCTGGATTTGACTGGGTCATTGAAATTATGTGAATTAATCAAGTATGCTTGAAGGTGGAGAATTTGGTGCTTGACTGCAAAACTTTGGTCCTGAGCTACGGACGCAGCTGATGAAGATGATCGGAACTGCTCTCTATCATTCATCATCTGCAGCCTGTGTATGATAATTGTCAGAAAACCTTTGGAAGTATACAGCGTTTGCTTGATGGTTTTGCATTTTTTTCATGACACTTGTTGGTCTAATGTTATGGAACTCATTTTAAGCTAAGAGATTAATTTGCAGCTGAATGTCAAACCACACACGAAGCTATGTTCACACTGCCTTCAGCAATGCGGATTTAGGTGACCACTGCTATGAAGAGTCTATGTAATTAAACATATTGGGGTTCCATGTTCAAAACTCTTGTGGTTATGAGGACTGCTCATTTTCAAGATGGTTTTTGGCTCTATTTAAAGTGCGCGGCCATCGAAAAGTTAAACCAGGTTGAATTTTGACCAATCAGGAACGTGGAATTGGTTGAAGAAGAATTGCCAACTGTTAGAAAATTAATCGTGGAGGAGAAGTTTCTAAATTTGTGCCCGGCTGGAATTCACCCAAGTCTTTCGTTAATCGGAATAGAGCTGTGAAAGGAATAGCCTGGAGCAAAATTCACCGGATTTGCACTACTACGACATTTCACACAAAAGCTCTTCCATCTGTAGGTGACGGACATGCTCTAGACTGTAGAAAAAGAACAAGTGGGTAAATGCGCATTCAAGAGGTGCGTTCAGTGCGTCCTGGAACAAACATCACGTCCGATGGCTCTGTAGCTTTAGACGCAGCTTAAATTTTTTAAAATGTTAATGACTCTTAAGTTGATTAAAACGTAACACTGCTTTGATAATTGATTTTCAACTTTTTCTTTTTACATTTAGAAACCTTTGCTCATTTTACCTAAACAGATTTTACAGTCAATTTTTAACAAAACTGTTTTTCTTCCAAAACAGTTTCAAATTATATTTATTGATATTTATTCGGATAAACTTCTTTTTTTTTGTATAAGATTCTTGTTTGGTGAGAATTGAGGGCTGGTAGTCTAGGGTTTTATCCATTAAGTGAATCCGTTCTGTGTGCCTTAAGTGTCTTATATTTGACAAAAGTTGGAAAACTCTTACTTAAAAGTGTTATTGGTGGCATGTCCATATTTTCTAATAGCATGAGCTCGACAGACGAAAGCTTTTCAAACAGAAAGAAAAAAGTGATAGAAGCCCTTCGGTTTATGTCACGGACATTTCCTTTAGTAACAAACAACAAACATGGTAAAAAAAAAAAGACTGGAAAGGAAGGGAAGAGTTAGAAATGTTGAACTCAGGTGTTTCTTTTGGATTCGTTTGTTAAGAAACCCCCAAAGCATCTTCAATAGTGAAATCTAAGGCGGTTGGACGAAAAGGACAGAGCTTCAAGCAAAAGGACGGCTGAAGAAATGTCAGACGGGAGAAACGGTACATGGTCATCCTTAAATGAAAACGTGTTGCATAGCAGAGTGAGAATGTAAAGTGTCGGAGCGGTCGCACGGTGTTAGTCAGCACACCGAAGTGCGCTTAACTGTCTCTGCCTTCTGCCATGAGGTGGAGGCGGGGATGCACAGCCGCTGATCTGTGGAGCTGCAGAGACGCCTGACAAACAGAAGCTAACCTCACTGTGGGGAAAGCAAAACACATAGGAGGTAGGGTAGTGGTATGGGACAGCTCCCTCCGGAGCTGATCATAGAGCACACTTTGATTGGAGGAACAGCCACATCAGATAAGAAAAACAGTTACAATTAAAAGACAAACAGGAATTTTAAATGTACTGATTTTTTTGTGTGTCTGAATACCAAAGGATGGCAAGAAATTTAAGTAAATTATTTAAATTTTTATAAATACCCATAAAATAAAAGCGGTTCTGATTTTGAAAGAAAAACAAAATGAAACCATAAGATTGTCTTATAATTTGGGAGGCCATTTACAAAAAAAAAAAACTCCTAATGAAAGGTGTTTCTCTTGCACATTTAACCCTTGTGCTATCCTATCACCCCACCCTTACATTGACGTGTTCTCCCTACCATGACAAAGGTGGATAAAGGTGGAGAGGATTTCATGTAATCCATGGAAACCAGTGAAGATCACAAATCATTGAAGAAAAAAGGTTCAGCGCACTGTCTAGTGGGTCTAGATGACCCCACTCCCAATGTTAAAGTGCCTAGGATAGCACAAGGGTTAACAGGCCTATGCAACTTTTTCTGATATAGTACATAAACTGTTTTCTACAAACACACAATCAGCAAAACTGTACAAAACAGTCCAGAGCCGATCAATAGAAACCTGATCGATGCATCCCAGTCATTGGCTGCAGACGCCGGCTCTCAACAGTTTCTCCAGATGGAAAGACCGTCCTCTGGTATGAAGTCTAAAAAGTTTCAAAACAAACGTATTTCCCTTTTTTTTCTTTTTTTTTCCATAAACCGCCTCCGTTCCACCAATCCCAGATTTTTTCTTAGTTTTTCAGTGAGTGAAGCCTTTGAAGATCTTTAGTTTCTTTTTCCACGTTCCATTTCAGAGTCTGCAGAGACACAAGAGGTGAGAAAAGTTGTATTTTTTGGTGAATTTTCCAAAACAATATGACCACATGTTTAAAAACTTTAAAGATGAATAGATCTTAATTAAGTTTTTACTGGAGCATTGGTTTTGTAAATGGGTAAAATGAAACCAAACTAAAATTCAACATCCCAGAAATAAAAGTTTCATTCTGCAGAAATGTTTAAATGGTCTAATATGTTTATGGGCTATCTGACTTTATTATAGTGTTTAGGCTCAAACCATTGACTGTATTTTATGACAACTGGACTGAATGAGTGTGGCGTCAACCAATGAGATGAAGTCATTTCAGTCGCCATATGTTGCAATACTAACGCCGCCATTGTGGAACCAGAACCCTTCAGTAAGCAGTGGTTGGTTCCAGTTGGTCTGAGTCTATGTTTCTATGGCAACCACTCTCAGCAGCTCGGGAGAATCTGTCTATCATTTCGAACGTTCAGCATGAGACCACATACTTTTATTGAGGCATCTGACTGGTCAGTTTATAACTGGAATAACTTGAACAACAGAAAAAAATATCAGTAAAAAAATGTAAAATTAGCAAGAACATGTTAAAAAAATCAAAAAGTAGAGAAAAAGGATTACTGTGGAAAATGTAATAACTGAGTAAGTAATAGCTGTTTATTTCTCTATAAACTTGGGGTTTTTGGAGCCCGTTGGTACTTCCTGTTTGGAACGCCAGGGAGGCGGAGTCACTCAATCCAATTCTAAATGGTTAAAATAAAAAATAAAAAACCCCATCAAGATCAGCTAAAAAACAAAGAAAAAACATTTAGCAGCCAGATTCTGATACTTAAAAATTCTATGATGTAAAATTCAAAGATAATGCTAACATGCGTCTCATTTATTATTTAAGCTTGCAGGGAATGAATTGTCTCAAGTCTTCATGGAGTCGCAGTTCTTCTGTCTTGTGTCCTAGCTTTAAAAACAGCCAAACATAAACGCACCGAAACCTGAAGATGGAACAAAAAAAAAAAAAAGTTTGGATCCTTTCAAATAGAAAACACCAGCTTTATCAAGTCATGCTCCTCCATAACAGACATCTGATAAATGTAAAGAAGCATGGGACTGTATGCATTTCTTTTCCCATTTTAAACCTAACCCTCACCCTTCAGCTGAACTGCAGCTGCTAGGAATAGAAAAGAAAGACATCTTGATTTGTTGTCCTAACAGCTAAAAACTGTTTATGGGAAAGATGATTTAGAAAAGATGAATTCTGGAGAAAAACTGTTGGGACACAAGGCTGAAAATGAGCTTTAATGAAGGTGCCAACACAGTGTTGTTGTTTTTTTTCAGTGTGTGCTCATGTTCTGCTGCTTGCTGTGTCCCCTTAAACAGATTCAGCCCTTCCAGTTTCAGCCTCTCTGTCTACAAATAGTGACCCCGGAGCCTACGGCGCCAACACAACAAAGAATTTCTGTGCAACCCCAGGTGGAAAATGCAACCCAGGCATGCATTTCATCTTCCTATTCAGAAGGCAGCGTTTGTTTTTGAGAAGCAGGAGCAGGTGACAGGGCTTGAGTTTTCCCCCTGCAGCTTGGCGGTGACTCAGACCCCAAACGAGGATCACCTAGAGGCAGACTAATCACCTTTCAGTTGAGACCGCTGAAGCCGTTGTTGTTCAGTCCTCCTCCATCCTTTGGGAGGTTTAATTACTCACGATCAGCTGTGTGTGTCTGTTTCAACACAGAAAGCATTAAACTAATTTGGGCTCAGACTGACAGCCCGGATTAGAGTGCGGCAATTCGTTTAGATAAAATAATCACAGCGGATAATGGCGTTCACAGGTGTTTGTGTTGGAAATTAATCTCACCTTCAGCAGCTCTAATTTACACTCGGAGTGTGCACGTCTTTTCTTGAAGTAACACATGAGTGCGCATGTGAAATTTAATCACAGCATCGTCTCAATAAATCTGCCTCCCACTCAGCTACCTTTTATTGTGCTCTCAGGTGCGGTCCCATCCAGAATCATTTCTTAAAAGGCCAGGCCAGGATATGTTAAGCCTCCTTTGTGTCTGTAAGGATAAAGAAGGATGAAATCAAGACAGAAAGCAAAAACTTTACTTGCAAAAGCATCAGCCTTTTGTGCAAAGCATCCTTTGATCCTACACTGTGAACAGTGGTAGCTTAAAAATAGGAAAGAAAAAACTAAATCTCTCGAAAGTAGTAAAATATCTGTCCATTCATAATCCAGAACAAAAAATCTTATATATTATATGAAGATATCAAACTCTAGAAACAAGGAGTTCCACACAAGCTTTCAAAAAAGAGAAATATATAAAAGATAAAAAAGTTAGACATTTAGACATTTAGATTGAATGTTAAGCAGCTCGATAATAGGTATTTTTTGCTGCTTTTGCGCAAAAGGTTTGTATTTTTTAATGTTTTATTTATCTTGTTGTAGTTGATGTAGTTACAAAAACTGATGTGTAATGAATGAAAATTTGTCATTTTAGAACAAAATTTGACCAAATGAGAATACAGACTTTGCACAAGTTGGTCCATCTTAATCATTCTTCCATTGACTTTGCATTTTTGTTTCCAAATGATGAAAATGTATGCCAGAATAACTTTATCGAACTTTAAAATAGCATCCTTAAAAGTTAACCAAAAATTACTGAGAAATTTGAGTTTTTTTAGATTTTAAATCAAGTTTTTCTATGGTCAAAAGTGAGAAACAAAATGACTATAAATCATTTTAATAACAATTTCCCTTTTTTTTTTTAATTTTACCTCATAGTTCTCAATGAGAAAATATTCTTGACTGTGCTGATTTTGAGAAAAGCCTTAGAGTAAAGAGAAGTCAAAGCATTTAGAACAACTTCCAACCTGGTCTAACATGCACGTTGTCTAAAAACAAGATTTTCAAATTATGCAAGAGTAAATAGTTTGCAGAGTAAAAGAACATCTTTTTTTGGCTCTAATTTCTGCAAAAAGGAGTTGCTTGTGCTTTTCCTTGAGTTACCCTTAGCCTAAAGACCCAGAGAGGCACATGTTTCTTACAAATACAGAGAAGGACACCACATTATGGAAAGAGCAGCGTTTAACAAGAATGCAAAGACATTCACCTGACAAAAGAAAAAGTTTTAGTTGGCTTTACTTTACTTGGAAAAGTGTCAGTAAAGATCAGACTTTTGGCAGCAGCTAGAAGAAGAAGTTAAAACCCTTTCAGCTGTGTCTGATTATTCTGCCAGCAGACTGAGAACAGCCTGTCACCATCACTGTTCTGTTCTAAACTCCAGGTTCCAGTCCTTCAAAGCCCTGTCAACTCCGCTGTGATGACGGCAGAAGTCAGTCCACGCCCAAACTTTATATTTTTATTTTCAAGCTTTCTTTCATGGCCCATTTTTCTTTTTCACCCTGATGATGGATGAACTAGCATGAACTATTATAAAACAGGCTTTCTTGGATGGTAAACCCTCTTTATTCAAAAAGACGCCCGTCAGTTGAAGGAGACGTTTGCAAGTGATCAGAACTCCTCCAATCTTCCAGCATGCCGTTTTCCAATCCACAAACATTGAAATAAATGTGTTAGGGCAACACGCAGAAGAGTCACAGTCCAATAAAAGCCTCTTTAAAAAGAAGAAAGCTCAGGACATGAAAATTTAGTGTCCAGAAGAGCCAGGCGATAAGAAAAAAATCCTTTTCTTTTCAGGGAATTTTTGATTAACAAGTGTCCAAATATGTCTGGAATGATTTCTGTGCTTCTTCCAGCTGGCTGCCGTGTTGTCATGCAGCTAAATGAGATTAAGGGAAACGTGCAGCTCCACAGCATTCACCCGCTGAGTTGTGTTCAGTATTTACTGCTGTTTTCTCTTTTACTGGCCTGCATTTAGCCTGATGGTTGCTGGATTAGACCAAACAAGGTTCAGTGTTAATGAAATGTGGCAAATCCAAGATGAATTCAACCCTCACAGCCCATGTTTCCGTCGTCCACACGAGACTGGGAGAAAAGCCGCCAGCGTAGAACGTGGCGTTTGTTCAGGCTGCTTCCATGTCAAACTGAGCGGATGGTCAAGCTCAAGTTTCCAGTTTAACTCTGGTTGGCTAAAAACCAGACAATATACCGCGTTTTCTTTATTCCGTTCTGCTTAAGTCGCTTTGGAAACATATGTATTCCTGTTTACCCAAACAGATTACACAGAAGAAATTAAATCCTGAAAGCAGGTCTATGCTGTAGAATCAGGGGTGTGCAGTGAGACTTCATCAATGAGAAAATCAATAAATGTGTTTTTAGTCAGTTTTATTTTATAATAATGGAGAAAAATGCAAAGAATGACTAAAATACCACTGAAAACTCGGAACTGCATACATCGGTGGAGTGGAATTGCTACTTTTTGTACACAAACTAACATATTCTGTAGAGTTTTGAAAAGCTGAAACTCAAACAGAGGAATGAATGGAAGTTGAATGAATGACTGCAGCTTTGTGTTTGCAGCTTTGCAAATTCATCATCAAAATTCACCGCATATAAAATTTATCTCTGTTGAACTTGTGGTCAAAAGCTCGGGTTTAGAATGAAAAATGAAAGTGTTGCCAATATGAGTAAAGCTGCGGACACAACAGGCGTGTAATGTGACGCGTGTTCAGTAAAGCGCTAAATGCGGGTTCTTGAACGTGTGTTTAGTCCATGGTGTTCACACTGGAAGAGTCTTTTTTTGTTTTTTACTGTTTACTAGTACATGTCCCCCACCTACAGCTAGAAGAGGCTTGCCAGGAAATGTTGAAGTGGTGCAAATCTTTTTCTTTCACAGCTCTATTCAGAGTTGTCTACAATTCTATAAGACTTGGTGTTAAATGATTCCGTAATTATTAATTTCTCCTCTATGATCAATGTTCCAACAGTTGGCACTTCCGTGAATGTCGTCACCAAATCCAAGTCCCTGATTGGTCAAAGTTCAACTGGTTTAACTTGCAACGCACGTTCAATGGCCACGCGTTTTGTACTTAGACCCCAAAAAATGACCTTAACAACTTTCAGGCGGACACGAGTGAAATTGAGAGTTTAGAACACGGAAGTTCAAAACACACATTTATTCACGTTTATATAGACTTTCATTTAAAAGTAGCCGATTGAACGAGGAGAGTGTGAATGCCGCAATACTTCCATCTATCCATCCATCCATCTTCTTTCGCTCGTCCTGGACCGGATCATGGGGGCAACAGTCTAAGCAAAGATGCCCAGACTTCCCTCGCCCCGGCCACTTCCTCCAGCTCCTCTGGGGGGACCCCAAGGCGTTCCAAGGACAGCCAAGAGACGTGGTCTCTCTAGAGTGTTCTGGGTCTCCGCCCAGTGGGACATGTCCAGAACACCTCCCCAGGGAGGCATCCGGACTAGATGCCCGAGCCACCTCATCTGGCTCCTCTCAATGTGGAGGAGAAGCAGTTGTACTCCGAGTTCTACTACCTTTTTAAAAAATGTGTGGTGAAAAACCAAACCAGAATCACCAAAAGTGGTGTTGCTTTTTATAAAACCAAGTTTTCTACAAAAGAACCTAAAGAATAGTTTGACACACGTTTCCAATTGAAAGCGTTTTAGTTTCCTTTAGCATCACAAAACCTGATCTGATCAAGCCTTTAAGCTGCAGCAGTTTTAAAGTCAGACTTGTGATTGCTTGATAAAACATTTTGAAAATGTTGTATTCCTAAAAAATGCTTTTTTTTTAAACCTCAGTCTAACCTGCATGATTTCTAGTATATTTGACCACGTTGAAATGTAGTAAACTACATGTTTTTGTAAATATATGTGTTTGCTACTAGTTTGTTTGGCTTCTCTTGGACAAACTTGAGCCTGCACTTCAGCTTGTGTGTGATAATCAAAGCTTTGCATTGACTTACCTGCACAAGGCTCCTCGTTCTGGGACTATTTCACACTCTCCATCTCTGCAGTAGTCCGGCTGGAGAACGCACACGCTCTGGCAGGGTAGGCCGTCCACCGACAGGAACCCCGGCTGGCAGTGACACTCGGCCTCCTTCGTCCGCCGGTTGACTGTGCAGCGAGAAAACTCGTCGCAGGCAAGGAACTTGCAGGGATCAGCTCCATCAGCTGTGTGGAGAAGGTCAAAGCAAAAAAGAAGTCTATCAGCGTCAGCTTTTTTGAGGACCAAAGCCAAGCTGGTACACAGATATTACACATTTAGAGACTAAATTAGAATTACTTGTTTAAAAGAGGTGTAAGAAAAAAGCATCTTCACCTTAAATGTAACAGTGTAAGTTACTAAAGCTGCTTTTGTACAACAAAAAACAAACATGAAGATATTTGATCCTTGAATTTCTGGTTTAGCAGCAGATCTGATCTCATCTGGGCCTGAAAGCTCAGATGCAGGTTGTTGCGTTGGGTTGGGGAAAGGGACCAGCTTTTCCAGCTCTTCCTAAGGGTATCTCTTCTATCTCTTATCTTTTGTATTATTTGGGCTTGCTCACTATGTTTTCATTTGTCTTCAAGGTATAGGCGGGGTACCTTTATCCGATTTTAGGGAAAGAAATTCACTTACATGAACAAAAGAAAAGCAGAGTTTTTCAGCCTCAAAGGCAAATTTCACCTCTAAACAATCCTGAGCAGATTGAATCAAATAGAAGTTAAATATGAACCATGGCTACATTCAACTCCTGCAACTAAAGGGTAACATGCATCAGCAAGTTTTCATAAAGGTAAAAATAAAATGGGGGCATTGGGGTGTTGGGGGCATTAAATGATCCTTTAATCTGTCTTAATTGCACTCTCAGTGGTCTTTTAATTATGATTATGTTGTTTCTTTGGACAGTTTCTTCAGAGCGGCAGGAGTTCATTCGAAAGTCGCCTCTGAGTTGTGGGCGGTTCGCGGGACTGTTGGCACTCCGCCCCCTTTTTCCTTAGCCGTTGCGCAGTGGAGCTGGGAGCTTGTAGCTTTGCTGATTTACTCCATCACCATTAAGCTCTTTTTCAAATGGCATGTTTTCATCTGCCCCTGAGTCACAATGATTTAAATAGAGAAATACTCAAAAATGCTATTTTAAGCTTAGTTTTTTTCTACATATGTGTCCTCCATCACCAGAGAAATACCACAGGAACAAGTTAAAAACACCAAAAAACACAATTTTCATCATAGCAGGTCTTTAAGGAACATAAATATGGCGGAAACGAAACAAATTTGGCATACATTCAAATATTTTACTGTATACTAAAGGCCTTTTCTTATTTATTTATTTCATAGTTTTGTTGGTAGCTATGTCACATAAGCCATCACATAGTTCTGGATTAATAAAATGCGACAAAAAATGTATTAAATTCCTATTTTAAACAATAAAAAGGAATAATTTTAAATTCAAATAATCCACACATAGAGGCCGCAGCTCCTCCCTCTGTCCAGCACTTTTGGCCAAATCAAATCAAATAAAAAAAACTTGAAGAAATGGTTCTTTTTTTAATGACTGTACCTGGTTCTATGTCCAAGGAGCGGGTGTCTATCTGGATGTGCAGTTTCTTGGCAGCGGACAAGCAAAAGTCCTGGAGCACACAGTGAACAGCCTCTGTGATGTTGTACGGCACAGACTTGGTGAATTTCATCTTGCTGTTGACAACAACGCTGCCCTTCCTGAAGTTGAGAATCTCCAATTTCTTGAAGCCAGTTAGATTTGCCTGCAAGTATGGCAGCAGCTGCAAATGGAAGCAGAGGGTTTGGTGAAGGCTTTAAATTCCTCGAGGGAGTAAAGAAAAGTGACAGCTGATTCAACATCAACCATATTTCCTCAAACAATAAATTTAGCTTTTTTTCATTAGACTACAGAACCTATTCATTTAAAAACAGTGAGAAATTTGATATATTTAACTGGAATTTAGCTGGAAGATAAAAAAAAACAGCATTAAAGAGTTAAAATGACAACAGAAACTCCAGCATAGACATGTTTTTTTTACTGAAAGTCAATTTTTTTCTCTTTTCACTGCAGGTTCAACACTTTAAACATGACTTGTATTCTTTTCTGTAGAAAAGAAAATTGTACTTTCACTCCAATGCTCTGTTTTGCATAAAACATTTAGAAGTGCATCCCCAAGTTGGAACAGTGCCTCTACTGTGCTTTTGTGTTACTGTACTACACCTATTTTAAGTGTATATAGGTATATATACTTAATAGTACTCACTACATCCAGGAAAGTGGTTTCCAGAGATTTGTACTCGGATGACGTCTTGTTGAAGAGGTCTTCAGAAAAGTCCAGGTTGGTGACACGCAGACTGAAGAACACCACAAGTTCCCGACCGTGGCTGGCGGTGGTCATTGAGGGTGTGGTAATATACCTCACAGGAGGTGGGGATGTGCTGCGTTCCTCCCCTCCTAGTGTGAAACCACTCCCCATATCCCACAGCTCGCTTGCGTCCAAACCTGGCTGGCCTCTATTGTCTAGTTCCTCTGAAAGAAGCCAAATGGGTTCATCAACCTCTACATCCACACTCTCTGGTGGGCTGGAGTGGCTCTCTTTTTGTTCTTCCCTCGGTTCTTCAAAGACTTCGCTAAAAGTGATGGTAGGTGGCTCATGTTGCTCCAGCTCAACCTTTGGCTCAGTTTTATCCCCTCCTGTGAACACAGCCGTAGAATGTGTGGATGTCTCTGCTAATTCAAAGAGTCCAGGGTCTACAGTTGGCCCTGAAGGCTGCCCTTTGGATGCACCAGCAGGCGCTGTGAGGGGGGTTTCTGGAGCTCTTGTAGCTGCCAGACTAACGTCTTCATCTGTTTTCGTCTCCTTTGGTAATCCTCCTGTGTCCCTTTTTTCTGAAACTGTTCTCAAAACAAAAGACACAACTGAGTTAGAAGTCCAAAGGCATTCAAATATTCCATTGAGTACAAATAGCATGAATTTAAAAGTCATATTTTTGTTGCAAAATCCTGACACAATCTACTACTCCTTTAAAAGCCTTGCCTAATTAAGAAACATTTAATTATTTCGGCATTTAATATTTTGGAGCTGTATTTTAAAAACATATAAGTCATTGTCAGGTCCTTTTTTTCTTAACCCTTGTGCTATCTTGGATGACCCCACCCTTACTTTGACATGTTCTCCCTACCATGACAAAGGTGGATAAAGGTGGAAAAATTTCATGTAATCCATTGAACCAGTGAAGATCACAAAAAATAAAAAATAAAAAAGGTTCAGAGCTCTGTCTAGTGAATCTAGATGACCCAACTCCCAACGGTAAAGTGCCTAGGATAGCACAAGGGTTAAAGCATCAAACTCTCTCTTACCTGTGCTTGTAGTTGCTTCAAAGTGATCACTCGTGGTTGTTTTTGTTGTCGTAAAGGCACTGCGGTTACTCTCCACCTGGATTGTTTTGCCATCCTCCTCCTCCTTGGTGAAAACGATTGGATACTCAAAGTCAGGTGCCTCTATTCCTTCCTCAGAAAATGGGTCATGGGCTATGATTGGTATGTTATCCTCCTCCTTTGTGGGATGTGTGAGTGGATCTTTGATAACTTGAACAGAATCTCTGCCCATTAGAGGATCCTCCAAGTTATCTAAGGTGTGAAGGATTTTGATTGACTCTGCAGGTGGCTCAGTAATGTCCTGTTTGGGTCCTGTTCCAACAATCTCAACATTGCTGTCATCTGGGAGTGTCTTTGAATTATCAGCTCCCTCCAAGATTTCAACAACCAGACCTTCTTTGGATTCTGCTTCAGGCTCCACAGGTAATTCTCTCAGGGTTGGTAAGATGTCAACTCTGTCTTTGTCTGGATCAAATTCTGACTCTGGCTTTTGACTATCTGATGCTGGAATTGGTGGCTCTAAAGGTTCCCCAAGCTCTTCATCTGGTTTGAGATCCACAGGTGTTTTTACTTGTGGAGGTTGAACTGCAGGAACCTGAGGTGCTTCTAATTCCTTCTTAGGTTCTGGTGATGGAATAAATATAAACCCTTCCTCCTCTTCCCTTGTTCCATGGGTCCTTTCTTGTTTCCCCTTGGTTTCATCCCTTTCTTGTCCTAGCTTAGACTCTGGTTGTGATTTCATGTCTGTCACTGTTTCAAAAACTTTCTCCACTGGGGCTGGAACTGTAAAACCATCGTCTTCTTTTGCAGGTGGAGACGTATCCTTGATTGCTTTGGTGCCATAGTCATAAACCTCTGGCCCAGGTTCTTCCACCTCGGAAAGTCCCTCATCTGTACTTCCACCTAGTTCTGGTCCCATCACTGCTGTTTCAGCTCCAGTTTCCTCTAAATCCTCAGGTACCATTTTTTCAGGCACTTCAGGAAATTCAAGTAATGTTTCCTCTGAAACTTTAGGAAGGGTTTCCTTAGAAACCTCAGGTAATAAATCTTTAGAAACTTCTAGTAGCATTTCATCCGGAACCTCAGGTGGGTTTTCCTCAGAAATGTCAGGTGCTGTTTCTTCAAGAACCACTTCATGAGAGACTTCAGGCACTTCATGCACAGACACTTCAAGTGGTGTTTCTTGAGAAACGTCAGGTAGCAAGACTTCTAAAACTCTACCTGTAGTTTTTGTAGAAGTTTCAGGCACTGGACCTGTTTTTGAACTCTCTATAACATCTGGAATTGTTATCTCTATAAGACTCTCTTGAACTGTTTCTTCTTGTTCTGTTGTTGATTCAACAATTCCTTCTTCCTCTGTACCTTTGAGAAAAACTTCATGTAATGTGTCATTCAGTGATGTCTTTGTATCAACTTTTTCTTCCTCAAAATCCACAACTCGTTCTGAAATATCAAGATCCTTTTCCCTTCTGTCTTGTCCCAAGATTTCATGAGCTCCTTTGTCTGCTTCTAAGCCCACAGTCAATTCTATCTCAGACTCGGAAACTCTAACAATTTCTTCATCTGGTACTAAAGGTTCAGTTATTTTACTTTCTTCCTCCTTGTCTGACTCAGTTTTTATACCAGATATTTCAGATAAATCTTTGTCTGAAGCTTCCTTTGCGTCTTTCTCAGCTTCTGAAATTTTCTCCTCTTTGTCTAGTGTTGGAATTCCAGTTACATTTACTGGTTGTAAAACTTCTTCTTTGTCTTTACTTGGTTCGGAGACTTCAACTAATCCTGCATCTGGCTCACTGCTCTTAATTTCAGGTTGTGGAGCATCAATATCTTCTTCCAGTGTTTCAAGAACTTCCGTTTGATCGAATTTTGGCAGCAAAACCCCAAACCTTTTGTCAGTGGTGACTTCAACCTTCTCTTCTGGTTCAAGTTCAGATTTGGTTTCTAGATCTGTAAAATCCTTTGAATCAATTTCTAAAACATCACTAGGTTTATACCGCTCTGGAACTTCTAAATATGTCTTCTCTCCATTTGGAAGCAAATTAATGTCTTCATCCTCTTTGAGGGTTGCAATTGGCTGTGTGGGTGTCTGGCCTGTGAAGATGGCATCAAACGGTTCCTGTCGAGGTGTAGTTGTGGTTGCCGAAATTGTAGTGGCAAACTGATCAATATCCAAACTTAGACTTTCTCCTTCTTCATCAGAAGGATGCAAGTCTTCCTCTAATATCAGGTTAGGAGACAGAGTGACAAAGGGAGCTTCTGTCTGCAATTCAAGAATCGCAGGAGGGGTTGGTATGTAGTCACGTACAAGTTCACCAGTTTCATTGTGATGAATGGTTTCAATCTCATGCGTAATGATGAGCAATTCGTCTTCCTCTCGTTCTTGATCTGATGGCTTGGGATCACCAACAGAGATTACCCCGTACTCATCCTGGGTGTCGATTGGAGGAGGGCGGAGTTCGCTGCTTGTTGTTGGCCAACTACTTTGACTTGCCGTCTCTTTATCCACAACAGCTGTGGAATCCAGCAAAGTCACAAGGTTGCTTCCTTTCTCCATTGTGGTAAGTGGAACCAGCAGCTGAGGCTTTTCTGTCTGTGGCTCCTCAATCACAACTTCAAGCTCATTATGGGAGTCACCAGACTGGGAACAGATCAAGACAAAAAAACATATGCTTATCCTTATGCGTAAGGACTGGTTTATACTTCATAGCGATCAGTCATCGCATCAATCGTATTGGCTCCCAACTGCAATAGTGTGATCTAGTTCATACAAAGGTTGGCCGGTTTCGCTTGCGACTGTCTACGACAACTGCAACAAACTTCTGAGTGGCATTTATACTTTTTATGTCTGATTTTCCCTAGCATTTTATTTATTTTATTTTTCAAGTGATATCCTGTATATGGATCTTTAAGAGTCTCTCTCTCTGTCTCTCTCTCTCTCTCTCTCTCTCTCTCTCTCTCTCTCTATATATATATATATCTATCTATATATATTTATAGATATAGAACTTCTTTTTTTTCATACGCGATGTTTTTCTGAAGCTTACATCTATGTAGGTGGTACTGTCCATCAGCTTCTTTTTTATTTTAAAAGACTCAACATACTAAATAACTATATTTCTTTAAAAAAAAACGAGTTAAATTAGAAATGATTTGCCAACTGCTCCACATCCTAATGGAATATAGCTGAAGTTACAGTTCCATTAAAAAGTAAATATGCTGTAGGAAATGTTTTTATTTTTTGGAACTTAAAATGAAACAATGTCTAACCCCTCTCATGTTTCAAATGCAGTTATAGCGACCTTTTCTTTGAAATCCTGAGAAGTGAAAAAGGGATTGGAAGTTCAGGTTGAATGGTGCAATAAGCAGACTTTTGTACTACGGGGGTAAAACTTCAATCGTGGATGATGTCATCAGCTTGTGTCACATTTTGCAGCAATCAGGGAGATTCCCTTCTAATGGCCATGCAACCAATGCCACCCGAGCGATTTCAAATCACTATGAAATATTAACCAGCCCTACATTTTAGGAATATCTGGACATTTGTTTGATGCATTAGTTTAGAGTATTGGGAAAAAGACATTTTAAAAACTATAAAAATGATGTAAAACCAAACAATTTGTAGTATCTGTCCAGTCTCTTACCTTAGTTGGTTTAACAGTGGAGATGGTCAGTGATGGCAGGGTTTCTTCTGTTCAGGGAAGAATGACATTTTAGAATGGGACATTTTAGGAAAACACCTCAGTAGGTAAAAGTGGTCAACCTGGCAAACCTAATTATACAACAAATAAATACATAAAACAAACAGTCATCAAACTGCTCATGAAAGACATGACGTAAGTGTTTCGGGGGTATTGTGTGAGTGCTTTTTGTAGTGACAAATAGAACTGATGTTGATACTTTTGTTAAAACACTTAGACCCCAGGTTAAGATGGACTTTAAATGAAGGCTATATGGACAACATCAAACATCATGGTATAGAGGAAGATGATGTTCAAGCCAATTTAAACTCACCCTCAAACAGAAAATTTCGAATTGTTTACTTTTTTAACTGAGCTGAATTGTTTGATTCCAAATATTCATGAATGCTATGTCAGCTGGTGTCTGGGGTCTATACCTGAGGGGTTTATAGTAAGACTTCTAAGTCCTTTCACTTTATTGTCCTTGGCTGGCTTTTAACTAACTGGACGATTGATGAGCTATTTTCTTTTTTTTTTTTTAACTTGTCCTGTCCAACAGCTGGGCAGACAGATGACAACTGAGGGCCTCTTATGTTGGACATATTTTACTTTAACAACAGGTTAATTAATTAATCTTCAGACAAAGCAGAGGAATGTCTGAATAAACCCCTTTTGTTAATTGAGGCCAAACTTTATTCCTTTTAATCATATTTGAAAATCTTTGGTGTTGGACCGGACGGAAAAGGAAAGAAGGGAATAAGAGAGAGGGATGTTAGAGGGGGGGGGGGGGACAGGAGGGTGACAATAGGAGGGGGGGGGGGGGTTTAAAACCACGCAGCAGCCTAAAGCAACAAGCTCACTGGTCGCCCAACATCACGGCAAGGACCCACCCCACAGGGACACCGATGCCCCCTGCTCAGGTGTAATGTGATCCCCCTGCCTGCGCGGAGAGAGCACCGCCGGGCCCAGGAAATCAGCACCCAGGGGACACGGCCGCCGTTGCCAAGGGCCCAGTACCCCCCATCAGGGATGGGGTAGGGGACAGATTGAATGTCGAATTCCTTTGTCTTTATCTTATTTTTTTGGATTCTAAATTGTGTTATTTAAGTGAAACTGCTTTTCTTTGTGTTTTGATTTTTCCTTAGGTCCCACCTTCCTTGCAAAATGTGTGTGTGTGTGTGTGTGTGTGTGTTTTTTTGAGGGTGTGTGTGTGCATGTGTGTGTGTGTTTGTGTTTGAATTTATATTTTGAGGAGTAAAAGGTGTGTGTACTAAGGGGGTGCAGTTAAAATTGGTGGGTTGGGCACTGAGGGGACATCTCCTGATTACTTACAGTAATTTCCCTCACCCTCCCCACCAAGGGGCCCTAAATGTCTAAGGTGCGGTTGAAATTAGCTAGATGAGCTAATTTCAAAGATTCATGCAATGCCAAGCCTCAGCTTGTTAGGTTTTACCCTGAATTAAAAGAACAGCCCAGACTGCATTAGTAAACTCTCCAATTACCTCTTCATTGCCTATGAATGGTCTCATTGGGGAACATGCCATCATGTCTTTTGTTATCCTGATGATCTCATCTTAAATGATCCTAAAAGCCTGAGCAAAGTCATCCATTCCAGGAACGAGGAGCTTGTCTTGGAGGTATTAAGACTTCATTGTCAAGCACATTTAACTTTCAAACTTTGGTTAAAGTCGTTGCCATTATAAGTTATTGATGCTCTAACTCTGGAGGATTTGACCTTAAATAAAAATTTTACTGTGGTGAATCTTAACTGTCAAATAGGTCTCTACAGAGGATTTTTTTTTACTTGTGTCTCATTGTTACTGTTAAAACATCCCTCTCTAGAGTAATGACAAACAGCGGTCCATATACTGATTCCATCCAAGCTCGATTACAAAAAATTTAAACCAGATATTCAGAAAAACTCAAAAGATCTTAAAATGCCAGATTAATAACATGTATGGCAAAGTGGGATCGGGTCTTTATTCTGACACCTTGTAAATGTTTGTGTAAATGTGTTTTTATTTCTTTATTTCTTCTACTTATAAACTCTTGACTGTCTGAGTCTAGGTTATGCTAGTGATCCAATTGGTCAGTACAGACCTGAATACCTCTCCCCTTTAGAAAGGACATTTGTTCCCCTTATTCCACTTCCCTAAACTTATTGTAACCCTATGTACCCAGTGTCTACCTCTTAACCTTATAACTTATGCATTGCATTTATGCATCCATAAGAAATTTTAAGTGTACCAAATATTTTATCCTTTAAGATTTTGCACTACTTTTTTGGGCTCTTTGTCATTTTTATTCTTCTTTTTGTTGATCACACTCATTTAGCCATTTGAATGAAGATCCAAAATGTCTGTCAGAACAGTGAGCAGAAATGTCTCAGAGGGGATGTTACCAGATGTTACGATACCTGGATAGAAGTTCAGTGAGTCCAGGTTGACTGGTAGAGATGCCTCTTCACGCAAAGCCTTAGTCACTATTTCCCTGAGTAAAGAATCAGCTGAGGACTCTGGTGAACCCGTTTTCATCTCCAAGTTAATTCGAGGGGAATTGTTCTCAAATATAAGAGAATAATGTACAGAGATTCCTCCCGGCCTGTGAAAATAGGAATCGTCACAGACTCTGAAGCACATAACACAAGTTTAAAGTTGTTTTTCTCAAGTTGTCATGTTAACATCACCATATAGTCGCTTCACTTTTTTTTTGTTTAGTGAATATATCAGTCAGTTAAGCCATCAGTCTTTAAGAAAATTGAAACTTGTTAAAAAAAATAACAACAGCCAATGCTCAACCAAAAACTAAAGCATTAAAAAACAAAAAACAACTGGACCCCTCAATGAATAACAAGTTCAGTTTAAAAATGAATACATTTATTTAAAAACAACCTTGTGTCTGTCGTTGTTTTTGTGGAAACGCTCGTGTCAGCCTGAGAGAAAGCTGTGAATCCTTCATAGATTAGAGGACAAGCTCCCGCTGAGGCCTTGGCTGGATGTTATTGGCCATGACAGCACTAGAATCCACAGGGGAGTATAATTATTGGAGGGTGCTGTCCAACAATTACTGCCTCCACACATCTCCACGCTGTTCTGCACACCTGCTTTATCTAATGCTGAAAAGAATGTGATCCAGCAAACTTGGAAAAAAAAAAAATCCAAAACAAACCAGGACACGATTGATGGAAACCATCCTCCTAACAATGCCCCGTTTAGTCAATAAGCCTAACTAACTTTGGGAATATTTAGGCTGAACCATTGTTGCCTGTGAATCAAACAAGGACCCACATTAGCAGATCTGCAAACTACACACAGGGCCATTAGAAAGCTTGTCCATTCTGTCACTTACCCATCTGAGTCCTGTGTCTCGCTTGCATTGGGAGAGAATAAAGTATTAAAGCAGGAAATGAAAGTGTAACAGGAGAAATCATAAGAAATCAAAATAAGTATTCTAATGCAAAATGATACAGTAGAGGCGTGCAGCTGAAACTAATTCTACAATTATTTGCCATGCCTTCTTTATTGAGATAAGACAAAGGATAAAAAAAGCAATTTTTTTCCTTTTTGTTTAGTCAGACGTTGCACAAAACATTTGCTTATTATCTGGTAAAATCCTAATTCATTCAAATGAATGTAGATAGTCAACTCACTTAATGGTGGAAAAAAAAGTCACTGCAGAAACCTTTGCTACTGAGGCAACTGAACATTTAATTGCTCTATAGTTTATATCCTTGTCAACTTGAACTTATAGATCATGTTCTTACCTAATTCCTACAACACTGATTGCTTTGAACCCAGGAAGTTTGTCGAAAACATGCAGCATCTGTAAAAGAAAAATGACTTAAATATGATCGATGTCACAGAGGAGCTCGCTCATCATCATTACTCCTCTCCCATAGCAGAGGCTAATGTAATTAACTCTCAGCTGCCAAACGGGAGCTTATTAGTTAGCTGTCAATGAGTCAGAGTAAAAAAGGATCGCATGAATGGGAAACGCTCATTGATATCTATCTTTGGTCAAGTTAAGCCCACAGACACTCTTATGACATAATCGTCTTTAAGGAACTAAGGCTCTAGCAGGTAACATCCTGTTAAGAATCGCGTGTGACTCTAAATGATCTGAGTACCTATGAGTTAGGTGCTGACACGGAGATGCATGATTTCTTCAAATAACTCCTATTGTGGAGTTGGAGAGAAGGAAGAAAATCTTCAGCAGACAGGTGTAAATCTTCTCTCTTTCTTTGGGTACGACCTTTGTGCCCTAGGGTTTAAGCTGCTTTACCATCAGCCTGAGCCTACAAGCTAGCAGCAGCTTCATACAGTGGCAAGATGGAGAAAAGTAGGAAGGAATTGCCTTACTGTGTATGACATTTGAACTGCACTTATTGATTCTTCAATAAGACACAAAAAAGATGAGTACGGGTGTAATCGTGCAACAATTCTTTTACATTAAGTATGGTATACTACATATTTCTCAATGTAAAGACTGTTTGTGCCTTAATGACTGAAGACACACTGGGCATATGACCGATGTTCAAAAGGTGCTAAATATGGGTTCTTGATATGGTGTTCACACTGGACAAGCAGGGAGGGGCTTCTTCTTTTTCTACTGCTTACTAACGCATTTGACATTTTACACATTGGTGTAAAATGTCAAAGTGGTGCATATTTAGCTAGCTTTTTCTTTCACAGCTGTATTCTGATATTTGAAAGAGTCATATAATTCCATCTGGAAACAAACCGCAGCTATTAATGTCTCCTCTATGATCAGTTTTTAAACTGCTGCATTTCCATTAATGAATAGGGACCCCCTCCATACGTCACTACAAAATCCTTGATTGGTCAATGTTTCACTTGGTTCAACTTTCAAAGCGCTTTCAGCGTATGTAGAGCCCGAAAACGGTTGAACGTGCGTTGTTGAGGGTGGTGTGAATGTAGCTTTAATAGTTCAGTTTATCAGCGATGTAATTGCAGAACTGGATAATATAGTTGCATTATATAAATGGGTACAAAAAAGTGCAAAGTTGTTTTTTTAATGTTTCGTCTTGCTTATTTAATTGTCCCTGTGATCTTGAATATGCTTTTGCATTGAGTGATTTGTTTATGTGATTAACGGCCACTGCACTATAAGCTTGAAAACAAACACAAAAATTGTAGGAATACATTTTTATAAAATGATATTTTAATCACCCCATTCAACATCCAACACATACAGTAAATTCTGTTTTGTATTGTTTGACAAGGGAAAAAATAACAAATGTAAATGTTTGATTGCCTCATTGTTGGGAAGTTTTGTGCTAACAGTCAGTTCGACTCCAAAATCCTCTTTTTTAATTCATGGACATAATGCATTTGATTGCCTTATTATTAGATATAAAATTTGGGAAGACTTGGTAGTAAAATATCAGTTATTGACATTACTCTACATTAAAGTGCAAAGAAAGCAATTAAAGAGTTATTTTTACCTTCAGTGTTTAGTACTGTTTGAAATAATATAGTCATCAGTAACTAATACTAATTTACCTATAACTCTAAACAATGCACAGATAAATGAACATTTTTTCATCCTAATTTTTTTCTGCTTTTTTTATTGGTTTTAATACACACATTATTGAATCATTTTAGACCTAATCAAGTTTTTTAATTAACCACCTATTATTTTCTTCTATATTTTTTTTTTATTATTCTGCTGGGAAGATGTTTACATTTTGCCTCAATGGTGCTTTTCCTTATTTGTTTACCTCAAACCAATAACTTTTTGTCCTTCGTGGCTCTTACCTGTTCACTTGTTGATAAGAATTTAACATTTTTCTTTTGTAATAAATGAGACTAAACCTTTTGATCAGTCGTTTTCAAGTTGTGAAATAACCTCTGGTGTCATTTTACCTCCAAGGCTAAAACAAAATCCTATACTGCTGCCCTTTGCTCTCTGGGATACGGACAACAAGAGGATAACCAAAAAGGACATACGGACTGGGAGAGACCTCTTATTTTTCAAAATAAAACGTCATGTGGAAACATTAGCTTTGGACATGCTTAGAATGAAAACCTGTGTGAAGGAAATAATATTCTATTTGTTTCTGCTCTGCAGCATTAATGCTGCTCACAGGATTTTCAATTAACACTTCAACCAGAGTGGAAAGCCAGGAACACAACAGAAGCACAATGCTCTGCTGCACTTGTTATCAGCATCATGTAGATCATTATTATTAGAGCCTACAAAGGAGTAAATCAGCCGAATGTCGTTCCTATAAGTCATGGTAACTTCATTCTTTGCTGTAAAGGCACAAGGATGTCAAGTGAGTCAATGATCACCAGATTTATGTAATCTAAATAAAAAAACCCAAGGCTGCCTGATTTAGTCTCATTAACAGACAGGAATCTAGAATTAATATCTGCAGTGGCTAGAAATGGCCAAAAGAAACCATGAAACTGTTGAACCAAAACGAGCTCCTTTTTCAGCAACTTGAAGAGTGCAATTTTAAAGTGGACATATTTAGGGGCGAAATAAAGGATTTTATACAAACTGTGTGACATGAAATGTTCAAAACAGTAGAAAGCTGGAAAGAAGTCCCACCTGGTCCTGCAGATGCTGAGCCAGGTCAATGTACTGAGGCGAGTCTGGGTCATCCAGGAGCTCCCTGTAACCCGGATCCACCAGATCAATGCTGAACTCCACAATATGTTCCGGCGGACTCTCAGGGACCACGTTGGGAAGCTCAGTGTCCTGGAGAGCAACAGAGAACAGCTAGGTAACAGCTAGAAGCAGCAGCTATGGTCAGCTTTCCGTTGACGAGGAGCCTGGGGTCAAAAAGTGGCAGCGTTTCTGTTTGGTGTGATGAATGTTTTGCTGCAACACTTCAGCATCAATCAAGGTCAAAGTAAAGGGCATGCTTGTGCACACAAGTAGGTCATAAATAGAACAGTGAACTCCATGTGCCCTTAAAAAGGCCAACAAGTTCTTATACGAACCAACCCCAGTGACAGACTAAATCTGCAAGTTGATGGAAGCGGCCTGGGCTCAAAGAATTGATGGCAATAAGGGGGAATTACCTGTGTCTTTGTGTACTTTGTGCCATATTTTTTTAATGTAATTAGAAGAAAGTGGTTTGAAAACTTTAAAAACAATCAGACATTACTGCAAGATTCTCAGTCGTCCAAAGAAATGAGAAAACTGTTGTCTCTTTTTTATTTTTTAAGTCCTAAATTAAGGAAGAGAAATTGCTTAGGTGTAGCCAAGAAATCCCAAAAGCCATTTGAAGTTTGTTTTCGAGGATACGTTTCAGTGTATGCCTGACAAATGCACGGCTCAACTTACTGGCCCCAGTTAGGCTTACAAACAGGTAAGAGAGAAACGGCAGGTGATAGTACACACTTAAGGAAGAAATGGGATTGAAGTGACTTTAAACGTGGTTGTTGGTGCCAGATTGGCTGGTCTGAGGATTTCAGAGACTGCTGATTTACTGAGATTTTCACCCACAACCACCTCTGGGGTTTACAGAGAATGGTCTGAAAAAGAGAAAATATCCAGTGAGCTGCAGTTCTGTGGGGGAAATGCCTTGTTGATGCCAGAAGTCAGAGGAGTATGACCTGACTGGTTCCAGCTGATAGAAAGACAACAGGAACTCAAAGAACCATTGGTTACAACTGAGGTCTGCAGAAGAGCATATCTGGAAGCACAACACATCTAACCTTGAGGAAGATGGGCTACAGCAGGAGAAGCAGCAGCCGTCAGCTAAGAACAGGAAACTGAGGCTACAATTCACACAAAATCACCAAATCTGGACAATAGAAGATTAGAAAAATGTTGTCTGGTCTGATGAGTGTTTCTGCTGTGACATTCGCAGGGTCAGACTTTGATGTCAACAACATGAAAGCATGGATCCATCCTGCCTTATATCAGGCTGGTGGTGGAGGTGTCATGGTGTGGGAGATGTGTTCTTGACACCTTTTAGTACCAATTGAGCATGGTTCCAACGCCACAGCATATCTACCGTAAGTATTGCTGCTGACCATGTCCATCCATTTCTGACCACAGTGTACCATGTTCTGATGGCTGCTTCCAGCAGGATAAGGCGCCATGTCATAAAGCTGGAATCATCTCAGAATGGTTTCTTAAACATGACAGTGAGTTCACTGAACTCAAATGACCTCCACAGTCACCAGATCTCAACCCAATAGAATCACCTTTGGGATGTGATGGAACAGGAGATTGGCATCATGGATGTACAGCCGACAAATCTACAGCAACTGTGTGATGCTGTCATGTCAGTATGGACCAAACTCTCAGAGGAAAGTTTCCAGTACCTTGTTAAATCTATGGATGAATATATCACACAAGTTTGACACACAACTGGAAAGCAGCTTAAAAAAGAATGTGGGCCTGGGAAGGTTCAATTAAAGATGTACCAACTTCAACTCCCCCCAACAACAACAACAACAAATATTTTTTCAGAAACTTTTCTGATTTTCTTGGATCAATTTTGACCATATCTACATAAATGACAGCTTCCATGAGCTTTTTTTCTTTTTTTTTTTTTACAATGCTGCGTTCACACCAAACATGATTTGAATGGTGAATCTTCATCCTCTGCCTCTGTTTTCACACATGGGAAATTTGTTGCTGTGCTCAGAATCTAGATGTTTTCACCGTGTGTGGGTGAAGCCATTATTAAAAGTTTGTAGTCTCATCACTACATGTCAGCCTTGACTGTATATCTCATTTACAATACATGGAAGGCGGGGATGATGTTGAGAGATCAGGCTTATTTACTTTGGAGAGCTCTAAAGCATCGGTAAACATCTCTACATCTGGGTTAGTGACATCATTCAGAGGTTCTACCTGTACAGTGAGGTTCACTATCTAGAGCTAGTCTGAATGGTGGATGCTTTTAGCGGTACCTCCAACTCTCTGTCACCCAGTTGACAACTTGCTGTCCTGCATTAGTCAGAGGAAGAAAAAACAAAAACTCTCTGGACCTTTCATTAGTCTTGATGGAAAAAAGAAAAAATATCATAAAGTTCAAGAGGTTAAAAATCAGATCGAATCGAGTTGTCATATACAATCAATGATTGTGCTGCATGACCTCTGATTGTGTCTCACATAATATTAAAACAGGCCGCCCCAGCCGCGCAAATTGCGTTCAGTGTGAACGCAGCTTAATTTTAAGTACCAGCGCGTTTGGATCCGTTTTATTTTTGTCCAGCACTGCTTGTCATCAGATAATGGTGAAATCCTTAAAGTGCACACACTGTCACTCATTCCTATTGGAAGCAAAACAAAACAGTGGGGGGACACACCCCTGAGGGAAACTCTTGGAAGATAAAAGGGAGACAGATAAAACACATATGACTTTTATCTCTTCTCACCTGTCAGTTGCACTAAATAAACCAGCTAATGCTATAATAACCCCACGTCAGTGCTGTCAAAACTGGAGAAACCTATGACATAAAATATAAAAATCACCTCAGATAACACACTGTATAGATAAAAGTACTTTTCTGAATTATGGGGTTTTTAACTTAACTCAATTTTGAGGCTTTTATAGAGTCGTCAACAGATCCACCTTTGCATGAGAGAGCTTTTCTTCTGACATCAAATTGCATTTGATGACTTTATTCCTCCCATTATCTTTCCCAGTCTGATTTCTTTTATAGTTGAGCCACTTTTTTTTGTCACACAGCCCACTGAGATTCAACCACAATCAGTTGATTAAGCACATAATAACGGACCTTCATGAAAAAGGGGTTTACAGTCTTTTTCACCACCTCTGATTGAGACTTCTGTTTCCTGCCAATTCATTTTCATGCACTGGTTAATAGAAAAAACCCAGTTAGGCCAGAATCGAATCTACTGTATGTTCATTTCCTACTAATATTCCTTTGCTTTCTGTAAAAAGAAAACACAAGAACATTCATGTGTGCAGAGATACAGAAAAAAACAAAAATAAATTCAAATAAAATAAAATAATGTATCTTTAAAAAATTTAGAGCAAAACCAAGGTAGATGTATAAAAATAAAAATGTTACTGTTAAATGACATCAGAATTAATTATTTAGTACCTTGGATTAAACACGTTTGTTCTGGTTTGAACATCTTGTTATCCACAGGTTAAAGTTTGTTATTCTGCGTGTTTTCAATCAAAGGGACATGTGATGTCTGACATGTATTACTTTAAAATCTAATTTATTTTGAAAGTTTCATCGTACTAAAAGCATTTTTTTTTTTTTAAAAATAACAGTGCACTTTGTATAGCGTGGTCACAGTATTGCTTGGTTTAGTTGTATCAATCTCTTTTTTTAAGTGTTGCAAACATGGATGGTAGTTATACAAGTATAAGCTAATGTGGCAAATTTGTAGAACGTCTTAAACAAGTTCTAGGATTACTGAATGCAGTTAATAAAGTCTGACAGACTTATCTTTGACAAAAGTGGGACAACACATCATTCATTGACAGTGCGCCTTATAATCCGTTGTGAGATTTGTGGACTAATGCTACAGTCACAAATAGAACTGCCACCATGCGATGGGAAGGCACAGGCAGATATTTGAGAATCATTGGCATAGCCACGAATGCAGACGGCAGGTAGTCAGGCGTCAGTCAGTTAGGCAGGGGTGATGCCATTTTGAAATCAGGCGACAGCTAAGCGGCCACAGGGCGGTGGCAGCCTGATCACCAGCTGGCAGCATCTCTGATTGGATGATGTGTAAATGTCTCCAGATAAATCAAGTGCCGCCAGCCGCCCAGTAGCCCAGCGATTCATAAAAACTGGGCCATTCCACACCACTGGTCATTTGCAACTCAGATTTTTAGCACACATCATAATTTTGTCAATTTACAAATTTTTAGACAACATGCCTCCAAAGAACCCCACCAAGGGCAAGAAAACAAAGGTCCAAGTGGTCCAACCACAGCAGGAGTCTTCAACGGATGAAGACACAGGAGCAGGGGGGGTGGCTGGAGGGGGGCTGTCTGAAATCAGCCGATCATCAGACGATTTTGGGAACCTTGAAGACCCTCATATCAGTCAATTATCACGCCCCTGCCTCCTGCCTGTCACTGGACTGCCACCGTGCGACCTCCAAAAGAGTCTTGGCGCCACTAACCAATATCAAAAAAATCGTCCGGTCCTTGTAAAATTTTAACCCTTTCTTAAAACCTCTGCGGCCACTGCACGGTGTGTAAAAATGCAACTGCTGCCTCTCAATTACAAATGCCGCCACCTGCCAATTTTGCTGAATACCTCACATTTAGGTTGCAGCAGGGTGGCATTTTGGGATATGTGACCATATTTGGAGCAACTTTAAAAAAACTTAGCATCGACTTTATATCATGTTAGTTTCTTCCTACATGACCAAATACGAACTTATTCACTGCCAACCCCAGCACCACAGAGTACAGGAAGCTGTCATCACTCTTGAAACAATGTGTTACACTGCGGCAAACATACAAGACGCTCAGATTGAATCTGAAAGTAGGAACAAAGCAGCTGAGCTGCTGGTAAATAAGTTCAGCAGGTAAACCATCACTCGCAGCTTGTGAGCTGTTAGCAAAACGGCACAAACAAAGCACAGATACCTTCCTGCGAATAATAGAAGGTCATGCATCATTCAATGTCTAACCGCACACTGACAAACTAGAATATTTTTGAAAGGTTTTTGCACAGCTGGCTTTCTGAAGGCACTTGCAGAGTCATAATCTTAGTTCGGTGAAGCAATCGATTTCTGTTGATCCCAAAGCATTTTATAAAGGTGAATGTGAAACAATAAAAACTTGCTAAAGGTCAGAAACCTCACAAAAACTCACAAAAAAATTTTTCCAACACTTTTTTGTGGCAATACCTCATCACCCATCAGCCAGTTCTTGTCATCCCCACAAGTAGCCTACAGGGCTGTTCTGAGTTTCTGTTTTTCTTGTTGTCACAAGAAAAGGCTTTAGGTAATCAACTATATTAACTCTTGTGCTATCCTAGCCACTTTAACATTGGGAGTTGGGTCATTTAGACCCCACAAGACAGTGCACTAAATCTTTTTTCTTCATGATTTGTGATCTTCACTGGTGTCTATGGACTACATGAAATCCTCTTCACCTTTATCCACCTGTGTCATGCTAGGAATAACACGTCAGTGTAAGGATCAGATCATCTGGACCCCTTAGGATAGCACAAGGGTTTAGTAAAACGACAACAAAAAAACCAATTGCTGAAGATTCACCACTCAACTAATTATTATATTCTAAGAAAAAAGCTCCTAAATCTGGATAGGTGTGAATTACAAAATCCTGAAGACTTGTGATCAATCAGAATATTTGGAAACCTCATTTTTAACAGATAAACAAATTGAAATAACTGTGTTCAACAAAAAATATTACAAAGATCCCTCATAATGACTAAAAATGCAACATCTTTTTACTACATCAACTCTAAGGTCCCCGAAATGTACTCCAGAAGATAGCAATTTAAAAATCTCCACATCAACAACTAATCCCATTAGGATTCCTAGATGACGAATACTGAAGTTAAAGTCCCACTCCAATCATCTTATGATCTATTTTCAAAGTGCTCCCAGTGGTATTTTAGTTGGATTATGCCGTTTTTAGCCAAAACTACTTACTACTACTATTACAAAACTACATACTGTGCAAAACTTACTGCCCCTCACAACCCCAACCTAACATTAAGGCTGCAACAAAAATGGTGAGCAATATCTGAGCTATCCAGCCGTACAGTTTTAAGGCCAGATTCCAGTTCAGACAAGGAAAACAAAAGATGTACATGGATTAATCGGTCTGGAGCATCAGAATGGAGCAGAGCAATTTGGCCCGCCCATTTCAGTTGCTGCATCACACCCATTATGACTTGAATAAAGAAATAATAGGAAATGCAGTTTTAATCTTAAATCTTTCAGGTATGTCGTCCATCATAAGAAAATTGCGACAAAAACATGTTAAAAAGGCAATTTTCACTAGAATGGGTCTACACTACTGCACTAGATTTTAGCCAAGAGGCACATGGATCGTTAACATTTCCATTAGCCAAACTGAAAGAAGCACCACTCCCGACTCGGGGAGGTAGTGACAAAAAATAACAATACAGGACTCTTTCGAGGCCCTGTAATTGGAATGAGTACACTTTAAATCCTTTAACGAGGATCCATTGGAGGGCAAGTCTGGTGCCAGCAGCTGCGGTAATTCCAGCTCCAATAGCGTATCTTAAAGTTGCTGCAGTTAAAAAGCTTGTGGTTGGATCCACTACAAGCACTATTTCAAGAGGTCAGATAAAAAGACATTTGAAGTGGGTCTCATGTATCACTTGATTAGATAACAATGTCATTGATACTTTCAACTCCAAAGCCTTCAAATACCTATTTGATATCGGGTCATTATTTTTCTACACATACAGTATTTTTTCTAAATGCACTGGAAATTATGACAATTACTCATTTTTATAGTCTAGATTTTTTAATTTAAGTCAGTTACTGTGTTTTGATTAGGCTGCAAGCACAAACTAATTCCAAGTTTTACTGTTCGCACCTCTTGGAGCACAGCAGTAGACTGGGTGTGGTTGAGGGCTGGGCTTGGAATAAAAAAGGGCGTGGCCATAATGGTGACAAATTCCGGTGCTGCTGTCAGGGCCGTCGGCTGGGTCGGCAGACCTAAAGCGACATGAGAGAACCTTTGGTTACAGTGTACCTTAACCACGTTACAATACGTCAAACAAGATGTCATGAGGACATAAACTTAGGGCATAACACAGGAAAAAGCAACAAGTTTAAAGCTAAAACAAAACATTTTCTTCCTTCTTTGAGATAATAAAGCATATTCTAAACCTTTTTATTTATAATAAAACATTATTTGCTCTATATCTGTAAACTAAATTACAAATCACAGTGTAGATAATGCGATAGTCACAGAATAAATATGAATAAAAAAACCCAGTAAATTAAAGTAGAAAAAAAACACAAAAGCAGGAGTATAAAAATCAAAGCTGTTAAAAAAGTGATACCTGTGGTTTGAAGGAGACTTTGGGTTGTTGGGGGGTTCACCACAACTCTGTAGAGGAGGAATAATGTGCAAGAAGTTCACCAAAAAATCTCTACAAAGAATAACACCATTTAAGTCTTTAAAGTCATTTAAAAGAAAAAAAACTCTTTAAAGTACTCAGTATGCAGCTTCAAAACATTGAAATACGTCTGAATTATTCAAAAACAGAAAAAGTATCATCTTCAGTTTGGTACAACTCTTCCAACAATTCTCTCATTGACCAGTGCAGCTGTGTGTTTCTTTTTAACGCTATCTTTGTTCTGAGGAAACAACCATCAGAATCGGTGAAATGAAGCTGTACATTTCTTTCAGCTCACATCTGGACAGGAACACCTTGTGCTTGTTTGCCAATTGGATTTTAGAGCGACGTAAGGCAGATCAGCAGAAGTTTTTTGTTAAATCATTTGTTCTTTCCATTTACTGTTAAGATCTACCATTGTTGGCAGTCTAGGTCATTTTATATATATTTTATATATATATATATAGGTAATTCCACAATGATCATCTTTTGATCTATTGTAAAATTGTCCCTGTGGTCTTTTAATCATGATTTTGCCATTATAGCCAAAAAAACAAAAACAGAATTTCTGCAGAGCGGCAGGAGTTCATCAGAAATTTGGCTCTGAGATGTGAGCGGGACCGTTGGTGCGGAGCAACCCCCCCCCCCCTTCAGCATCCATAACTTCTTTGTTAACACACTCTCCTGATACCTTATAGCCTCCCAACACTCCCACCTTAACATCAAGATGGAGTGTAAGCAATATTGGAGCCATCCAGTCGTACAGTTTAAATCCAGATTCCAGCTCAGAACAGGAAACAAAGACGTTCATGAATCTATTTGTCTGCAAGTGGATGCATCAGAATGGAGCAGAGAAGAGATCTTGTGGCCCATCCAGTGTATTTTTTACATTACAAATGTGTTTTTCAAATGTTTTTTTTCATCTGCTCCTGATTCACAAGAATTCAAACAGATAAATACTCAAACATGCAATTTAAGTGAAATTTTCTTAATATATGTCCCCTTTTATCAGAAAAAAGCCACAAAAACATGTTAAGAACACTAAAATCATGATTTTTGTTGGCGAGGGTCTTTAAAACAGTGAGATATTAAATATTATGACAAAGAATAGTTGGAGAAAAAGTTATCGTTCAATTTGATTTGAAGCTGATTTTTTGAAGATATTTGGAGTCTGTTTTTCTGATCTACACGTTATACATTGTGTGCTTTATAACCAAAACCGAAAAGTGAAGCAGTTTTTTCTCTAAAAATATATATAGTTGGAAGACGTCTTTGAAGTTAAAAGAGCAGCTTATAAACCTATAAAGCAGCAACATGCAAGACAAAACAAAATCACTTCTTACTGTGATGGAGGCTTTCTGTTTCTGAGACGGTTGATCCTCTGTAAACAAAAATCCAAATGATCAGTCAGTCACTGTTGGGGCTGCAGAACAAACTCTTTCCCTCGCCACGGTTTCATCACCTTTGTGAAAATGAGCCACCTGATAATTTTGTTTGTGATAATAATGCAGCCTGTCAGAGAGTGCTGTTCACATTTCTGGGTATTTTACTTAGACAGATCAGGAATCTGAAAGTGGGGGAACATTTGCAAACTACCTGCTGTTTCTCACATTTATGGGTTTTACTAATCTAAGATTGTACCAGAAATATCAAAAACTGGGACAGTAAAAAGACAAATTCCATGAAATTCATTTAATGGCTAAATCACCCTGTTAGTTGCTGAAGTTATTGAAACCTTATTTTATTTTTTACATTTTTTTTCAAACAGCAATATTGCACGGCGCATAAATAGCTCCCACACAGCTCAACAATTACATGCAAATTGTTTTGTGGTGAAATATTTTCAATTTCCTGATGTTAAATGAGTTTGTGTGGTGCTTACAGCACAGAGAAAAAAAACAGTATGTAACCACATCTCTCGCAATTCACTCTTATTGGCCTGTGAGATGCTACTAAAATGCAACAGGATATCAATAATGCAATGACAGTAAATATGGTTTCTTCTTTGAATTTTGACCCAGCTGTCCAACCGTAGCTTCTGTTTTTGTGAGTAAATGATTTTGCTTAAAACTTTTAAACCCCTTTGTTTAAAAAAAAAAAAGATTACGGTATTAAATTAAAAATGATTTTTTATGCCTTCAATTGGTAAAACGCCTTTTTAAGTAATCAGTATTATTCTTTAATTATGAAGCAAAAACATCCAGAGTTTTTACAATTTTTGCAGAGTTTTTAAATTAAAGTTTGTTACCAACATATTTAAGCACATAATAAAAGTCTAACATTATCCCAAACTTGGTTTCATTTCAATTTCCAGGTAAAACTTGCATTTCCTGTATCAACAGTTTCCTCTAGTTTTCTTACACTTCGAATCATGGTGATGTGCTCTTCGGAAGCGCTAAAGTTTTTGGCGAGGTCAGAGATGCAGAGTGACTCCTGCTGACAGGCGTGAACCCATCTCTGGTACTCGGAGGTGCCGGGGATTCTGTCAAAAAAGATCCTGAACGCCTCCCACACAGCCTCCTGACACACTAGCAAGACAAACACACAAACACTGCCTCTTGAATGCACAACAAATGTTTTTTTTAAACCAGTTAAGGACTGAAAGTGTATTAGCAAGTCATCGTCATCATCACATAAGCAAGACTTTCTTAATTTACTGCTTCTTTTTTTGTTTACCGGGACAGCCAACGTAACATTTCCAATGACTTTTTTAAGACAAACGCTAATAAAGAAGGCTATCTATTTCATCAAGAAAAAAATTTAACACTTGAAAATACTTATTCAGGGTGAAGCCTTTTAAAAATACAAACATATTGGACACTGAAAAGAAATAATAGAATAAAAGTTAAAAAATATGTAACTTAAACAACCTAGCCAGAATAATATGATGTTAAATGTTTAAATCTTTAAAAACCTCTTGTGGAGCTGCACTCTACAAAAAGAAAAAAAATCTATCTATTCGTCTGTCTGCCTGTCTGTCTGTCTGTGTGTGTATGTATTATTGTATGACTGTGTGTGTGTGTGTGTGTGTAGGTGTGTGTGTGTTAGCCATTCTCTCCTAAACTCCACTACTTCTTTTTAGAAATCTGAATATTTAATATTATGATGATAAATCAAGTTGGCAGTTCATTTATTTCTAGGGAAAACTATTAGGGGAAAAGTTCTGAAAATGTAACTTTAATTTTTCAGGTGATTGAGAGTGTTCATTTGTAATGCTTCCACTTATTTTGTTTTTCATGTTGATTTAGTTGATTTCACTTATTTAGATGAAGCTTTTCTGTGCTGCTATATCATTTCAAAAGATGATTAAGTTAATGCACTGACAGACTTTTTAAAGCTTTCTATTTATAGATTTACAAAAAAATATCTCAGAACATGTTAGTGTACAACTTTACCATTTAGATTCAGATTTACCATATAAGATGTTGTGGGTTATAGAATAAGTCCTTTGTCAATTACTTTTTAACATTTTTGTAATTTTGAAACTTAATTAACTTCCTTTAAAGTGGCATGTTTTTCATTAAAATAAGTGTTTCTTTTTGCCACTAATCCAATCAAATCATACTAATGCAGTTTTCTTAAAAATTATTCCAATTATGAACTTGTGACAGCAGCTCTACTTGCTGAACATCACCTGTTAAACCTGATAAGACAATGTAAAAGTCCTGACAGGTGAAGCAAAAACTAATAGGTCGTAAGAATAAAAATGTGTACCTCGAAGTTGATAGTAGGCCTGGTGGCTGGCAAGAATTTCCTCCAAACCTTCCTGAGGGCAGATCCTCACTCCGGAGTGTAAAAACACAGACCGTTTGGGTCGATGTCGGATGAGTTCTGAACCTGACCCTTCATGGTGCACTGACATCTTTAGGAGATCTGACAGGCGGATCGACCCAGCGCTCTTCAACTTTAACCCGGGGTCTAGGGAGACACCGCCATGTGAGCCTAGAACACATAAAGAAGATGTGTCAGGGTCAAAACACAGAGCTGCTGCAAGAACCTGGTCACATTCAAATCCCCAGCATTTGTTTGGAGCAGCAGATGGGTTGTGTTTACTACAAAGAGCAGCAAAGCTAGTGGGACGAGATTTACGCATCAAACTGTAAACACGAGCAGTCTGCTGCTGCTAACGGCAAAAACTAACGGCAGTCGACTGTTTGGAGATATGCTTGGGCTGGGAATCAAAAGTGTATTACTTTATAACACATAAAGACAACGAGATGCAGTTTTTCAAATTAAAATAATCCTATAGTTAAGTGGCTAAGAAACAGCACATTCAGAGAGTTGAATTAGCAAAAAAAGAAAAAAAAAGAGCATTTGCAACAAAAACATGGAAAATCAAAAGTACACGGCACTCTATGTCCTACAAAAAACCTAAATTAAACAAAAATACTCTACTACTGAAAACAATATATGGTCACTTTAATAGACTCATAAATTAGTAAATGAATAGCTTTGGGTCAAAACTCTCCTTTTAAGATGTTACAGGAAATGCATTATTAAAGTTGTGAATCAGGGTTTTAGTTTGCATTCTTTGCCCTGATTCCTTTCAAAATATTTAATTTTTCAGATATACGGGCATTCTACTGGTACTATAGTGGGAATAACACTAGCTAATGCTCACAGATGTTAAATACATCAGATTCTCCTGAAACTTTTTAATGAGATTTTCTTCATCTGAACTTTCTTATTGTTTGTTCACAAAGCATTACATTTCCATACTCAGTATTATCTTTCCCCCCCCCTAAACTGTTAATCACAAAAAAGAAAAAAAATGAGAAAACATGGTGGTCATTTGTAAGCACCAGCAGTGCTGCATTTGGAACAAACGGAAATTTCCATTCCACGCTTCAGAGGAATGCACACACAACACGGACATACATGATCAGACCCAAAACGAATAAAGGGGAACTCTGCACTTCAGAACTTCTTTGATCTAGACTTCAGAGTTCAGATTTAGCCTTTGATTTTGTTGGCAGAAACTCTTTGACTCCAGAGATTTGAAAAGAACAAGTATTATAACTAAAATAAAATAACAGAACAATACTAAAATGTCCTTGTATTCAAATGAATGATTGACTAGAACGTTTGCAGTTGGGTGAAACCCATAACTCTAAAGCAATTTGGTGATTTTTCTGTTAGAACATCAGGTTACAAAGCAGTTGTTGAGCACATAGTTAAGAAACCATAACAATATACCAGACAAATTCTTAGTTATCTTATCAGGAGTTTCATCCTCTGGAGCAATTCTGGTTCTGAGAAAGCAGATTTATGTTTTGCCTAATAAAACCTTCAAATAATTGAGGTTATGAACCCATCAGACCAATTTAATTATCATTTTATTAAGTTCGAAGCAGAAAATTGTCTAGTGCTCCTTTTCATAGCATGAGCACACATATTTTGAGTCTACATATTATTGGCAGTTAAAAAATGTATTGGTATGCATTTCCCTGCACTGTGACATGTGCTTAAAAACAAGAACACCTAATGGAGTTTATTTAAAATGTGCTGTTTGTTTCCATGCGTTCTCTGTTTTACCTTGAATCTTAAGCAGAGTGGAGCAATTGTGTTCAGTGTGGCATCGAACTTGTACTTTTCGGGGCTGACTCTCCCTCCTTAAACCCACTCAAACTAAAAATAAAAAAAAATCACTGGCTGCACTTGAAAGGTGCTTGTAATAAAAAGCATCCGCTAAACACCACTTCCCTGCATTAATGTGTTCCATCAAACAATTCAGAAAAGGACAACATGGTCTTCTACAAAAAAAAAAAAAAAACGTTGTGCACAAAAAGGGCTCTCAATTGGATGTTAGCTTTGTTGTTTTCGGTTAAAATCTTTATAAACACATTGGTTGTGATTGCTGGTAAAACTCGAATAATCACCCAATCGTCGTGTTGTGGTTTTAGTTTTTCCTTACAAGCAAATGTGGAAAGAGCTGTAATTTCAACTGTCAAACTGTCAGGAAGCTGCCAACAAAAGCACCAAGCCTGGCATTTTAAATTGGAGACACTTTTGCACATATTCATGACCAGCCATGAAAAACGAATACCTCTAGCTGCAGCCTTCAAGCCATGCTACTCTGTTACTAATTTTGATTGCTTTTATGTGTCTTCAGGTGTGTCCGACTCCCTAATGTTAAACAGCAGGGCACTTATGCAATCGTAATAGGCTTTGCCATATATTGTGACCAAATTTAGTGCATGTATATTTAGTTCCATCCACTAAATCCTTGTGCAGAATTCCTATCTCCTTTATCATATTTACAAAAATGAAAGCACTGACTTTTAAAGTGTCATTTTAATCCATAAAGCTTTACAAGAACAACAGAGGTTACCTTTCATCCCAGCTGCCTGTGAAGCAATAGTGCAAAGCAGAATAAATCCAACTGCCCCAAACATTTTGTTTGTAGATGAGATTCCAAAATGTAAACATAAAAGTAAATCCCGCGGTGTGAAAGGGGTCTCAAACTCAGGTGGGGCTCATGGATGGCGGTGGATGTTGCATTGGAGACAGCAGCCCACTCAGGGCCACAGATCCGCAGCAGAAATGCAGCCGTGCAAATTCCGGTTGAGGAGTCTGGCGATGGGAGAAACTTCAGCACCCAGTGGGGAAACCTGGGCTGACGGAAACTAGAAGTGTGGCAAGAGTGACAAGGTGAAAAAAAGTGGGCACCGTTTCTGGAATAATCTGTTTATCTACTACTCAGACATAATCCTGCTTTACCTCGTGGCCCTCACAGCGCAGACGTCATCCTGTTAGTGGCTTTCTGGGGGCATCTGTCAACCACACTGGCCAGTCTGCACAGCACACCCCCTTCTGGTCCAGACGGACACTTTGCACCAATGCATCACCATGTTCTCCTTCTTAGACAACATTGAAAGGGATGAAGCAGCACGTGCTTCACCTCTGGTCTGACTGGTGCAAGCAGAACATGTCAGTCTGAACTAAAACAGACCAGTTCTTTTTTCCCCTTTTTTATTTTTTCGATATGCTGACAATATTTCACCATTCATTTAGTTTACTATCTCTAGACTTTGTCGTATCGTTTTCTAGCTGAACAGCTTTTAAAGATAAATGCACGGTTCATTGCTTGACAAACTGTAACACTGCAGTCTGGCTTTGAGGAATAAATGAATACTTAAGACCTCTGCTCGGATGTTTTTGTAAATCCAATACATCCAAATGCTTATACCATCTTATCGCTAAGTCGTCCAGTCAATTTCAACCAAATGATTTCTATTATGGAAAAAACGAAATAAACAAACAGCAAAAGTATTTGCATGTTCTGTGTATTTACCCTAAGAAACAACTTAAGTACATCAACCTCAATGAACTAAATGTCAAAAAACTGCTTCTGCCTTTGACTGCATAAAAAAACTGGACTAAAGGGGGGGGGGGGGGGGGACATCACTTATTACTCAGTTCAACTCAATACTTTGCTATATCCTCTTTGTTAGTAACAGCAGAGAAGTATTTTCTGTAAGTCTTCACATGGTTTTCATTAGGGATGGTGTTCTTTGGATGCAACTCATACTTTGTCCTTCAAACACGATTATTAGAGTTCTTACCCAAAAGGTATATTTTAGTTCTATCTGACTATAGGACATTCTCTCAATCCTCTTCTGGATCCTCCAAATACTAGCAAACGTTCGACGGCCTGCACATGTACTGGCTTTAGCAGGGGAACACGTCTGGCACTGCAGGATTTGAGTCCCTGGCCGTTGTTACTTTCATCCCAGTTCTCTGCAGGTCATTCACTACGTCCCCCCGTGTGGTTCTGGGATATTTCCTCACCGTTCTTATGATCATTTTGACCCCACAGGGTGAGATCTATTGGGGATCCCCAAATGGATGGCAATAATCGGTGGTCTTGTTTGTCTTCCATTTCCTAATAATTGCTCCCACAGTTGATTTCTTCACACCAAGCTGCTGACCTGTTGCAGATTCAGTCTTCCCAGCCTGGTGCAGGTCAACAATTTGGTTTCTGGTGTCCTTAGACAGCTCTTTGGTCTTGGCCATAGTGGAGTTTGGAGTGTGACTGTTTGAGGTTGTGGACAGGTGTCTTTTGTATAGATAACCAGTTCAAACAGGTGCCATTAAAACAGGTAACGAGTGGAGGACAGAGGATCCTCTTACAGAAAAAGTTACAGGTCTGGGAGAGTCAGAAATCTGGCTTGTCTGTTATTGACCACATTTTTTTTTTCCACAGAAATTTGCAAATAAATTGTTTAAAATCAGACAATGTGATTGTCTAAATTTTATTTTTCTCATTTTGTCTTTCATAGTTGAGGTAAACCTATGATGAAAATTACAGGCCTCTCTCATCTTTTAAAATGGGATAACTTGCACAGTTGGTGGCTGACTAAGTACTCTTTTGCCCCACTGTGTACATATATATATATATGTATATATATTTATATATATATTTCAAAATCTGCTACCTTTTTAGCTGCCTGCTGCATTTTTTTTTCATAATTCCAGATGTCAATTTTTCTGTTTTTTAATGTTTTTCCCTGCTGTCCTTCATTTCTGCTTGTATTTACTTCTCTAATTGCCTTGCACCTGTTTCACATTAGGCAATTACTGTTAGTTACCACACAGGCTCATTAGTTTTCCCTGTTCATTAATGAAGAAGCTGAGAACACTCATCCTGGTTCTCTTCAGTTCCCCCCGCTGCAAAAATACCCCCAAACAAATGAAGCTGCCTTGCACTCAATTTGTACGATTCCTCCTTAGCAGCATTTGATTCTAAATGAATACCAAATGATTGTGCGTCTCGTTTTGGTCTTCAGTTTTGGTTTCATCAAGATCTAAATCATACAACACATTAAAAGCAAAGCAACAATGTAGTGGTGCACGTGTTCCTTTACTATGACTCACCACTTTAGAGCCTCAGTTACCGGGATAGTGGAAATGAGTGTGCTAAGAAAAAAGGACATTTATTCTGACATTGTTAGATTGCTTCATGATGTGGTGGGGGTGACTGTAGCTCAGTCAGCTGAGCTGCCATTTGTCAATCAGTGGTTCAAATCCAAGGCTTGTCAGTTATTGTGTCCTCAGGCAAAGTGCTTAACCCCCCCCCCCCCCCCCCCCATGGCTTGTTGTAAGCTGTAAATCAATTTGGATAAGAGCATCTGCTAAATGTAAATGGGCAAAAATACACCCAACACATTTGAGACACGTATCATGCAGATGTTCCAGACTTCACAGATAAACAAAAGGTAGTAATTGCATAACGTCCTCTGCAGCTTTAACCACCTTCTTGAGGTCTCATTAACGTTTCCTCAGAGATGTGTTAGTCATTTTTTAATGAAAGCACCTTTTTAGATGCCCTAAAATAAGATAAAATATCCCTTAATGTCTAGCAGATTCAGATGTAAGAAAAAGACTCAAAATTAAATGTCTGATAATATTAGTGGTATGTTAATTAAAGCTTGTTTTGTGTAATTTTTTTATTATTTGTAATTTATAGAAAAATAGAACTTAACTTTATAGAGTTAAGAGTAAAGTTTATTAAAAAAAAATATTTACCAATAGACATGAATTCATTTAGGAGCAAAGTGTACATTCAATTTCTTATAACTTTATTTATCTTTTCTTTGGTTTGACCTTTTTGTTTTAAAGGTTAATTTTTTTTAGTTGTATAAAATTTGTATCAGCAGGTTTTTTCTTTTTTAAATTGTTAATCAATTAATCAATTAATCAAAAAGGAAATTGTTCCTACTTCAATTTATTGTCAATAAAATACTTTCAAAATGTCCTTAACTAAAGGAAAAAATGCCCGTTTTGTCGAAATGAAGTGACCATACAATTTTTAACTACGTTTTGTAAATGTAAAGTAGTATAAAAAATCCAGATTATTTGTTTTCCTTTCATTAGAAAATAATATTGTCTATAAATACCGACATTCTGCATTCTGGAATCTTTTACTTCATTCGCTTGTTAAAACTTTAAACAAGAAATAAATAAGAAATCTGTGTCTTGTCTTGTAAACAGAAAGTTATGTATTTATTTATTAGTAATAAATGGAATTTAGCCAATTTTTAAACATTTAACACAACACAACGGCCATTGGAGTTTTAGGATCAGGAAAGTGATGGGAGACGTCTCAACAGGAGGTCCAGCCATCAGATCCCTTCCCACATAGACAGTGTTGTTTGTCATGGTTGATCCTCTTCAGATGGAGAATTGGGGGAAAGTTAAAATCCGCCTGCGGCTCAGCTGAAGCTCAGACATCTGCAAAATTGACTGTTTTGAGGAAGCTGGCAAAACAACTTTTACATGTACAGACTAGTGCTGTCATGCGATAAAATCCTCTGAGCAATTATTCCTTATGATCTGTAATGAAATTCTAAATGAATCAAAATTATTAAGTTTTTAATCTAACCTAATAATTGTTTTTAAAAGCCTAATTTTGGGGTATTTTCATTGAGTTTTTGACATTGTGGTGCAGTAAAAGATCAAAATACAACAAGAACAAATTTTTTTGTTTTTGTTTTTTAAATTATAACATACTTCCAGCCTTTGCTTTTACACCACCAAGGGGAATTTTCTTTTCAATTTCAAAAAGTTAAGAAAAAAACAGTATTAGGTCCAGAGTGCTCTGATTTAACACCAAAATCCATGAGTAACCCCTTTTAGCAATTTAAAAAATATTTACCACAACCTTTTTGTTAATACTATAATACATATGTTGACATGCATTATTCCACTGTTTATCACAACAGTAAGACAGTACAAAAGACAGGAGTGATTTTAAAGTGTCCTTTAACCTGTTTGGAGAATTTGTTCATTTTAAAAGGTAGACAACGCGTCGCACCGTGTATGATTAAAGCCTAAACAATAACAGGATTCAAGTATTTATATTTGAATTCATATTTATTTCTTTTGGAAGTGGCGTTGATTTAAGCAAAATAATGTCCTTCGAAGTGTCCATTAGTAGAAATAAATTAACTTTGCAGAAGTAACCGTCTGACTTGATCAAGCCCCTTGTGTCAACATTTAATTTTTTGTTAACAGAAACCTCGTTGGGCACTATCCCCTTAATCTCCTATATAACAGATAATAGTTAGAGATTAGATTAGAGATTACAAAAGGCCTTTTAGTGTTGTAGAAGTTGTTAGACTGCTTTGAAAGCTCCTGTTGTAACAGAGGATTTCAACACATCAGCAGTCTCCAGGGTTTTTTGTGACACACTTAGTGTTTTTTTCTTTCTTGATACCTCACAGTACATTGAAACCTCTCCGGAAAGGGGAATTTAAACTGTGGAAATCCTTTATTATAATCCCTTTTAAACATTCATTCCAAGAGCAAACTGCTGCACATTTGATCTCAAGCCTTTACATGGATTAAAATGTCACAAAAAATCACTTACTGTTGATTTAAAAGTTTTTAAAAGATAATTTATTTTTGTATCAGATTAGGGGTTTATGTATAATTTTATACATTTGAAATGTAAGTATTTTTTTCTTTTGGAGAACCCTCACAATAATGAATCTGAGACTGGAGTGGCAGATAATCCATTTAACTCAGTCTGTCAAGCATCACTGTTTAACCTTTCACCTCTGAAAATAATCCCTGCAGACAGACACTCCACCCCCACCACCAGACATCTGCTAAACAACAACAACAAAAACAACAAGAGTAAAAGAGAATTCCTGCTTGTGCTCTATACACTGAGAGGGCTGTGCTTCACAAACTGGCTAAAAGTTAAGTAAAGTAACATAAATAGCAATGCAAATTTCTCTTGTTTTTATTATTCTCACCCTTTTGTGAACTTTTGAAAATATTCAACTTTTAGCAAAGCCACTAAAAACTATAATTACAGTAATTCACTTTTTTAGAAATAGAAAAAAGAAAAGAAAAAACAATTTCCCATATATAGCAAATAAACTCTGGTCTGAAACAAAACTTTCCCTTTTTAATGAAAGTGATGAAAGGTCTTTTTTAGATTTTTAGGTACAGTTGATGATCATTTATTCATTGTGTACTTATGAAAAACAAATAAAACATAACTAAAATGGAAAAACAACAACAACAGAGTACCTCCAGTGTATTGCTGCATACCTGCGCCTTTTAACTAGAAAGCTTAGACAGGCTTGAAGGCCCCCCGGCTCCAGAGAATGTTTATGTAGGTAAAAAATAAAATAAACAAAAAAACAGGCTCAATAATAAAGCGCAACTAAATTTTAACTATTTGTGTTTGAAAAGGTACATCTTGTTTCTTCAGAAGTCTTACCAGAATTTGAAGGTTGTGATTTTAAGAACTTTGGATGAACAAAAGCATTCAGAAAATTATGCAATTATTTAACTCAAACACTCGCCTATAAAATTTAGTTTCTAAACAGCAAAAGTTAACTAATATTTGGTATAGTTAAATCAGTTTTCTGCTTTAAAAAAAAAGCCCTTTGAAGACTGCCTCTCTATGTACATTTTGTTTTAAAGGGGCGGAGCTAACCCCGATAATGGGGTTTAAGCAAAAAGCTTAAACCCCATTATCATTATTGACAAAGATTAGGAAATAAAAAGAAAAAAATATTCTAGCTCCGCCACTGATTTTAGTACAATTTGTGGTTTATTTGGTGTTCCTGGATGATCCTCGGTGTGGAATCGAATTGTCCTTTTGCCCCATGTGATCGTGCACACTGTAAGTCAAAACAGACAAGGGTGGGATTAAAAAATAATCAGTCTTCGGGAAGAGGAAGGCTCCTTAACTTCTAATTCCATGACCTTGTTGTGGGGAGGAATCAGACATGATCACGCCTCTCGTGACACGCTGCAAAAATGAATACAAAAGTGATTGTGTTCACAAAACCCATGAAGCCTTAGGGATTTTTGACAGGAAACCAGGACTTCAGTGGGCTGAGCTGTCACGGCAGCTGCATGCTTCCGCTGCTGCAGCTGCCCTAACTCCCATGATGCAGCCTGTATTACATGTGTCAGAACAGCTGATGCTGGAATAACAAATATGTTTCCTCATTCTGAAGGAAAAGAGGATTTTAAGAGCAAAGGAGTAAACACAGTAGAACTCTGTCCTCATAGTTTGTTCAAGAAAATTGCTGAATAAAATATTAAATTTAGTTTAAACTAATAGATTTAAAAAAAAAACTAGGTCCATGCTTGCAAACCAGCAGGTGGCTGAAAACCCCTGTAATTCCATTCTATAGCAATTGTTCCTACGATCCAGACAGAATGATGACTTTTCCACAAACAAGCTCCAGAATGTGGGAAATCTGTGTTGTGTGCTCGTAATAGTGACACGCTGGGTGCTGGCCCACTGTCTTCGGATTCAAACCATCTCAGATGGATGACACAGATTTCTTGTAAATATTAATGGTTTAACAGAATTTCCTTTTTTTCAAGAGATCCAGAAACAAATAACACAAATCAGACAAAACAGTGACTCCCTGCAACTTTGCACATCAATGTTCGCAATGAACGTATAGTGTTCTAGTCTACAGGAGCCATTTGGGTCAGTTTCTTACCGACCAAAACCCAGTGAAAACTGCAAAGTCCAACCTCAAAATTTTGAGAAATGTACACTATTTATGTTTTCCTGGTCATTAAACTATTCATTTATACTTTTAAATATAATAACAGTTTTATATTTAAATGAAAGTACTTTAAACAGCAGAACATACAAGTTCCTTTCAAAATAAAATACATTCTGCGTTAAAAAGGATACCACTGATGTAGATTTGCAATAAAATAATAAGAAACTTGCTTCCGAACAGCAACAAGACATAAAGTAAGAATTTGAGTTTAAACTGATACTAGTAATAAACCACTCTGATAATAGATGAAACCTTTTACCATCATTCTGCTTAGTTTCTGACGAAGGAATGGTAAAGCTCTCAATGCCTCTTTATTAAGTGTAATGTCAGTAGTGGTTATTAAAGAGACAAGAATTCATTCTTACTAATATAAGATCACCTCCATTTAAACGTGTAAAAATAAATCACAAAACCTATTTAACAAATCTATATTTTGTTCAAATTATTATTATTTTTCTTCAAAGCCAGAGAGCAACATTGGAGGAATAAAAGAGCAGCATGCGGCTCCGGAGCCTCAGGTTGCAGACCCCTGATCTCGTCAAATGAATCACTTACAGGCCAAAGGTCTTATTCTATTCAGTTAAAAGGATCAGCACCACAGGCTCAAAAGAAAAGCACAGTGGGCAATAGGCTTTGTCTCTGAAGCAAACAAGCCCACAGAGCCTTGGTCATGTCTATGGGTGGAATCCTTCATTATGCATTCGACAAGGATCTCCTGGACAGCATATCTGCTCCCCAACTCTTAAGTAACTGGAATTTGAGATGCTTTCAGGGGCGGCAGGTGCGCGGGGCTTGACACTATCAGTGTCAGTGTGTTCAGGATGGATCTCACTAGTGTCTTTGCCTTGTCCTGGCTAATAAAACAGTGGATAACAGCTAAGAATGGCTAAGAATAGAAACAAGAAAACTGAACTAAAAGGAGAGAGGAGGCTAAGGAGAAACTAGGTGCAGCTATTTTCTCACAGAAACCTGTTAACACTGCTGGGGATGAAAAATAGGAAGAAAAAAAGCACAAAATCAGACATTTTGGGAGAAGGCTTATGAATGTTTCCTATGCATCAGTATTCTTTCTAGGAATCTTGCAGGAAAATAGATTTTTTTTAATTTAAAAATGCCATTAAGACTTTCCTGGTTTTGCTCCTCTAAGATACTGTTTTAAAGCTTTAATTCATTTAGATTTAAAAAGGTTTTTGTGTTGTAAACATACACATAACTTTAAGTGTTCTGAAATAATTACCATATTTTCTACACGTCATATTAAGTGAGACAATAGTCAGAGAGAAGTCTGTACGTCAGTCGAACTTTATCACCTACGATCACGGTAATTCTATAATTGTTTATGAAACGCTACACGTTAGCGTCACCGATAACAACCAACCTTGTTCTAACACATAAAAAACAGGCTGACATTTTGATAGAGCGCTGTGTGCCTCTCAAAATCTGAATAATTCCATATATCAAGCACTCCAGATCACAGGGCATGGTCATTTTATGAAAACAATTAAGACTTTTGAATGTATCTTTTATGTCTCAAACTACAACAATAAAAAAATGTTTTGAGAATTCTTTACGTTTGGAGATTTGATATGAATGCTTGACGTTTGCCATGCTCTCAGGGAGCTCTACACTAAATATTACTTATTGGTCCTGTGAGTAAACATGTCATTCAGATTAACTGTAGAATCTTATCACATAAAGCCAATTAAGCTGCAATTGAGACTGCACGCTATGTCTTTAGCACATAATTTGCAATTTAAGTGCTGCATAGTTAGAGTTTTAAATAATTAACATGACAATAAATCGTCTTTGGGCCTTATCAGCACGCTCACATCGAGCCAGACAAAGTCGGAATGAAGCCGACCCATTCTAATGAAGATTAGTTTTGCAGGGAGAATGAAGATGAGCAAAGAGGCACCATACCAAACATACAGTTTTAATTATGGGGAGATGAGTCTCTAAACAGGGAACATTTTGGAATTTGGTTTTATCCCCCCCCCCCCCCCCCCCCCCCCCCTTATTTTCTTAAAGTTCCACTGCAATCATCTTTTGAGCCACTGCAACCCTGGTGCTATCCTAGGCACTTTAACATTGGGAGTGGGGTCATCTAGACCCACTAGACAGTGCGCTGAACCTTTTTTCTTCAATGATTTGTGATCTTCACTGGTGTCCATGGATTACATGAAATCCTCTACACCTTTATCTACCTTTGTCATGGTAGGGAGAACCCGTCAATGTGAGGATGGGGTAATAGGATACCAAGGGTTAAAAGGATTCCCAGTTGTCTTTTAATTCAGATTATGCTGTTTTTAACCAAAATAATAATAAATAAACTGCTTAATTTTCTGGGACGTACACTATATTACCAACAGTACTGGCTCACACATCCAAATGATCAGAATCAGGTGTCCTTATCACTTGGCCTGGCCACCGATGTGAAAAATCAAGCCCTCAGTCATGCAGACAGTTTTTACAAACATTTGTGAAAGAACGGGTCGCTCTCAGGAGCTCAGTGAATTCCAACGTGGAACTGTCATAGAACAGCGTGCAACAAATCCAGCAGTTTCTTTGCTCCTAAATATTTCAAAGTCAACTGTCAGCTCTTTTAGAAAAAAATGGAAGAGTTTGGGAACAACAGCAACTCAGCCATGAAGTGGTAGACCATGTAAACTATGTAAAGTATGTGGTTCAGCGGATGCTGAGATCACCGATCACCGACTTTCTGCTCAGTCAATTGCTACAGAGCTCCAGACTTCATGTGACCTTCAGATTAGCCCAAATCCAGAACACAGAGAGCTTCATTGAATAGGTTTCTATGGCCGAGCAGCTTCATCCAAACCACACACCAAGTGCAATGCAAAGCATCTGATGCAGTGGTGTAAAGCACGCCACCACTGGAATCTAGAGCAGTGGAGACGCCTTCTCTGGAGAGATGAATAACACTTTATCATCTGGAAATCTGATGGGGGAGTCTGGATTTGGAGGTCGCCAGGACAACGATACATTTTGGACTGCAGTCCTGCTGGCCCTGGCCTGGGTGGCAGATGTGATCGCCCGGGGGGCGGTGATTCTCTGCCTGCTGCCGTGTGGCGTTGGGGGGTTCTGGCTGTCCTGCTGCTGCAGTGGGGGTCTTGGTGTGGGAATGGCTGGTCACTCTCCCTCCTTCTTTTCACATTCCATCATCCATTTTAGAAGAACATAAACACTCACCTGAGCACAGGTGTTAGCTCACCTTTACACAAATAGTTTGCATGATTGAATGAATGAAATATTTCACACCAGTTGGTTTGAAGGCATAAGTATGCGTGTGTGAACACTATCTGTTTTGTGTGCATGTTGACATGTGGACATTTCTGCAGCTAACAGGTGTGTTGATGGCATTTGGGTGTGTGTGTGGACAGGCCCCGCCCTTTGGGATTTGCATTATATTTGAACCTTACCGTGATGATAAACATCCAGTAAACTTGTTGCTTTATGCTGCTTCATGGTTTTACCCCTCTCCCCCCCTCCTATTATCACCCTCCTATTCCCCGCCTCTCTCTAACATCCCTCTCTCTTCTTCCCTCCTTTACTTTTCCGTCCGGTCCAACACCAAAGATTTTCAAATATGATTGAAATTAATAAAGTTTGGCCTCAACCACAAAAGGGGTTTATTCAGACATTCCTCTGGTTTGTCTGAAGATTAATAACCCCTGTTGTTATAGTAAAATATGTCCAACATAAGAGGCCCTCAGTTGTCATCTGTCTGCCCAGCTGTTGGACAGGACAAGTTTAAAAAAAATAAAAAAAAATAAATAAAAAAGAAAAATGCCACAAGAACATGTTAAAAACACCAAAAAAATGATTTTCATTGGAGTGGGTCTTTAACGCATGTTAACAGTATTTAACTGATTTGGTTACAGTGTTCCATCCCTGTTGCAGCTAACAGAACTATGTTTGGTCGGGTCACAGAAGTGAACAAGGGCATAATATTAGTGGTGCAGATCACACAAGATGTCTGAGCACAATTCTTCAATGCTAAGACATAACATATCAAACAATCTCTTTTATTATATCAGCATTAAACCAAATTTTTAAAACAAAAACTGAAAGAAATTAGTTTAATTGTGTAGGCAGTGATCATAAAAATATCTTGGACACAAAGGGAAAACACTTTTAATCAGGTTAATACATTTTAATCTGTTTTTAGACTGGTGGAGGTTGATTTGTTTATTTAAAATATAACTTTCCCAAAAACCATACCTGTATTTCTACCTTCCATGAAATAAGAGCAAATATTCTTGTATTGTTGCTTCCTCTCTGCACTTCAATCATGGCTGTAATCTCAACATAAGACTCAGAATTGTTTTCTTTTTACTGACAGTCAAGGTTTCATAGAAAAACATTTTCTTCTCTCGTCATTTTCAGTTGTCGCTCAGTCCTGCAATTGTCCCCAGTCCTATTTTAAAGTATTAACCTGATGCTCATTTTTAAAACTAATGTAATAATGTGGAACTAAAGATTCAAAAACATGTCTTTCTTAAAAGTTACATTTTTGCAGTGAATAAATCTTTCCTCAGACAGCAGAGCACTAAGGTTGTGTAAATGTGAAGCTCATCGTGAATACAATTCTGCATATACGTCACTCATGGTCAGATTTACGGGGGTAGTATAATTCAGAGGTCAAAGGATTACAGAGCAGACTGTCCCAGTTAGACTTAGTTACTTTTAGTAGAGGGGATAAAAATGAGGTCACTATAAACTCATAGTAAATATAAAATCGTGCCAGGGGAACAAGATGTATATTCTACTACACTTACTTTATCATTTCGAGATTAGGATTTTGGTTACTCAAAATTATCATTTTGTTATGTCCTAAATAACTTGGAAACAAAGTATTATGTAAACCAACGTAACACAGACCCATTTTTGCGTGGAAACACAAAAGCCCCATTCAAATTGTTGTGGTCTGTTGGTTTGTTTTACATCAATTACAGTAAAAACCTCATTGTGCTTTGTCTAGTATAACAACATCTGTGTATCCTGAAATACTTGACTAATATTGGTTCAAGCCACAGAAAAATTACTCCAAATTTACAAGAAAACTGGGTAAACTTTTATGACGAAGTCCAAACCTCTGCTGGACTGAGATCCTGTAGTACAGCTTCAAAATAATAGTATTAATATTTTAAAAAAAAGCAGGACAAGTTAAAAAAAAAAAAAAAAAAAAAAGCTATGGTAAAAAAAAGCAAAAAGACAAAAACAACTACAGACAGGCTAAAGTTCAGCAACCAAATGGGTTTGTGTACGTGTTTGCCTAGTAAAAACTTTCTTCCTACAAGTACTGAGAATTTTATCAGAAACGCAATAATTCTTTCGTAAAATCATAAGGATTTTTGCAGAGCTAAAGTCATATTTATCAAATTTAACATTCTATTTCTTCCTTTATACCTAAACGTTTTAGGTATATATATTATAGGTATACATTCGATGCCCATTTATGAAAGATACCTATCCAACTTTTGGTTAACTCTCATTTCTAATCAGCCAATCATATGGCAGCAACTCAACACATTTAGGCTTGTGGATAATGTGAACACAATCTGCTGCAGTTCAAAACGAGGATCAGAATGAGTAAGAAAGGTGATTGAAGTGACTTTAAACATGGCATGGTTATATCCAGAATTTGCCATCAACAACATAAAGGCATGGATCCATCCTGCCTTGTACCAGGTGGGTGGTGGTGGTGTCACAGTGTGGGGAACACTATCTTGGCACATTTCGGGCCCCTTAGTAGCAGTTAAGTATGGTTCAAATGCCACAGCCTGCCTGAGTATTGTTGCCGACCATGTTTATCCCTTTCTGACCGCCGTGTGCCATCTTCTGATGGTACTTCTAGCAGGATAAGGCGCCATGTCACAAAGCTGTAATAATCTCAGAGTGGTTTCTTGAACATGACAATGAGTTCACTGGACTCAAATGACCTCCACAGTCACCAGATCTCAACCCAATAGATCACCTTTTGGATGTAGTGATAAATCTGCAGCAACTGTGTGATGCTGTCACGTCAATATGGACCAAACTCTCTGAGGAATACTTCCAGTACCTTGTTGAATTTATGCCACCAAGGACTAGGGCAGTTCTGAAGACAAAAGGGGTCCAACCCAGTGTTCCTAATAAAGTGGTGTCAAGAGTGTGTACTTATTTCTTCATATTACCATGAAAAGTAACTACCGTATGCTTTTATGAACAATTTTGCTTCTTGTAGGAAAAGTGGAGCAGAAATTTTGTCATTTGGACAGCCATCTTGAAGAAAAGCCACAGATGGAACAAAGAGAAATCCCACGTATCTTGTAAAACAAGCTTTAGAAGGTCAAATTGACACTTTTCTCTAAATAAAACTACAGGGAGAGCATAGGTCAAACAAGACATTCAATGCACTTTAGGGTTTTTGTCCATGAATTTATTAAGACTTTTTAAGACAAGAGGACAGATCAGGAGCATCTATCTTTAGGACCAGGGCAGGAGCACTGTCCTTGTCCTCTTTTTGTGCCACTTTGAGTTAACTAAAACAAGTTTTTAGGTGACTCTAGCCTCTTAAGTTGCACTTTGTTTAACTTCTCTGTCACTGCCTTATCTTTATTTCTGAAAGCAATAAACGTCTTTATGTGTATTATTAGTAGAATAGGAAATGACAGTAAAAGAAGGCAATACTTTATTAACACTGTTTGTAAAAAGGTTCTCAAATCAAATGTTTTATTTTCAAAATTAATGTGTCACATTTCACCAATAAAAGATCTCATCCATTGTTTAATAAGAAGACAAACTTTATCATTTTGAACCCACAAAGCTTGAATCCTAATTGTAGATCTCAGAGGAACATTTGTATTGAAGTGAAAATAACATATAGGTCTGAGAGGACATTTGTGCATTAGTTTTATAAACCAAACATGGCTATAAGAGTCACTTAATTACCGACTGTAATCATTGCTAATTTTTTGGGGTATATTAGCGGATTAAAACAGATTTTAGTACAGCATGTGAGTCTTTGTTTTCTCTTGCGTTCTATGGAGGGTCAAGGTGAGGAAATAAAGTCGCAGACACTGGAATAAAACTCAGTAGAGGATTAAATTGGTGGTTTGTCAAATTTTATCTGGTTTACGAATAAATACACAAAACTGCTGTAATAACCTTTACAAATGTGACAGGTCTATTGCTCCACTGTTGGGACAAAGTCAAGGAGGTCATGCAAGGGAACATGAATAATGAATAGCTAATGTGTCAAAGTATGGACGGGAGGAATTTTTTCACCCTCACCTTGACAAATAACGAGGAGGCCAAGAGAAATGAGTGAGCATAATTCATTGCACACGCAAGAATGCACGTAATCTCATTTATACACACACCCACATCACGAAGTCCTCTGTCCAAAGCTTCTCCATTCAACTTTGCCCAAAATTTCCATGTTAGGAACTCTGAACGGAGCATGAGCAAGAAATACGGAAGCTTTAGATGTTATTGTGTGCTTGCTTAAAGCTAGATGTATAACATTAATCTCTGATAGTCTTGCATGCAAATATTTATTTATTTGTTATAATAAATTACACTGTTTTGCTAAAATCTTTAGTGGTAACTTGCAGCTGTCAGTCGTAAAAAAAAAAAAGTTCACAGCTACCCTTGTAAATCCAGCATAGTTGTTTTTTTTGTTTTGTTTTAATTGAAATGTCAACACGTGCATGTTTCATTGTGTCTTCTCAAAATGAACTGTCATTTACAAGAAATATTGAATGTTTTTGCGGGTCAAGGGTAATTGCAGAGCAGGACAGGGGGAAGTAGCTGTCTCCCTAGCTCTTTCAGTCCTTTCCTCTACAATTCCCTGTGGCCTGCCTCAGGATTCAGTGTACAGTTAACTAATATAAGACTAGGAATAATCTCATTAAAAATTACAAGCTTTAATTTTGGAGCATTCATTAACTACACAACTCAAAATGCAACAACTTTGCAGACACTTTGTTCTACAACGTGCCTGCAAAGTTTGTTCTCCCATGTAATCCCACCTCCACCTTAAACGTCTATGTTACCCCTACAGCACACCTCGCCACTGTCTTACGGCCCTCATACATGTACTGTGCTGCTCTAATATACTTCTCTGTCACTCCAGACTACCTCATACAATACCACAGTTCCTCTCTGGGCATCTTGTCATAAGGTTTTTCCAAATCTACAATGATATAGTGTAGCTGTCCTGATCTTCTCTTTATTTCTCTAAAACAGCGGTCCCTAACCTTTTAGCGCCATTGACCGGGTTTGATGTCAGACAAAGGTTTCACGCACCAGCCTTTAAGATGTGGTGGACAACTATTGTTGCAAGGCAGTTATGAAGGAGGAGCAGAGAAGTGATAAGACAAACTCTGAGCTTACATTTTGACAGGCATGACATTTTACATCGCGTAGGTGTCATCATCCTCTCCCTTACCCACATTCATAGTGCAAAAAAGAAGTACTGTCTATTAAATGTAGCTTTCTTTTATTTTGGAAGTTGAAGGCTCCTCTTCTGTCTCCTGGCTGGGCTTTTTCCCCTTGGTAAAGAAACTTTCCAAACACGTTTGTTTTTTATTCATTTTCTAAATCTTGGGTTTTATTTTAGCGGTAACTTATCACGTGACTGAGAAGAGCGGTTTGGCCTGCGTCAAGAGTGACATAGACTGATGTAGCAGAGAATCGGGCAATTTTTCATTATAAAACTTCTTTCAGATTCCGAAATAAATAAAATGGAAGTACTGTAAGTGATTTATTCTTTCTGTGGCCTGGTACCAAATGACCCACGGACCGGTACCGGTACCGGTACACAGCGGTCTGGGTTGGGGACCGCTGCTCTAAAACATCCTTAAAGCAAAGATTGTATTTGTAGTGCTCTGTCCTTGCATGAAACCATACTGCTGCCCACAAGTCTGTTCTTTGTTTAGCTTCAACTACTCTTGCCCAAAACTTCATTGTATAGTTGCCACAACTCTGCTTAGAATAAGGGAGATCCCTAATTCTTAAAAATGGGCACCATCACACTTTTCATCCATTCACCAGGCATCTTCTCACTATCTAAAATCCTCTTGAACAGCAGAGTCAAAAACTCCACTGCCATCTCTTCCAGATACTTCCATGCCTCCACAGGTATATCATCAGGACCAAAGTTCCACTCTTCATTGTTTTCAATGCCCCCCTCACTTCGCCCTTACTAATCCTTGTTACCTCCTGCTCCACAACAGTCGGTTCATCTATACTTTGTTCTTTCTCATTTTTTTCATTCATCAACCCTTCAAAGTATTCTTTCCATCTTTTCATGACACTACTGACACCTGTCAATACATCATCCCTATCCTCAATCACCCTGACCTGCTGCATGTCCCTCCCATCTCGGTCTCTGTGGCTCTGTAATCTGGTAATCTCTCCACTACCCATGCACAAGTCATCATAGGCCTCTTGTTTGGCCTCTGAAACCTTTACGTTCACCTTATGCTGCAACTCCTGTCCACTCTCCTCAGTCCTCTCAGTGTCCCACTTCTTCTTGACTAGCCTTTTACTCCGTATACACTCCTCCGTATACGTAAACGCATCTCTTCATTCCACCAACAAGTCTCCTCATCAATGTTTTTTTCCTGATGACACACCGAGCACACTCCTACCTGTCTCCCTGATCACATTAGCTGTACTTATTCAGTCGTCTGGGAGAACCACCTGACCAACCAGAGCCTGTTTCATCTGTTTTTTTAAAAGTCATGCAACATTTTTCCTTTTTTAGCTGCCACCAGTTTATCTTCTTCTCTGCCTTTGTTCTTCCTTTCTTCATCTTCATCACCAGAGATATCGTACACACCACCATCCTATGCTTCCTGGAAACCCTCTCACCTACCACTACTTTGCAGTCACTGATCTCCTTCAGATTACACAATCTACACAAGATGCAGTCTATTTGTGTGCTTCTACCTCCACTCTTATAGGTCACCCTATGTTTCTACCTCTTCTCAAGGAACGTGTTCATTATAGTTATTTCTTTTTTACAAGATAAAGCATCTGTCCTTCTACGTTCCTCTCCTGGATACCAAACCTGTTCTCGGTTTTAAAAAGTCCCCATAATTTCTCATAAATCACCATTTTAGGCTATCACATTTGCAACCTACTCGAACGAAAACTATTTTTGTACCCTTTAGGGCATTATAATGTTTTTATTGGCTTTTTTTCCCCAAATGCTGATACTATTTTGATTATCTTTATTAGGGCAAATAAACAATAGATATTTTATTATACCATTTTAGCATCGATCAAGAATGTTTTGTCATATATTTCAGCTTTTTTATGTGGAAGCATATTGCATTTAGTAATTTTTTTATTATTATTTTTATGCTTAATCAAAGGGTGGATAAATGCAGCAGTGGCTGGAAAGTGAAGTATTTTCTTTTATGAAATATGAAAGTTGAATTAAAGGCAAGGAGCATTATGATTTAATCTGTCTTAGTTGAGAACATTTTATCATTCTAAGTTATTGCTACAAAAAACTCAATCCAGATGTAAACATTCATTAGACACGTGAATAAATAAAAGAGAACATCAATGCTTTGGCTGCCATCATGTCATGGCAGTTACTCTGAGTGTGGGTCTAGTTAGTATGCAGATTTGACTAATGATGCTGCAATTATTTCTTCTACAATAAACAGGTATGCTGAAAAATGACTGATTACTGCAGTGGAAGACAAAATATGTGTATCTCATGTTGTGGGCAGTGGGGTATTTTTAATGTTAAGGCAGGATTTTAAGTGAAAACATGGCAGTATCTGATCTTCCAAAATATATGAGCGCTTTGGTAAAATGGTAAATGGCGTAGAGCTATATACTGTTTTACTATGCATAATATTGGTACGATGAAACATAACAAATCCCTGCAAAAATACTTTTTGCCTTGACTTCCTGTACCACAGAAAAACAACACATTTTTTTGTTCTTCCCTCAATCAAAATGTTGATTAAAAACACAAATAATAATAACAACAAATGTGCAGTAAATTAGTAGGTAATTTGTGAAAGGCAACTGTGCATGAGTGGCAACCAAAAATAATGAAACTGCTTAGTTTTATGAAGGTTATAGATGCCAATATTTTCATTTTGGACCATGTTGCTATTAAGTTTAATTTTGGTGATTTTTCATTCCAGTCTGGAAAAAAGAATGCATTTATTGATATTTTATTCATGTCCATGGAAGTTCTCCTACTTTGTCCAGTTTTTCAGTGTGAAATGATCTTTGTGTTTAATGGACATTTAAGTTTTAAACGTCCTGCCAAACTTGTCAGCTGCTGCTGGGCTGCGTCACGCCCAAATTCATTTACCACAGTTTTTTGCTGAGCAGAGCTCTGAACGTTTGTCCCATTTATCGCTTCTAAAGTCAGCAGAAAACATGTTAGCTGCAGTTTGATGACACAGAACACTCAGAGGGGCACCCCAGAGCTCTTTTCAGCAGTTTTTTTTGTTACTTGATAATACTTTTTCAATAAAAAAAACATCAAAGGTTAGACAGTTTGATTGATTGTTGTCATCTTTGTCAAAGTTTTCCTTTTGCCTCTTAACTGATTTTAGCATCATAGGAGTGAGATAAGCTCATATGGATATCCTAAAATGCCAGCAAAAAATTTAAATCATGCTTTTTTGATTTCATATTAGTTTTGGAGTCTGATAGGGGAATTTCAGACAATTTAAAATTTACAGTATTTTTTCAGAGTACAATGTTGCATTAACACAGGATCAAGTTTAAATGTTAAATCAATGTACAAACGCGTTCCAAGGTCCTGCAATATGATTTGGGCGTTGGGCGAGGTGTACCGTGATTTGATTTGGATGGCAGATGCGGCCAATCAGGTACTCAGCTTTGGGCACATGATGTTTTCAGTGACTTGATCAGTGGGTTGAAAAAAAAATCTAATATGGCCGCCAAATGCAAGGATTTTCGTCCTTAACCTCCATCTGCTTTCTTAACCTGCTGGGGCGGCGGGGTTGCTGGAGACTGTCCCAGTTACTGTTGGGCCAAGGCGGGATACACCCAGGACAGGTCGCCAGCCTGTCACAGAGCCCATGGAGCGATAGACCTTGCTGAGCTAGCAAGTCGCCCAGTGGACAGCATAGTGAGCGAGTGCCACCGCCCATGGTTAAACAGAGCTCTGCCAGACCCTGGGCAGCGGTGCTCGCTATGCAGACGGAGAGCCGTTGCGGGTGCCGTCGTAGCTGGCGCGATTGCTCCTGCTCATTTTTATCAATAAAAAGATCCTCCAGTTTTATTTTCATTAACGTCTCTCGGGTAAATGCAGGACAGAAGTTCTGGGCCACAGACAAATACAAGTAACATTTAAAACAGCTGTCACACGCAGGCGCAGCTCCTGCAGTAAATGCATTCACCGAACTCCTAGCATCTTCAAAGAATCTAGTGAGCCCAGATATGGCAACGTGCTTGCCGGCACCTCTGTAGAGCTTTCCAAAACACACAAACCCAAGCTACTCATTTCATCCATGTTTTCCATGATGTGGCAAAGACTGAAGTCCAGCAAAATGTTGGCAGTTGCTCCGTGGTCGAGGCATCATGGGGTCAAGAGCGGGCGCCGAGAAGTAAACTTGACGCTTGTCATAATAAAGAAATAAATGAATAAATAAATTGATAAATTGTTGTATAATCATGTCTTTCTCTGTCGCTTTGTAAGTTATTTTCTCCATCCATTTCTTGTACTTGAAATTGGTATTTTTGGTAAAATGACTCTAAGTTTTATTTTCTGCTTTGATTTGCCAGCATCTCTCCTGCTTAGATTTAGGTCCACCTCCTGCCTGCCTCCCCAGCATTGGTATTTAATTTTTTTCTGTCTAACTTTAATTAAATTTGTTCCTTTAGTGGTTTTGTTTTGGCTCAGTGCTTTCAATCTTGGTGTTCAGTTTTTCTTGTTCCACCTTATAGTTGTTGATTACATCTCAGCCATTAACAAACCCACAGCTGTAGGCCATTGTGCTTTCTGTCTTTGCTATGTCCATGACTCTTTTTTTTTTTTTTGTTTTCTTTATAGCTCTATTCCCCATTGCGTAGAAGGATTTCATAGGAGGAGGGCAGAGTGATATGAAAATTGATTACAATTGAGAATTTGTTTTCATTAAAAATTAATTTCATAGATGTACATTTCATTTGAAAGTCTGAAACTTTTATTTTTTACTAGTTTCACCAACAAAATCCATGGATTTCTGATGGAAACAATTTAATATGGACCTCAGCTGCTGACAGTATAGCTGTGTGACCCAGATTCACCTCTGAAAAGTGATGAAGCTTGAAAACTGAATAAAGCTGCAAAACTCTGTTTGGAATTTGGCTTTTTCGTCCTAAACAAAATCTAGAAATGACACACAGTTCCATTGAAAAGGTCACATGGAGCTGTACTAAGCCTAAACTGATACTAAGATGATCTGCCATTTGGGTCCTGTGTTCAAGTTGTTACCTTGGCATGTTTGGAAATGCTTATCTGCATGCTTAAAAAAAATGGTAAAGAAGGTAAATAGACGTATAGTAAAAAGTTTGATCACATTTTCGTAAATACCTAAAATAGTTTTGACTTTTTCAATAACCCTTACATTTCGACGTACTGATGGCTGCTCTGACGCTTAATTTTTAAAAGTCAGCATGAAACCTAAAAATGTGCATAAACAAGAATTCTAGAGACTTTTGCAAATATGGACTCCGTAAAAACAGTTTTCTACTAGACTGCATGTTCTTTTCTTTGACTCATTTTTTAAAGTTATTGGATTGCAAATTGAAAATTGGTTTGATGGTTATCACAGAACAATTCTGCTTTTCATTAGTAAAAGAAGTAGACCGTCAGTAAAGTCTTATTGTCAAGTAATTATTTTTTTTCTTTGGTGCTACTTAATTTGTGATAAAAAAGAAAGATGAACTTAAAACTGCGTCCATTTCCTGTGAAAATGTGTTTCATGAAGGGGATTCAAGGGCAGGAGAACATTTTTTATGCAGACATAATCCCCACAGATATCAGCCAACCAACCAGTGCAGCAGGTCTACACTCACAGGTGCCAACAAGCAGGTGTTCATCATGCAACTCATGTGTACCTATAAGTACCTTGATGGTTCGGACTGTGTAATGGCTTTTTGTTTTTCCAATAATGACTATGGATGTTTTTCAACCAATGGAATTTCAATAATTAGATACTCCACTAAGCAAATGAAAAAGGACCAACAGCCTTCATTATCATTTCATTTCTGCAGTGGGAGAAAATGCATCAAGTAGAACAGTTGGACTTTAAAGCTGCATTCACACTTTTTAACGTCTGTCTAGCCCCGTGGTGTTCACACCGGAGAAGCAAGGGTTTCTTCCTCTTTTGGTACTGTTTACCAGTGCATGTCCGCCACAGACAGTTGGAAGAGGTTTGGTACAAAATGTCAAAGTGGTGCAAATCACGCAGCAAGTCCAAGTGGCCCCCATATGGTTTAAAGGTGAGCAGAAAATGTGGACCTTGAATAGATTTGTCCTAAGTTTCAGTAGTTGCCCCACCTGTGTTGTCAATGCCCACATAACCCAATGCCCACATTGGCTTACGTGGACAGTCAATGGGCTGGCTCGCTACACCAGCCAGCCACCCAGTGGACAGCACAGCTAGCTCTACCAGCCCCTGGGTGGCGCCACTTGCCTGCTCTGCCTAACCCTGGGCAGTGAAGCTCGCTACGCTGTCCAGCAGGCAACTGGCTTGCGTAACCCACTAAGTGCCCACTTAAGCCATTCAGGGCCCATCTTTTCTGCCCACCTTTAAACCATATGGGACCCACTTGGCTTTGCTGGCTGGGAGTTGCAGCAGGCAGATCTACTCTGAAATATAAAATACTTAGTTTCATATAATTCTAACAGGACACAAACCACAATTATTAATTTCTTCTCCGTTGTTATCAATTCTTAAATGATTGGCACTTCCGAGATTTTAGCCCTTGTGCTATCCTATGACCCCACCCTTACATTGACGTGTTATCTGTACCATGACAAAGGTGAAGAGGATTTCATTTGACAGTCCTTGACTGGTCAAAGTTTGACTTGGTTTAACTGGCAATGCGCATGTAACCCTTGTGCTATCCTAGGCACGTTAACATTGGGAGTTGGGTCATCCAGACCCCACTAGACAATGCGCTGAACCTTTTTTCTTTAATGATTTGTGATCTTCACTGGTGTCCATGGATTACATGAAATCCTCTCCACCTTTGCCATGGTATGGAGAAAACGTCAATGTAAGGATGGGGTCATAGAATAGCACAAGGATTAATGGTTGTCTGTTTATTATGTAGCCCCCTAAAAACGGCCGTAGAAAATTGCTTAGCTATGTGTGAACGCGAGAGTTTTGAGCACAGAACCCTGAAACGCACATTTCCATATGCTTGCATTGACTTTTCAGTGGAAGTGGTCGCTTGAAGGTGTGTTGTTGAGGGCAGCGTGAACTGAGCTTAAAGTGTTACAAAAAATAGTGAAATGCTCAAGATAACCTCACAAAACTGAAAAACCAAATAATTACAGACTTCTACTATCTTCCTCTGACAAGTGGATGGAAAGGCAGGAGGCTGTCATGATTAAATTTGGAAAATACAAATTTTTACTCATAAGAACAGTAGCTGCAACTGTTGTTACAATTACAGCAATTAGACAAATAAAAGCTACACTGACTAACTTGATCGCAGAAGCGCATATCAAACTTGTAAAAGTAAATTACTGAGCTCATCAATGTGTTTTTTTTTCCTATTTCATCATCCTCCTTTTTCCTTTCATTTGGTGCCTAATGGATTTGGTCTTTATGATCAAGAATTAGAAGTCTAGAAGTCCCACTCAGTCAAGCCTCCTGAATGATGCTGCTCATCCTTTGTCTGGTTTTCGCTATTGACTCTTGTTTTCTGGATCTCACAGGCACTGACAGAGAGGTGCTTTATTATCAGCATTTGAAAGGATGGCTGCTGCTCTGAGGCTGCTTCAAGTATCCACATGCCACCCTTGATTAAGTTACACCATTTCTTTAGAATAAGCCCTGGTGGGATTTACAAACTGAAGGTCAAGTTTCATATCATGTCTATGTGGAAGAAAATTTGGAACAAACTGCACACAGTCAACCTACAGTTTTGTAGGGATTCCAGGAGGCCTTCAACAATTGCCTTTCACAATAAGGACCGTTTCTGGTAATACTTGAGAAGTAACAATTTGTTCAGGGTTAGAAACAATTTTTTTCCCCATGGACTTAATTTTTTAAGTTAAAGATGTTTCTCAAGCATCCCAAATGAATTCATCCTGGATGAATGGGTCTTCACAGATAAGCTTGTTTTGTGGTAAATCCAGATTGTGCTTACATGACAGGTGAGGCACAAATAGAGAAAATATGAGACCATTGGTTTGACAGTTACATCCTGTATTTTGGTGCAGGGAACATGATGCTGAGGTAGTTGTAAAAAGGAGGATTATCCTCTTCTTAATGCAGAAAGGTATCAAGAAAAAATTCTGCAACCTGCAAAAATTCTGAACTTTATCTTATGAGATAATGCTTTGGGCCACAGAAATAATTCATTTCTGACTAACTCCAGAGTTTAGGAGGGGAGAGGATGAAATTGCCTACCAGCAGTGCCGACCACAACCACTTTAAACACTTATGGGGTCAGTTTTGGAGTGCCATTCACGTCAACGTGACACATGTTGACCAACTTGCAACAAATTCTAATCAGAGTATTGGACACCCACAGGAGTCTGTGACCAGCATGATAACCAGTGTGAGGAGGAGGTGCTAGTCTTTTGTGTCTGTGTAAAAATTTTCCTAAACCTATTGGTTGTCAAATACACTGCTCACAATAATAGTATTTACACAAGTGCTTTTCCTATTTGGTCTGAATTTTAGTGAAATGGTATGTAACTTAATTTTGATAATACTACTAATGAATGAGCATTTTCCACAAAAATAATAATAGAGGGGTGCACAGGGTTTTTTACGTATCATGAGTAAGAACGTGCAGGTGACTGAAACGTCTACAAGTCTTAATAGCCTCAAATAACAACATTTGACCATGCCAACAGGCAATGCATTCCACTCTTCCACAAGTGCTACATGCAGTTCTGCCAGGCCACTTGGGGGTACCATCATCCAGTTTCTGCTTTAGTTGGTCCCAGATGTGCGCTATGGGGTTCAGGTCAGGGGACATTGATGGCCAAACCATATGAGTAACTCCCACTATCTGAAGTCCAGCTGTGAAAATTTTGGCACCATGTTTTGGGGCATTATCATCCATGATCAGAAAGTTTGGGGTGTGTTGGTGAGATTCGGGGGAGGAAAATGGTTCTTTGATGTCTCTGAGGTAAGAACGTGCAGTGACTGAAACATCTACAAAAACAAATTGTTTTTTCTGCTAACGGGTGATGTCTGCCCAGACCATCATTTCTGTGGGAGGTGACTCAACAGTCATCAGTGAACAGGATGATGGACCAATTCTACATTGCCCAGGTCACATGGTCTTGTGCCCGCTGCAAATGTTCACCTCGGTGTCTTGGTGTCAGTGGAGTCACCTGCAATGGTCACCTAACATTCAAGTCAATGCAGTGGAGTTGGTTGTGAATGGTTTGTATGGAAACCGTGGTACCCCTTCCTAGTAAACAGACCTGCAGCTGTATGGCGTATGCTGAACCATGTCAAAGTCCAGAGGTCCTTATTTGTGGTCTGTCCCTGGCTGGGTTCCCCTCCTGTCTATCAAAAACTCTGCTGATGACAAGTCTTATAACACTTGAGATTCACCAAGTTCACCTGCAACATCTGATTGTCAACTATCAACCCAAAGGCGTGCTATGGCCAGGTGATGCTGCTCATCTGTTAAGTGATGTTGTGTGTTCATGATGTTTATGTTCATGAGGATAAACTTAGAATGATTCATTTATTCATCTTCTGAACCGTTTTGTCCCTTGTGGGTGAAGGCAGGGGACATCCTGGACAGATCGCCAGTCTCTCGCAGGGCAACAATCAGACTCACACTCACACCTAGGGACAACAATCAGACTCACATTCAAACCTAGGGACAATTTTAGAGTGACCAATTAACCTATGAAGCATGTTTTTGGATGGTGGGAGGAAGCCGGAGTCCCCGGAGAAAACCCACACATGCACGGGAAGAACATGAAAACTCCACACAAAAAGTTCTGTTCTGTTTCAGGTCCCCCAGCCAGGACTTGAACCAGGGGGCCTTCTTGCTGTAAGGCAAGAGCACTAACCACTGCAACACCCACCCAACTTGAAATGCTTGACAAAATTTACCTTCTATACCAGTGGTCCCCAACCCCCTGGCCGCGGACCGGTACCGGTTCGTGGGTCATTTGGTACCGGGGTACCGGGTACACAGAGAGCATAAATAACTTGCATTACTTCTGTTTTATTTATTTCGGAATCTGAAATATGTTTTATTTTGCAAAATTGCCCAATTCTCTGTTACATCAGTCTATTCAGGGGTGCTGATTACGTCGATCGTGATCGACCGGTAGATCTTCAAGACATGAGGGTAAATCGCAGGCCTACGACAGAGTTTTAGGGCCACAAAAAATAAAAATAAATAAATAAATAACTTTTTTTTTACTTCTAAACAATCCACCAGCCAATCAAAATCCTTACCAAGAAGTACGGGACTTGATTGACATGCAGAGCGGCCAATCGGACATCTTCTAATACATACGTCACTGCGCATGCGTGTTTAAATACACTTAGCGCAAATTCTGTCTGTCATCAGAAAGTCGCTTTCTGACCGCAGCGTGTCAAGTCCCCGGGAGAAGACCACTCTGGACAACCGGAGTGTTTATTGAAGCTGCCCCGCGTGTCCTCCTGCTACCAGCTTTGCGGTTCTCGCCCGATAAATAGGAGCTCATTAAGAAAGCTGTTTTTTTCCGTGGTTCACGCTTCGTACGGAGCCAGCAGCGCTTTGGAAATGCCATGCTCTCCCCATTGCACGGTTTACAGCAGAGCATGACACATGATAGTCACTGCTTTCTCTCTTTGTAATAAAATGCCTCATATGTTAATACAAAAGTATCTTTGTGTAATCTTACTGTGTAGTTTTTAATCATCAGTATATAAACAACAATGTACAAAAAACATGTAAAGTCCCAGCCAGGAGACAGAAGAGGAGCCTTATACTTCCCCAAAAAAAGAAAGCTACATTTAATAGACAGTACTTCTTTTTTGCACCACGAGTGTGGGAAAGGGAGAGGATGATGACACCTGTGCCATGTCAACTGTTAAGCGTGTCAAAATAAAAGCACAGGGTTCGTCTTGTCACGTACTTGATCCTCCATCATCCTAGTATTGCTACAATAATCATCCGCCTTTATTTGAAAGACCGATCCGTGAAAGTTTGTGTGACGTCATACCGGTCCGTGGCATTAAAAAGGTTGGGGACCACTGTTCTATACCCACAGAATGTAGAAATTGATGCCACACTGAAAAGTTTTTTTTTGTTTGGTTGGTTTTAGCCCCAGTAGGTAAGACACACTGAACACAGAGACCATTATGTGAAAAACACTAGATGAAAATCAACTGCCTTCCTATCCTGAAAATCTATGCAGTGAAACAAACATCCCTAACTTATTGTGAGTAGTGTAATTAAATTGTTGAATTGACAAACTTGTATTGCTCAGGCTTTTAACCTCTCAAGAACAATGAGAACGTGCACATAACTTAAAATATTTTGAATATAGAAAAAAATCCTTGTAGAGAAATATTTGACCAAAAGGATGGGGATGCAGTTTAACAAGAAAAACAGAGGCTAAGATGAGGCAGTGACCATTAATCATTATTAAAAAAAATGTCAGCTTATAAACCTTAAGTTGTACTGGTTGGGTCAAATTGTTCTTTGCTCGTGGGTATTTGTTGCCATTTTTACACGAGCAAAGCCCACTTCACATTTAATCAGACTGGGGACCCAGTCACACGCAAAAGGCATTGGACTGCAGTGATTATGTGGAGCAAGAATTCGTGGATCTCAGCAAGACCACCGAAGCACAGAATTTAAAGTAAATGAAAGAATGCTGATATGAAACCTTTGCAGAGGATGGAGCCCCCACAGGACCTCCTGAAAGTCCTTTGCAGAGACTCACATTTAACTTTGGGACCACTCTGTCACCAAGTTACGGCATACAAAATGAAGTAATTGAAATACTAAGCTGAGTGTGTCAGGAATTTTTAACTGGGTCACACTTGACTTTGGGTTATGTTCTTTGTGGATAAACCCTGCTCATCCTCTGATGACTGATGACACTACAAACTGGGTTATCTTATTATACACCACACATTCAGCATAAATTCAGTGTTTTTTACAGGTATACAAACTGTTCTGAGTCAGTTTGACAATGTTAGGAGTTCTGTGCAGAATTTTTTCCTGCAAATTGACCAGACTGGCAGGATATTCATGAAACAGCTTTATTTTCATTGATTGTACAAGTAAAAACAAGTCACATGTAGGCATAAGTGTTGCTGAACATTTGGACAAACAGGTGTGTTTTGGAACAAACCAAGTCAAAATAAAACCCAGTTTTTGGAGGCTAAGTCTTTTCTACTTGTGTTGGCAGCAGGGCGATGATGGTTTCACCATGAGGGTGCTCCTTTGGGAACTCCCTTCTGGTGTTTTGTTTTTCCTTATAAGTTTGAACAGTATCAACATCAAACTGGCTTTGTATTTATGCCATATGCTTTTACGGTGGAATCAATTGCAAAGGTTTAACCGCCTCATTTTTGGAGCAGCACTGTTTGTAGATACAGGTAAAGACCAGGAGAGGATTTCTGCTGCATTTCTGGATACAACATTTAAAATTCATATCCAGATAATCTAGAATATTCTGAAGTTCTTAGAATATTCAGAATGTTAGAACAAATAAATGAACAGAAAATAAAGCCTCAGGTGGATACTGAGAGTAAAAGCTCTTAAATCTTTTACAAATCAGATCTGTTAGCATCATGTCATTTGAAATAAAATCAAGACTTTAGGTGGTCCATTACATTTCACTAAATGTTTTCAGAAGGATCATTAATTTCCTCAGCAACCACTCCACTCCTCTGTTTGTGTACTTCGCATGTAAAGTCCAGCTGCTAATGAGCCTCTTCCTCCTGATCTCCTGGGACGAGCTGAAATCTCCGTGAAGCATCTTTTTCCACTAAGAGCCTGTCAAAGAGATATATTGCAGCTCTGTGGGGTTAGAAGCAGGAGGTAAATGTAGATGTAACCTTCGGCTTAGATTTAGCCCACTTCTCCACAGCCCGTTGACTTGCACCACAGCTCAGGAACTCCCCCTCTGCTGCACCAAGGAAGCCTGCCAGTGCCTAAACCTGAAGGAGGAGGGAATTCAGAACACGGTTAATACACTTCCTTACAGAAAAACAGCTTTTACAATGCTCAGGAAGAGCTGAATCTGCTGTTTCTGTGTACGTATGGAGGTGCACCCTACAGAAAGGAAAGATAATGACTAGAAAGTGCGGTTCCCGCAGCTAGGAAACATTTGGCCCCTCTCAGCAAATTTACTTTAATGGCTCTTTTGCTCTGAAAGAACTTATTGAAACACCGCAAATTAACAGCATTCTGCTTGTCTTTTCATGGATTTCCTTTCACTCTCAGGTGACTCATTGAATTAGAGATTAAAAAAACATAGATCATCATTTGCTAAAAATTTAACTGCTTGGTGATGGGGAGAGTTTCACATATTCTCAATGGATTATACAGACCTCATTTTAATTTCAGGCCAACCAGGAACATTTTTTCAATAACTTGTTAAAATACTACAACAAAGATGGAATTAAATTGGGAACAACATGTTTTATCTCAGGATTATGTTGATTATGAGTCCCACTGTTGAGATTTACTCTGAGTCTTCTTAATCGGCATGACTTCCTGTTTGGGAGGAGCAACGTGTCGTTCATCTACCTGATGAAATTATTCCTGTGTAATGTGGCTTCATCTGTGAATTCCAGACTTTTAATAATGGCAGTGCCAGCATCCACTTCTGATCTTCACTGTCAATCTACACTCTTAAACGCTGGGCTTGTTTTTTTTAACCCAATTCTTGGGATATTCATTTTAGAGTATATTTTAGTTATAGTTTCAAAAATGAAATTATAATTGATAAACTATCTTAATCACTATTCAAAAAAAGTCTGTTGGTGTTTTTTTTACTTTCTTTTGTTAAAGATATGTTCACATCGAACGCGATTCACTTGTCAGTTGTGTCCAGTTTTAATGTTACGTTAATATGCAAACGCGATCAGAGGTCCTGCGGCGCGTCCGAGTCTTAAACCAACGTGGAGAATTTTATTGTTCTCCTCCTGAACTTTATGATATTTTTCTTATTTGCATTAAGACTATAATAAAAAGATCCTCACATTTTTATTTTTTTTTTGCCCCCTACTACTTTAAATAATGGCTCTTTTCAATGTAACCATGTGGTTTCCTTTTTTACAGTCACACCTTCAGATCAATCTTCATCTGCCTGCTCCTGTAATTTCCTGTTTGTCTCCCTCTACTGCCTTCCATACAATCCAATAAAGCTTCTCTGAAACTATAAAAATAGATCCGGGCAACATCCCTGAAGCTCGCGTGAAGTCTTCCAATCTGTTTTGATTATTGTGATTGTTATTACAAAAACTGATCAGAATATTGTTAAAACAAAACTTGACTAAACATATAATCATAGTGACCAGTGCAGAGATACTCATTAAAGAAAAAAAAGAAATATTAAAAAACTATACAAGCAGGCATCATAAAAATACAAAGACCTCCTGCTTGGATATTCGCAAGCACGTTAATGAATCTGTGACCTTCAGATTATGAGAAACAAATGACTTTTCAGCTAATGTATGGACATCTGTGGAAAAAACAGACAAGCATATAGTGGCTTTACAGATGTTGGCTTCTTTTCTGTTTTATCTGCAGTCCAACACTCCAGAGACATTTGTGACAGCGAGCTTAAATTAAACAAAAAGAAATCCCTTGCCTTATCTGTCCTTTTTTCTTCTTTCTTTTCTCTCTTCTTTAAGAGGTCAAAAATCCTCCTCTGGTAAAGCCACAGCTCAGACTTCTTTCAGATGAATTATGTCTGTCGGACTGAAAGCCTCTGCTCTTACTGAAAGAGACCTGCCTTCACAGCAGGAAGCTGTGACTTGGTTTCAGAGTGCTTCTAGGCTGGTGGCAATTCATAGATTTCACGTTTCTTCTTTAAATCTATAAAATGCTTTGGTCATATGCCTATAGGCATAAATCTCGTTTTTTTTTTTTTTTTGCATAGTTTATCCAGGTGTGCAGGTGAGACCTAAAAAAAAAAAAAAATTAAATAACAACAACCTTTGCAGGTGTGTGTTTTAGTATTTGCTACTGACGCAGAAGAAGATGCACCGCTCAGTCTTACGCCGGGTTTGGCGTATTTGTTTAAAGCGACACAAAGGATAAAAAATTTAACAGATTTAGTGATCTGAAGTGAAATAAAGAGTTTAGTTGATTTATTAGCATGTTCTTCATGCTATGGTTATCTGAATATTTATTCATGTGTTGCGCTAATATACTAGATTTCGCCCGTTTATGAAACGAAATGAGCATCAATGTGTTAATGGTAGTAAAGCATGCAGATATTCAGTTTATTATTGTTATCTATTCTGTTATTATGATTTCTTTCAAGATGAAAGCTGTTTTTGTTTCCCACATTTTGTCAAATAAATTTCCCTTAATTGCTACTTATACTTCTGTGCTACTTTGCATGATTTTGTTTTCTTTATTTTGCATTTGCATAACCCTCAGTAACACAAGCTGAAGTGACACTGTCTAACGAAAAGTTTATGTAAGAGCACGTTTCAGGATTCTGCGTTCAAAACACGTTAATGAGCATTAATAGTTAAACCAGGTGGAACTTTGACCAATCAGGGACCCTGATTTGGTAGTGATGTATGGATGGCGTCCCCTTTCTTAAATTTTAAATTGATTTGAGGAGAAATTAACAATTACAGTTTGTATTAAGCTGGAATTTTATGACACCAAGTTGTTCATATATCGGAACAGAGCTGTGAAAGAAAAAGCCTAGAGCAAGATTTGTGTGATTTGCACTACTACAACATTTCACATCAAGCCTCTTTCATGCGCTAGTAAACAGTAGTAAAAGAAAAGTAGCCTCTCCCTGCTTGTCCAGTGTGAACAACCTGGGCAAATGCGTCACATGGCCCGTTGTATCTGTAGTTTGAGATGAAAACGTGACTAATTTCTGGATTATACGTATGGCAAAAAAACACTGATAATTGGGTTTTCCCTTATGGAACAGATGCGCTACATAGAAAAAAAAAGGAAAAAAAAAGGCCCTGATGAGTACAAAATATTCTTCAAAAGTTTCCATTCATTGGTGCAGCTTTGGATTTATTTTTAGCAGTACCTTCGCATATTTCCTATAAGCTGAAATGTTTTTAATAAAAGCTAAAATATTCATCTGGATTTTAATTTGAAGGAGGGAAAATGCAGGCATCCTGATCATTTAAATTCTGCACTTGGCGGACCGATAGAATAGAAATGTGGTGTGTTTTAGTGATGAAAACCTGCAGGAAAGGGGGAACTTTGATGTGAAGGTCTCTAGAATTACTCAGGCAGGAGAAAGCACACTATTGCTCTCAGCCTCCTTCATGCCAGTTTCCATTTCAAAGTTATCAATTGGTCCCATTTAACAGACGGCTGAAAAGAAGCGACAGACAATTATGTAAACGTCAGCGTGACTAACGTTGGAACAGGCTAACGGGAATGTAAAATAGGCGCTGGACAAATGAGTGTGTGAGAAGAGGATAACCGCTTTCTTCATGCACTTATTTTTCCTTTGCTCTCAGTGTGATTTTATTCAAAATTTCCTGCAGCAGTCACGCCAGGTAGGTGCTGCCGTTCAGAAGGGGCAATTTTATTTGAAGGAAATTTCTAAAGTCTGGAACTAGTAACCCTCTGTGTCTCTTCTGAGCTAAATGTCACAAAAATTACTTAAAGAATCCAATTTCATTCCATGAAAATGTTTTGTGTTTATTTTATTTTTATGTCAGACTTACATTGTTTTCACTCACAAGGATTTCAACACGTCCTCCACCTCTGCCTTATATAGTAAAACAAGATTGCAGATGTTAAAATGATTTGATATTCTAAACTTTACCTGTCAGCACAGGCTGCTTTGAAGTGAAATCTCTAAGTTTCCGTGAAACGACTTCTAGGATGCCGGCTGCTTTCAAATTGCAGGAAGGGGAAGTTTGTCGGGCATGCAGGACACTGCTGGAAAAAAAAGTCTTTGGGAGAACTTTAATTATTTGCATCTGGAGCAACGGAAGGGTTAAAATGTAAACATGGCACAAAGTAGGTGGATGCTTCTGAAAGAAAACAGGTACTTTCAATCGTTTCTACAAACGTGTACCAAAATAAAAACTATACATAGGATTCAAAAAGATGCCAAAAAAGTTAGAGTTTTTGAGCTTAAACATTTTCATGCCATGAAAGATTAATAAAGTGTATAAATTTGTTCACTTTTGTTTAAATATGTTGGTATGAAGTGAAATGATAATGTCATTTCTGTCACCTTGTTACTTTGCCACATGCTTTGTTCCACTTGCATGACATTGCTGTACAGCTTGATCCATAAGTACAGTTCATTCACAGTGAAAACCTCATAAAGCTGCCCTCCTCTCTGCCAAGCAGCAGTCAAGTCATTAGCACGTGCACATTAAAGACCAACACATGAATTATTCCGTCTATTGTTTCCACAGTCGATGTTTTAACATACAGATCATTAGGGGCTGGCTGATGTGCAATTACCAAACTGATTGTTAATGAAGCCAGAAAACGCTGTAACGTGCCACATCAGGAGTGACTCTATTTACTGTGCAGCAGTTTCCATGCATGTCACTTAGTCTAAACAAATGCAAATATAAAGCTTGAGCAAACTTATTACAAGATAGTGGAGGTTTAATGGAAGAACACAGCACGGAAAGTGCATGATTATGTATTAATATACTGAGTGGGAAGAAAAAAGAAGAGGTTGGTATTTTCAACTACGTAACTAGTTGCATTTACAAACAGTTCTACTGTTTTACCTTTTACTTGACTGACAACATTTAAAAAACCTTCTGTCTGTATACAGTAGACAAAGAAAAAAAAACGTGATAGTATGACATAGGTTTTGGACAAGAATGGGTCAAATCCCTCCACACTTCAGTATAGGCTGGAAAAGATAAAAGTTGCTGCAAAAACTATGCAAGATTTATTGTAATGCTGTGTAAACGTAGGCATGTGACGCACGCACTAAATCTTTCGCATATGTTGTTCACACTGGACAAGCAGGGAGGAGCTTCTTCTTTTCATTGTTCTATTCTTTACTAGCGCATAGACATTGTAGTGGTGGATAAAGAACAGAGGAAAGCCGTTGTGGTGGATGTGACAGTGATGGGAACATCAGGAAGAAGGAACATGAGAAACTGGAGAAATACCAGGGACTCAGAGAAGAACTGGAGAAAGCCTGGAAAGTGAAGGTGACGGTGGTGCCTGTGGTAATTGGAGCACTCGGGGCAGTAACCCCCAAGCTTGAGGAGTGACTACAACAGATACCTGGAAAGATCTCAGACCTCTCAATCCAGAAAAGCTCAGTGCTAGGAACAGCTAAGATACTGCGCAGGACCCTCAAGCTCCCAGGCCTCTGGTAGAGGACCCGAGCTTGAGTGAGAAACCACCCGTGGAGGGTGAGAGGAGCAAGTTTTTTTATATATAGAAAAATGGCATCCCAGCAAAAAAAATAAACTAAACAGGAAAAAGCCTATAACGGAAAAGAGAAATTCTGTAGGATGTAAATCCTTAGGTCACTCTTCATTAGTTCTTGGTAGATGTCACTCCGAATTGTTCATAGAAAAACTCAGAAAAGGCGAGATGCTCAAAAACTGAACTTATCTTACATTAGATGACAAGTTCTTCTTCTGGATGCTATAAGAAAAATATGGTTCACCCACGAGGAGGAAACAAAACACAAAAACCTTCCTGAACATTAAGCTCCATCACCAAAAGGTCAGCATTATGAAATAATAGTGCAAGGGAATCCCACGCACATCACAGATGAGGAGGACAGTCGGGAGGAAGCAGAATGCAGTTGAACACTGCCAGCATCCAAGATGGACCATGAACATAAGAAAAACAAAACAATAAAATACACGAAGAAGGTCGAGAGCCGATGTAAAGAAACTTTAACTTTTCCATGCATCTAGGGAGCAACAGAACCAATCCAATACAAGGAGCAGTGAAGAAACACAACATAAACACAGAAACCTCAATAAGACTCTGGGCTCTTTTATCGATTAGTTAAGTGGCTTTGGAAGGGTTAATTATAGTGTCACCGCAATCAGATTAGACCTGGTGCTCCTCTATAACTAGAGGGGCAGTGGCTTTCACACTCAGAATAACAACATCAGGTGGACATGTCAACGTCACATATGTCAAAATGACAGGATGGGGGATTGGCAAAGCCGTTTAGACAGAGGGAGAAAGAGTTGCAGTCCATGTAATGGAGCTGCAGTTTGCTCTGCCGTGACTGACAGATACACACGAGAGGATCTCATTGTGGTAGTAAGACAAACAGAGGGACAGAAAGAGGGACACACACATACACAGGGACTTTAATAACGCAGGGCTAACCTTTGTCATTTAAAAGCAATGTTCTGTGCAGCAAATCCCTCTGTTTCCCTGCTTCTCACAAAAAACCAAATAGGGAATGGGGCAAACTCTAAAGGATTACAAACGGAACTGCTTGAAAATTATTACAGACTCAATTTAAGTGCTTATCAGAGGATTGTAAACAGAATTAGTCTTTAGAGAAATTGCTGCTGCTCCGGTGACACCAAGCATATCATTACAGCTGTAAAACAGTCACCCGGTATGAAATGAAAATTTTAATTTCTTATCTCTAGTCCTGTGCAGAAACAGAAATAGGATGTGTTTTTGTCACACACTGATGCAGTGACTGGTAAAGAAATGACTCACATTAAAGCTGTAAATTAACAGTGACAATTAAAAAACAAACAAAACAAAAAAAAACAAAGCTTGAGCTTACAGTAAACAGAGCAGCTCTGTTCTCTGTTTGGGGAACTTGAATTTGAAGCAGCTACAAGTTACTGAGCAAACACTGCAGTGCAGATGGTCTCTGCTCAGATGCTGCAGCCTGAAGGTGCACATTCCCGTCTGAGAAGCTTCTAACCACACTCAGCTCCAACAGATAGGCTCTCTAGAAAGGGAGATGCTTCTTCTACCACTATAGGAAACCTAAAATGACAATAAAACAGACCAAAGATCAAAAGCTTAGATGGTTGGGTAGATCTTGATTAAAACTTGTGCCTGGCACAACCTTCAAGGATGAGCACCTTTTAGTCTTGATAATGAGATTAGGCATTTGTTAGCAAGAAAACAATTTTGGTCCCTTTTCATTGTCGAAACAAATCAAGCTTTTTATGTGATTTTGTTAAAAATGCCTTCAAAAACTGATAGACCACAGAGACCTCTGTATTTGTAGCACACTCACCCATTTGCTGCACTCCACGTTCCAAGTACTCCTGCTGCACGCTGCTGCACGCTGCTGCAGAAGGCAGATGGTTTTTTTGGCAGTCATTTTTGAAAACTGAATAGACAGCTTTCAAATAACGATCAAATAAAACCCCAATTAACCATTTATTTCACCTCTTATAAAAAGGAATTATTAAGCTCTACCTTGTTCTTATTTACATTTTTAAATTTTTTCATAAACTTGTGTTTCCGTACTTTTATTTTGCTGAGCTTCCTGTTGGTCTTATCTTAAATGCTAATACTTTATCAGTAACAAGTGAAAGATTGTGTGTTAGCATCCAGCTAGTTGACTTAACTCTGTGATGTTTTAAGCTGCTGAAAAATATATACATATTTAACCACTAATGTGGACCTGCATTGGTTTTATTTCTAAAAAAAAAAAAGTTTTCCACCAAATGCCTGCAGGGCATTTTTTTTATACAACGATTTTAGTTTTCTTTCTTGCAGTATATGTTTCATATGCTTCTGCCAGGGGTATTTACTTGTAAACACCCACCTTCAAAACACTCACAACCTGAGTTCAACCTGAGTTCCTGCTTCTATTCTGATCAAAACCTGAAAAAAAAAGGTAATAGCAAAATTCTGGCATTTTTATTTAAAAGAACAAGCCCAACCTGAGTCACTTCATTTCAGTGTATGTGCAATGAGCAAGCTTCACTTACAGAAAGAAAACATTAATTGGAGAAAAGAAAAATAAACACAGAGAGTATGTGTAATCCACTTGTGTTGTTTATATTCATTTTCATCCATCTACTCTCATATTAAATTGTAGAGAAACAGATGTTGTGGAATTGGACTGAGGGCATCAAAAGAGCTAAATGTTTTCTTACATGAGTATTATAGGGCTTCCGTTGTAGCAGTGTCTGTGCATGAGTTTAATGGTGTTTGTGCACGTGTATACGACTATCTGTGGGTTATATGAGCTAGAGCACGGTAGTGTTTGCATGAGAATGTATGTACTATCTCTCATATGGCCCCTCACATTAAATTGCATGTCTAAATAATTAACAATGAAATTCATAAATGTTATTTCTTTATTTATAGTAATTACACTTTTTAATATTTTACTAATTTTTTTAACCTACCATACAACTGTGCCTTGATTTTGACCTGTGCATCTCAATATTGATAATTCAATGGTTACTATAACATTAAAAAATGTTTTCAGTTAGTTTGGATGGCTGCAGGAATGTTGAGCTCTTGGGTAAATGCCTGCAGTTTTGTCAGGGTGGTAAAAGTTCCCTTAGTATAGATTGAGTGTAAATATGCTGCAGCCACATGTCTTAGAGCTCATTTAAATATTCACTAAGTGAACAGTTTTAAATACATCCTAGATTCATTTGCATGTGTATTACAGCAAGAGTTTATCAACTGCTAACCATGCAAGTATGCTGATTTGTGCCGCACTTCAGAAAACATTCAAAAAGTGAATTTTTGTGTTTTTAATAAAGCCATACTGATAACATAAATCTAATCAGAAACAGCTGTATGCTAATAAGGGTGATGTAGAATTATCGGGTAGCTGACATGCACTCACCAGCCACTTCAGTACACCTTGCTAGTACTGGGTTGGACCCTCCTTTGCCTTCAGAACTGTCTTAATCAGGGACGGGCAGTCAGGGGAGGCAGCCTCACCTGCAAAATATAGTTTAAAAATACATAAATTACATAAAATGAATATACTTGACTTATTATTAAAAGTACAAAATCAAATATACTTTTTTAGACATGTCTATTCAATGATAACTTTTTTCAGTGATTCTTTGGTAAAAACAAAGTAGCTAATTTACAAATGTACTGTTCAAATTCGCAAGAAAGCAGCAGGTGAGGCGCCCGCCGGCCATGTCTACCCTGCACCCAGCTTTTGCTGCACACACTCACTGAAACTGCAGCTGATGCAAGAGCTTTACTGTTTCGGTCTTTCTATCATCACACATTTTAATTACCTAATTCTTCTATGTCTTGCAAACTGGCTGATTACATTGGTGTCGGTTTGTGAATCCTTTGGTCTTTTTTATCCACTAAAAATGTGCATTAGAAATACAATTGCCAATCAATTACTTTACTCTATAGGGTTCATATGTTTGTAAGGCTGACTGATGGGGCCAGTGCCTCACCAGCTGTGAACCTCATCGCATGTCACTGGTCTTAATCCTTGGTGGCATAGATTCAACAAGGAAATCATCAGTCTGAGATGATTCCAGCTTTATGACGTGGCGCCTTATCCTGCTGGAGGTACCATCAGAAAATGGTACACTATGGTCAGAAAGGGATGGAAATGGTCAGCAACAATACTCAGATGGGCTGTGATATTGGAACCATTCTCAATTGATACTAAGGGGGCCACAGTGTGCCGAGAAGGATATTTCCCACACCATTACACCACAACCAACATTTTTGCCCAGATTTGGTGGTTCTGTGTGAATTGTAGCCTAAGTTTCCTGTTCTTACCTGACAGGAGTGACATCCGGTGTGGTCTTCTGCTGCTGTAGCCCATCTGCCTCGAGGTTGGACGTGTTGTGCATCCAGAGATGTTCTGCAGACCTCAGTTGTAACCAGTTTTTTTTGAGGTCCTGTTGTCTTTCTATCAGATGGAACCAGTCTGGTTATTCTTCTCTGACTTCTGGCATCAACAAGGCATTTCGCCCACAGAACTGCACCTCACTGGATATTTTCTCTTTTTCAGACCATTCTCTGTAAACCCTAGAGATGGTTGTGGGTGAAAATCCCAGTAAACCCAGTAGTTTCTGAATTCCTCAGACCAGCCCGTTTGTCACCAACAACCATGCCACGTTCAAAGTCACTTCAATCACCTTTCTTTCCCATTCATATCCTTGGTTTGAACTGCAGTAGATCGTCTTGACCATGTCTACATACAGCATTGAATTGCTGCAATGTGATTGGCTGATTAGAAATCAGAGTTAAGGAGCAGTTCGACATGTGCATTTAATAAAGGGGCCGCTGAATCTATAAATCCCAAGAACTTGAAAATAGTATTTGAAGTAGCCAAATCCACTAACTAGAACCAAACAAGGAGTAAGAACTGAAATTACCTGTTATTTTGACAGAATTTCTACTTCATAAACTCCATGTAAATAAAAAATAAATCACTCCTCCCCTATTTTCCAAACAAAACTGAATTATTGATAGTTTTCTATTTTTTTCAGAGGAAAAAAAAGGTTAAATTCTTAGTGGGAATTTTGTTTGACAAGTAAACACATAATTTTAGATGCAGTTCAAAGCGAGATGGATGGTAGAGCAGACATGGAGATGACAGCCTTTGCTCTGTTGTTACCACCTGCTGATCCTGTTTTCTCTCTTGACATGAATGCACACACCGACACCAATTTCTCACTCTCTTGTTGTGTTTCATAAAATAATGATAAGAGCAGGTCATATTTTTTTAAATTACCCTGGTGTGCCTTGTTATAAATGTTGTCTCACTGCTTAAATAACCAGTGGAATTTAAAACGACTACATTAGAATTAAGTTGGTAATTTTAGCTTACCATATGTTACACTTTATAGGGTGCACCATCAATGAACGGTCTATTTTCAAACTTATGTTTAATACAAGGCGCACTTAGGTCCATTTAGTGAGACAAATGAGTTAGAGATAAGTCCGTCAATCAGCCAGACTTTATTCACTTTATTAAATGTGTAACTATTAAATCAGTAGAACTTTTTTCTGATATGCTACACATTAGCCACGATGGATTATTCACTCTTTAACTCCCAACCTTGTTTGCAACACATAAAAAACTGACTCATACAAATAAAACAAATGTTACTGTGACTATCCTAACTTCCAACCTCCTAACTTGCAGCACAGTCTCCACTTCCTGAGAATACTTAGAAAGAGAAGAAGCTGCTAGTGATCTCCTGTTGAGCCACCATAGATTCAATTAAATAAATGATCAAGAATAGCAGAGAGCAGGATAGGAGACATAGCTGAGACTAGAGGACAGAACCCTCAACCTGCCAAACACAGAATAGAGCTCAAAACATAAACAAACAGACAAACCAACACTGTGCCATCTGTAAAATTATTATACATGTGCAATCTTTGGCTCGGAAGGTGAAATATATGTATATATTTTGACTTTATATATGTTAATTCATTTTTTATATTTAGTATTTTATCTTTAATTTTTATTTTATGTCAACCCTGACTTTATATATTTTTGGAGCAGCGGGAGATCTTTACAATAATCTTTGTTTCATAACTTTTGTTGTGCAACAATGACAAAAAAGGGATTTCTGTGACTGCGCTAACTTCAAATCCTTTTGGTGTGCTAACACGTACCAAAAACCGCACACTTCCAACGCGCTATATGTTAGCCTAGCTTTCATATTCACAATGACACCTAACAGACTGACATTTACTTAATACATTTTACCTCTCAAAATTGCTTTGAAATCACCAAACACAACCAGAATTAATCCATATATAAGGCGGACTGTCGTTAAAAAAAAAAAAAAACAATTCAGGAAGATATGGTGTTAAAATTCTAAAGTGCTTCCTTATAATAGTTTTTTATGGAAAATTGTCCTAAAGCTCGGCACAAAATAGAGAACGTACTGTAGTATCATTTAAATTTTTTATTTATAAACTTGCTTAAACTAGAAAACATATTGCTATTTACCATCTTTTTGATTCTATCTGCAAGAAAAAGAACTAATTTGTTTGTATATTTTATTCAAGTGATCCTTGACGCTTTTCACCTCACTGTCTTTCAAAAGGTATAAAACACATCTTAGCATTGACTGAAAACCTATACAATCGACCTTCACAAAGAGAAAATAGAAGTGACAGTATATTACAGTCATCATTACCTCTGTCTGTTGGTAAGCATAGACGGATTGCAGATTGACATTTTCTTTTAAACCATTTCCAGTCAACACTTTAACAGCAAGCCAGACGGCACATTGTTCCCCAGACTGTACTTGTATCAGTTTGCTCAGCAAACTCCCAATGTGGCTTTGTAATCCACAAACCAGAGAGATGGGCGTCAGAGGATAATGAGACATTATTCCTGCAAATTGCATGTCAGGAAAGGCTCTGCAGCAAGAGTGTGAACTGAATCCTGACAAGGACAGCACATAGAAAAGAAATCACAGCCGCAGGACCTTCAAGTTGGAAATAATTGAACTGTCCCTGCTTACTATTTGTTATAAATGAAAAGAAAAAGTTTTTTTTTTCTGACATCCGAAGACATAACTAACCGATTGTCGTGATCTAACACTTAAAGCTGATAATACCTGTCCCAAACTGTTCTTTCTTTTATCATATTTTTAAGAGTAATAAAGACACAGATTGATCAGTTAAGACAAGCATCAACATTTTTATGTTAATTACCTGCATTAAAGCTGAACTTAAAATAAAAGCTGAAATTCTAAATTATATTTTATTAAATCAACAGTTTATTTGAAGATTGTATTTTAGAGGTTTAGAAAGTCCACCTTCTATTGTAAAATCAAGCATAGTCACAGCAAAAAATAAACTTCAGTAAAGACTACAAGGCTGAAGTAAATGTTGCTCTCATCATCCTGTCTTAAGACAAACATTTTCAACACTACATTTTAAATCAAATTAATCTTGTATTTACCTGATCCACAGCTTCAGGATCAGCAGAATCTGTGATCATGTATTTCTTTGTTGGTGTTTTATTTTTATATACTTATATATACCTTTTTATATATAAATTATGAACTCACATTTACACATTTGTCTGTTTTTGAGGATTGTTTTTCCAACATATGAGCAATAACAGGTAATAATAAGTAATAAGAGATATATTTCTGTTCAGATCTTGCAACAACAAAAAAAGAAGAGTGAGAAAGGAGAGACGCGATTTTTATATTTTGAATCAGCATCGATCACATTATGGAAATGAAAAACGTCTGTGAGGTGCTGAATTTAGAAAAAGAAAAAGGAGTGACTGAGGAGAAAAGTGCCTAACGTTCAGGAATGCACCACGCTAAATTATTCATCTCTCTGATTATAAGGCTTTTAATGAAACGAGTTAATACCTAATTATTGGTGTCATGAATTTTCTGATTTGAATACTGGTTAATTCTGACTTCAGTGACGTGAAAATTTGGCTAAACTTTGATAAAATGTGCAAAATGACTTTTTTAATTTTATTTAAATGAGTAACAATTGTATAAAATGTCAAACTCAAACACTGTATTTTTATGCAAATTTCTGGGACTAAAATCTTTTGGAGCAGCCTCCGCCTCTGATTTTGGCTAGAGCTGAGGAGCCATCCAGCTTCCCATTCAAACATCAAGTGTCTTTATTATCAGAAATGCTGGCTGAACCAAAAGATTATAATCAAGACTCATCTAACTCCACTTCTCCTAACCAAGACTTTTTAGGCATTGTTGTGCCCTGTGTGCGCCAAGGGGAGATTAAACACATTCGCAAAATTGTGGAAAAAATAAATAGACAGAATTTGGACACTGCTTGTTAGCACAGGGACCAAACCAAATACCACCTAATTATGTTTCCTGAAAAGAAACTTTGTCTTTTTGGAGAAATTATGGGTAGTTTGCCCAGAGTCTCATTCAAGCTAGAACCGCCAATACCACTGGCTTCAAACGCAGGCTAATTAAGCTTTTCTTTTTGCAGCAATGAGAGTACAAGGCTCACCAAAATACAGGTTCAATGCAGGCAGAAATGTGGCTCCAACTTTGAAAATGATTTATTACAAACATTTAATAAAATGTAAAGCACACACAAGGGGGGCATAAACTAAAAGGGCCCCTGTTAGGGCAGTATTTTTAACTGCCCCAGCATGACACTGAACAAACACTTCTCCAGCACAAACTGAGGTAAAACTACAGGAAATTGACCAAAAATTGGTAAAAATAAAAAGGTTAAATCCATCAAGGCAGGTAGCCACACACAGAATTAGAAACCGTAGGAAGAAAAACATTGTGGGCAGAAGGGCATTCCTGGCGAGACTCTGCTGCGCGCAAGTGGAATGATGAGGCTAGATACTATGTTTGATGTTAACATGCTTTCTGGTCAAAACAGAGACTAAACAAGACCAGCAACTGTTGAACAAGACGTAGAACGCACAGTAAAAACAGCAGGGGGAACCACACCAAAGACCTGAGCCAACACTGGATTTCACCCAAGTAGAGTGGGAGTGATTTGTTCTGTTCTTAGACTCAAGAAGAAGCATCAAGCCCCAGGTCAGTTGTTTAGCCAGACACCAGGTGATCCAGCTGCTCTGGGCAGAGAGACCATGGGGTCCTGGAAGTGGGCTGTCTCAGCAGAAAATTAAAACGGCTAATTAACCCTTCAACACTGGAGAGATCTCCAACGACACCTAAATCACACACGTTCTTTGATATAGCGTATCAGTGCAAGACTACTTTTCTCTGCTTCAGAATCCACTGGTGTCCCATGAATTGTGTAAACGGTTTAAGAGTTATGGTAGTTGAAGGAATGTCAACAATGGAGCTAAAGCTATGGTGTTAAAATGGTGAACACTTGTGCTATCCTAGACACTTTAACAATGAGAGTTGGGTCATCTAGACCCCACTAGACAGTGCTCTGAACCTTTTTTCTTCAATGATTTGTGATCTTCACTGGTGTCCATGGATTCCATGAAATCCTCTCCACCTTTGTCCACCTTTGTCATGGTAGGGAGAACACGTCAATGTAAGGGTGTATGGGGTCATAGGATAGCACAAGGGTTAAGAGACTGCGCTCCCTTTATGGGGCACTCCAGGCCTCAATTCATTTACTGACCTGCCACAAAGATGTTAAATCCACGGCTAAAGGCCACAAATATGGCAAGACCATTTTTACCCTCTTCAATAGATCTTGGTTGCTAGTGAACATTGGTGCCCAGTGGTGCCCAGCATCAGGCTTTAGGCCCATAAGTGTCACATGTTTTGCCCCTATGGAGAAAAGTCAGCAAACGATCCTGACATTTCCCTTGACCTCTGCGACTAGCTTATGTAGCGAGGCATATAGCAAAGTCTTTGAGGAACCAGTAACAACTGGTAGCACCAAGGAATGACCAGCTGAGCACTATTAACTAGGGGTTGCCAGTTTGCAATTTCCTTTGAGTGGAAACATGGTTGTCAGAAATCGCATGACTCTAATAGCCCACTTGATCCTGAAAAAAAGGAACACATACTCATCTTACCGTAAGACATTCCTGCCACAGTCATCCCAGCCCCACTTCCAGCTTTCTTCAAGTGCTGTTGACTGAGACCAAAAATAAAAGATAAATATTAGAATAAAAGAAACTCATAACAATCTGAGAACAAGAGATACCAGGTAAGAGCCTGCAGTTTTTATGAAGCCATCCAGGAGTCAGGTGACGGTACAGTAGAACAGTGACCCACCAACGTACGTTCTGCTTCTTGCAGTTGTATAAATGATATAGGTTTTAGCTGAATTTAAATTGAACTGGGTGTGATACATCAGATGTATTGTTTAGTTGTCATCTCTGTATCTTTTACTTAACTCCAGAATGATCTGATTGAACTCTAACAAATACAAGGATTTCCTGAGAAATGTAATCCACTTTAGAAGAAACCCTACATTAAAAAATGCATTTAAATGGACTAAAGGTCAATAATCTTAGCTACTAGACTTCAAACAATTACTGCTTAGTCGCTTGTGATCAGAAGACCACTTTGCATCCACTCTACTTATGAGCCTTACATTTTACTTCAGACCTATAATTTACTGTAGAAAAACACATTTATACAGATTTCAATGAGCAGCAATTTTTCCAGATCTCTGAGGATCTTTTTAGATTTTTCCTTTCTTTTGTATTTAGCATCCTTTTTTTCTGGTTTTTGGTTGTCAAAAACACTTTTTAAGTATTAGTAATTATGTCTCAAAAACGAGACCCCCATATTTCTCCAGACCATTTGCGTTGGTTTTTTAATAAAGCTAGTTTTACATTTTGCAAATACGACCTATACTAATAGAGTAAATATTTTTGTTTGCATTAAGTGCAGATTGAAGAAACACCAAAAGCAACTCGGCTTTTTTTTTCCCCCTGCAGCATTTGTCCTATTCTTTTGTCAGCACGCACATCAGCAGTTCTCTTTTGTCATTTGCTTCTGTTTCATTTTCACTATCAAACCCTTAACTCCAGAGAGCTTTTCTGTCTGTGGTACTCCAGTCTAAAATGCAGATGTTACCAAAAAAGTAAGCATTGACTGTGACACAATGTACAGCAAACTTTTATGTTTACATACCATCCGTGCATCTTCTTAACCCGCAGTATCCTTTTTGAGGTCACAGAGTCTGTCCAAGCCACTGTTGCGTGAAGGCGGGGTACACGCTGGACAAGTTGTCAGTCCATCGCAGGGATGTGTACATACATTTAACCTGATTTTAATATTACATTTGTGTGAATCTGTTGTATTTTAAATGTCTTTTTGCCATTTTTCATCACTGTTTCATCTTTGAAAAGTTTTTCTGCAAATATTTAGCATTAAGTATCTTTTTCTTTCATTTAACCTTTTTCAGACAGTTTTGAAGCACAATGTTTTTGTCATTCAAAAGTTGCATTGTTTTAATCTTCTCTTATTTTTCTTTAAGTTACTCAAGTTCTTTTCTAGTCTGTCCCGTGGCAGCTTTGTGTCTCCCTTTTATTGTGTTTTGCATGATTTTCTGATCACTATGCTTCAGCCTTTAGTCATTTCGAGGCAGCACTGCGAGCTGTTGTTTCAGCTTCACATCTATCTCCAATACCTTTTAAGCAGTTGTTTATCTGTGACTCTGTGTGACACACTCATCTTCATCATGTTGTCAACAGACAGTTTAAACCTCCTGCAGTAAAACTCACACTGAGCTCTGCCTCTGATCTCAACATCTGAGTGGCTTTTTGCCAAAACACTGTGTGCACCTTGCTAAAACATTCAGCGAGTGTGTTTACTCAGCTCTGCTTTGGAGACAGGAAAATATTTGCTTTTGACTGTCAGCAGAATATTACGTGTCAGAGGAGTCCTCAGCGACGCCACACTTCCCGTCATTTCTCTCTTGATGTATCAGTCCCAAAAAAAAGACGTGTTTTTCCCCACCAACACATGCATTTTTTACTGCTTCCAACAGGAAATACCTTCGCCACAGATATACATTAAGGGTAATTCAGCTCATCTGCACAATAAGCAGCAGCCCAGCATTTCAGCTCTTGGCTGGGCATAAAAACCCTCTCAGCTGGTGCATCTGTGCCTTCTTATCAGTCCGGTGCTGCTCTTGAGCAGGCCTGCAGTGAGATTGGAGAGGCTGGACAGTAAATGTCAAGATACAGCAAGAGAGTTGAGTCTGAGAGCATGCCTGAATTGAGTAATGTTTATCTATGAGCACTTCTTTTTGATGTAGTAAATGGGCGGCCATGTTGCGGGGAGTGCTAGCTCAGATAAAACATAAAGGTAGCAAAAAAGACATGCCAGCAGGGTAAACATTGCATTTTCATTCACTCAGGTCAAAAGGATCAACAGTGTGTTCATTGAGGGATGAGCTGTTGTCCCGTTTCTTTACTAATAGGCTGCAACTTTTCACCTTCTGAGACAATTTGTGCAAAATGTACAACAAAGTGATGAGATCATTAGAACTTTTCAATTTCCACTCTGATAATCTTTTAATCTATTTTCAAAGCATTCCCAGTGGTCTTTTTATGATACATTTTTAGACTAAATAAAAAAAAAACTGTCGTCGTAGTTCTGCAGAACAGCAGGAGTTCACTAGAAATTCACAGTTGCCGTGTAGTAACCTTCCCCTCCCCATTGCTAAGAGCTCTCTGTTTACTAGCTCTCTAGAGCAGGGGTGTCAGACATACGGCCTGCCAGGTGGTTTAGTCGGGCCCACCAATGAAGAGCAGAAATCATAAGGATGTTTAAAAAAGAAAACCCGTTTCTAGTCCATTCCTGTGGGGAGTTATGATTTTTTAAAGAAATAACCGAAATGCGCAATTCTGCCACTAGGGGGAGCAAAGGAAAGGCAAAACAGGTGAAACAGCATATGTTTGCGCCTGTCAAAAGTGAAACCTAACAGCTCTGCTTCTGGGTAAGATGCAGTTTGTTTCCCTGCTAGCCTCAAGGCCAGGGGTGGCGAACACGCGGCTCTTGGCCAATGAGCGTGCGGCTCTTTGGGTCTCATCAAATTTTCTACATACTTCGCCTCATTTCATATTTTTTTCCCTCTTAAACCACACTCAAACCTTCAGAGGGTATTAAATATAAATAATAATTAATAATAAAAGTAATTAGGCAGTGTGTGTGTGTGTGTGTTTGATGCTGCTCCCGACACATACGTGACCGCCAATCATCTGCGCGGGTTACGCCCACTATCGGAACACATAGATATAGATTTGACGTGTGTGCAGACTGTTACCCTCATGGTCAAAATGGAGACATTCAGAGTATAAGAAAAACACAGGACGTTTCTGGAAGAATGGGAAGATTCATACTTTTTACTGAACAGAATGGAAATCACGATGTTTCTCATTATGAGCTTCTGGAAGCAGTAACATGGTCATGGCAGAAAAGAACAAAACGTATCCCGGAGAAAATTAAAAACTTCCTGATCTGGCACAAATTGTCTCCTTTATTAACAAGTTGAAGCTTTTCTAAGTCCACATTCAAAACAGCCATCATCCCACGTTCCTTCTTTGTGCAGCTCACAGCAGAAGCTGCAATCCAAATGAATGAAGCGCAGAGCGTGACGCTGTTTGCGCAACTGAACGGAAACGACCGCAGATCACTTTTCTCATGGATCCTTTAATGCAGAGACTGACTGATGAGATCCCTGCCGGTCACTGATGAGGCAGCGAGAGAACCGGAGATAAATGAGCAGAAATCTCTGTGAAAGAAGGCCCTGTTATAATGTGGAGAACAGACCTCGGTCCGTTCTGACCGACACTCACGTAAAGGAGCTGATCAGTGTTGCCAGATAGTGACACAGTTTTCCAGGCCAAAAGTCATGAGAAAACTGCCAGACCCAGCGAAAAACCGCCCAATCCACCCACCCCGCACACATATGTATAGTGTGGGGGTCTGGGGGTTAGCCCCGTCTTCAGCCCCTAAGAGTCATGGGAAGTGGGGAATTTTCAGTGTAAAACCGTGAGCCAGGTAGCTGTTAGCTGAATTAACCTGCATGCCGTTTGGCTGAATCAGTGTGAAATGAAGTTACCGGGTTCCCAAAAATGAGCAGGAAGGAGGGGGGGGGGGGGTGTGAATGACGCAGCCAGTTAAATTTAAACTCAGCACTTGTTGGATTACTACTCCTAAGTATGAACTGACTCATTGCAATGTATTAATATTAAATACATTATTTGCCAGTATCCTCAGTCATTCAATTTTAAATAAAAAAAAAAACATATAAAAGCAAGATATTTTAATGAAGGTCAAAATTAATTTAAGTTGCACACAACTGAAATGTAATGTATCTAATGTGTTTATTGTGAATATGAATGACTCAGACACCAGAAGGATGCTCTGTCCAGATGTTTGTGTATTTGTTGGTGTAAGGGTCATTGAAAGAGGAATGTTGAGATACAAAGAATTACCAGTTAAATGCTGATGGATAAATGGTGAAATATTCAGTTTTTATCATCGTAAATCTAACTTCAGAGAAGTCAGTGCCTCTCCAGCATCAACCTCACCGCCCGTCACTGTGTGGTTGTGTGTGTCAGAGAGAGGCAGACAAAAGAGTGAGATAAAGAGAGAGCGTGTGTGTGTGTGTGTGTGTAAGAGATGAGAGAGAGAGAGCGTGTGTGTGTGTGTGTGTGTAAGAGATGAGAGAGAGAGAGTGTGTGTGTGTGTGAGAGAGATGAGAGAGAGGTGCCTGTGTGTGTGGAGGGGGTCTCTGACCTCCAGGGTAGTCTCTGTGTTAACTCTGGTTTAGCTGCATTGATGTGTGTATTGAGGGTGGACACTTTCCTTGAAATAAACACAAGTACAATACTTGCTGTTGTGTTGTAGGGAGAGGAGTGTGTTATGGAAAGTAATATGGCTTTAATTGGGTGTTTGTGTGTGTACGTTTTGGCAGGTCAGGGTGTGGTGTGGCTCTTTGACTCTCACAGTGAAAAAATTCGGCTCTTGGTGTCAAACTTGTTCGCCACCCCTGCTCAAGGCTGTTGTGTTGCTATAAGAATCATCACTAGTGACACAATAATGACCAAAATGTTGTCAAAAAGAAGCGGATTGCTGAGCTTTCCAGGAAAAATGGACAGTTTTTTTTTTTGGCGGAGTGTTTCATTTTTTTTTGCGTAGCCCCTCTTGAGTTTATTATCAGGCTACAGTGTCAGATGTAAAATATTAAGTCAGTATAAAACCGAATAGACCTTTTCTTTTAAGAGCAATTAATTTTATTTGAGATCCATTGGCCTCTGTGAATGAATGTGTAATAATAAGTGATTAGGCTACCATGTTGGTTGAGGCATTTTTTTCAACTGAGTAAAAAAACAAAAACAAAGCTGTTCTTTTGATTTTATGTTACCGGTCCGGCCCACTTGAGTTTAGACGGGTTGAATGTGGCCCCCGAACCAAAATGAGTTTGACACCCCTGTTCTAGAGCTTCCACCCCTCAGCCCCAACAAAAATGTTGAGCAATATTGGATCTATCCAGCTGCACAGTTTTAAGTCAGATACTTGCTCAGGTGAGGAAAACGAAGACGTTTATCATGGATCTATTTGTCGGCAAGTAGATGCTTCAGAATGGAGCGGAGCAGGGAGCCTGTAGGCCACGCAGTATATTTTCTACAAAATAATTAGGGTCTTTTTCAAATGGGATTTTTTTGTCTGCTCCTGAATCACAAGTATTTAAATGAAGGAATACTCAGAGACTCAGTTTTAATCCTAATTTTCTTTAAATATGTCCTCCATTATCAGAAAAATGCCAAAAGAACATGTTAAAAACACCAAACATTGGATCTGTAATAACACATTTATCACTGCAAATGTTTGCTTTTGTCATCATTGTTTAAACAATAAATGAAATTAATTTGTGTAGGTTTAAGATAATTTCGGGAACAATTACATCTTTTTGTGGACTCCCAAAACATTTCATCGTCAGTTTAACCATCTTTGACTCAGCATTATTTTGTTTTCTCACGGTTAGACCATGACCCCGCCTCTGCAGGTCTGCCCGCAGACTGCTGAGGGTTTAATATCTGAACAGATTATGAAATTGTAGGGTGTGTGTGAGTTTCATCACACACATGATGGGACTTACAGATGAGATTTTCTCTCAAATTTAAAACAACAACTTGACATAATGTAGCATTTTTAGAAACATTTGACTATTTATTAATAGAAAAAAATGATGAGTAGTTCCAAAAAATTATTCATGATACCATTGTAACTAGAGACATTTTTTTTCATTTTGATTACTGCTGCATCTCCATTAACAGACAACCAGAAAATAATGAATTGTAAATGTACATACAAAAACAGCTGGTCTCATTTCATTTTCTTGAAAGACCAAAGAAATACTTAGGACTCGTTTAGGCTTCATTTGAATTAAATGAAGCTAATCAAAAAATTATTTTTACGGTCTTTTTTATGCTTTGTTTTATCTGTCCTGTCTAACAGCAACACATTTTTAATCGAAAGTATTTCAATGAATGCCTAGGACAGCCATTTGTTCAAGATTAAATAGCTTAAAGTATTACATCTGCCTTAACACTTTTGATTTACAGCTTTTTTCTTCTTTTATAATGACTGCTTAATACGGCATCAGTGAATCTTTGAGTAAACATGTAATTAGGTTGATAGTAAAATTCAACAGCTTTGCAAGTGTTGGAAAGAATATAGGCTGTCGGATGAGAGTGGAAGTCTTTCTGTGGATAGTCTTTTTGCTTTTTCTGACGCTCAGTTTTTGCATTGGGTGTTAAACTGCTCAAAATAACTAGTCTGGTTGTGGCATGTTTCTCTATCTGAAATAATTCCCCTCTGTCTACTGCTGCAGCAACTGACTGTATTTCTATTTGCTTGTTACTTTTATTTAGCAATCTCACTGAATTTCAGCATAACGATTCTGCAGACTTTAAATTGATTGAAGTTGCACATTCAGGCTCAAACTTGACTGCAAGGCTTGTGTGCCGTTTCACCAGGTTTGTACAGAGACAGTGTTTGAGTCGTCCTCTTATCGTAGTTTTTCACAGTTTTTGTAGACTGGATCTTCTGTAATTCAGTAAAAAGGTTGTTGAAATTGTGAAGAATGTGTGTTTGAGAGCCTGACAGCAGATCATGAATCAACAGGATGATGTTTTATCCTAAACCATCAGAGAGAGGACCTGTGTGCTAAACGGACAGTTGGAACATGAACTCCCTGCTTTTGCCGCTTTGATTTTATTGTGTGTCTTTTGTCAATGCTGCAGATAAACAGACTTCATTAAGCTTCACAGTTGGCAAAGTCCCTGCGGTGGTTTTTCACATCAATACCATGCTTTAAAAGACACAATAATTGGGATGAATGAGGTGTTCGTGTACTTAAAAGGGCAGGATGAGGTCTCAATTGAACAAGATGAAAGTTTATTGTACTAATTGTGCATCAATTCATGACCCCAAAGCTTTGGGTGAGACTCATCCACTAACTGCTCAGAAAGGAGGTGGAAATATCAATGGCGTGACACCTAAAGAACAAGCTTCTGTTAAACTGGGTGTTTAGTTGGCACACTGTCTCTTTACTTTTAAGAGGTGGGTAAACACTGTTTCTACTAAACCGTTTGTGACAACTCATGATCCTAGTGCAAAATGTCAGTGATTTCTTCTCTCCAATTTAAAACTTTTGAGCCATCAAGATATTCAGACTTCATTTAATTGCTGATTACTAATTATGTCATAATCTCTATGTATAAATCTATGTATTTATGCTGTTTATAGCCATTAAAAAGATTGAAAGCTGTTGTTTTGTAGGACATAGTTTCTGCAGAGCGGCAGTGGTTTATTCAAAATTTGACTCTGAGTTGTGGGCGGGACCATTGCTGCGGAGCAACCCCACCCCTATGCCTGTCACCTGTCCCCTATGAGAGCTCTCTGTTTACATGCTCTACCACCAGCTTACAACCACCCAGCATATTTTATAAGTATCAAATACGATCTTTTTCAAACTTAATTTTTTTGTCTGCTTCTGATTCACAACAATTTGAACAAAGAAATATAATTTCTCTTATATATGTAGTCCATCATCAGAAAAATGCCACAAGAGCGTGTTAAAAACGCCAAAAACACCATTTTTATTGGCGTGGGTCTTGATAGTGTCAGGAAAGAATTTGTAGTTGGAGATTCTATCAAGCAACAATCTAGCAAGTTTTGTTGACAACCGCAACTTGTTCCAATTCATAAAGTCTCACAAATGTTTTTTCACAACATCTTATCATATCCAAAATTATGATCAGGAAGATTGAAGCAACTGCAGAATTTCAGGCTTTTATTCAATTGAAGATTTATTTTACGTTTATCAGAAAAAGCAACACCCTTTAAAAATGTTATGAGCTGTGTAAGTGTTTTACCAAACTGAATTGTACAGTAAACATCATGGATGAAAAGAGTTTTTGCTTGAAAAAGAACAGTATTGATGGACCATTGTTTGCTATTTCAAACTCTCTAGATGTGCTTTAATGTGTTTATAGTAGTTTTTTAAATTTAGCTTCTTCATTTTATAGCAATAGGTCATGACTCTGTGCCACAGCAGGACTCATTATTGGGAGAACTGTTCTTGATAAATGCATGAGGGTCAAACCTTTGATCTCAAGTGAAAATGGTTTTGCCTTTACAGTTTAGAAGGACCCGTTATTTTTTTTTTTTTATTAAGTGCTAAACTAATTTCAAAGCTTTTTCTTATAACATCCAGCAACATATGTGGCAAAGGTTTATAAAAGCACCTCAGGAAAAAAAGTATAAGCTCTTTACAAGCAAATTCCAAACTCAAGTAATTTCTTCTGCATCCCCTAAAATGCACGCTTCTTTAATTTATGAATATATAAGTTAAAGAAAGAAAACATCCCACTGAATGTGACGAGAGGAGGAAGCCCCAAACTGAAGTTGAAGGGAGTGTTCCAGTGAATTATCATGACAGATGCACTCATGGTTACTGCAGCCTCCCTTACTCAGCTGATTTATTGGGTTCATTTAGTGGATTATCAATGCGCCTCCATCAATAAAGGATTTGATGTAGATCACGCGCAGAAATAACTCTAGACTTGCATGATCGTCTGAATTACAGTTCTTATGAGAACAATAGAGAACTCGTGGCCACGGGAAGATAGTGTTGGCTCGTGCTAAATTATTTATCACAAGACTTTGTTCTCCATCAGCATGACAATACTGGCTTTCTGGGAGCAAATTCATCTCGGCTGTTTTCTGCTTCATGCTGAATAGTTTCTGTTCAGGTTTTTGTCTGCATGAGTTAGTCTGGCAGTGACGCTGCCTCTGACTACTAATGCAGCCACTGCTCTTTCTCTTTCTCTTCACCATTGTGCTTTTATTTTATTCCTTAGGCATGTGTTTGTATTTAATTGTGATTTTTTTTTTTCTAATTGCCAAGCAGAAAATGTTTGCAGCGGTTCTTGTTTAAACCTTGAAGGACTTTAACTGATTTAAGACTTCTACCTTTATTTTATAGAATTATAGTTTTTTAGAATGATCTTTATTGTCGTTGTACATTAAAAAAAAAGAAACATCCAGCACTCATAACTGTGACATATTAACATTTGTACGGTGGCCATGAAGTTTAAATCACATCAGCAAATCAGTCGATGCAAAAACATATTAAAGATCACAACAAATATTAAAAAAGCAAAAAAAGTAAAAAAAAAAAAAAAACTGTCAAAAAAACAATATCACATTTTAGAAATAAAAAAAAAGATGAATCCAGAAACCAAAACACAATTTACATTTTTTTTTAACAAAACCAGATTAAAACATTTTGGAAAACAAAAGTAATTTCCAGATATCCAAATGGAATGAAACAAATTGAGGAAGTAATAAGGTATTATGAGACATTGCTGATTGGATGATGGCGTTAGTCCATCATTTTAACTGAAACGATGAGAAAGGCAATAAAGCAATAGTGAACTAACTTTTATTATGCATACATTAAAGATACATTTAAAAAAACGTACATATCCAACCTCAGATGCCACCCTCCAAACAGAGCTGTCCCATAGTACCTACCTTTTCCGGTTTCTTATTGTTTTGTTTTTTACATTTCATGTTGATCACTGGAAGTTATTTTTGTTTGTTGGAAAATTTCTATTTTGCTTCATTTTTTTAATTGTATTTGGTTTCTGGTATTTTGTTTTAATTTCTCAAATGTAATTTTTTCTCATTTGTTTTGTTTTTTTAATTATAGTCATTATCTGTAGTATATTTTTGCACAGAGTGATTTGTTTGTGTGATTTGCACTTCAGGGCCACCGTACTTTTGAGGCAATAAAACCCAAAAAACATCAACAAAAAGAAAATCTTCCATATACTTCCCATAGTTTCATAAAGGTTTAAAAAACATATTGTTCTGTTTAAAAGATAATGACTTAGAATAGCAAACTTGCAGGGAACAAAGCCACTCTTCCTTTTTAAGACACTTATGATGCTGGGGTAAGGATGAGATCATGAAAATGTAACATGGACCAAAACAAAATTATCCTCTTCTTTTTAGCTTCATGAGGCCTTTTTAAAAAGGTTTTTCATCTCACTGCTGTCAGCTTCAACTGAACGACTTCGACTTCATACAGAGACAGTCCGTACCTGTGAACGGGGAAAGCTGTGGGCTGTTTTCTGTGGAAGGAAAACGTGCACTTTAAAATCCTGTTTGTAAATAAATGGAGAAAGCATGTTCAGTTTAACAGGACAGATGTTGTGGCATTTGCAGTAATAGCAGTTGAAGAAAAAAACGGACTTGAACGGCAGACCTTTTACCAATCGAGTTCCTGTCTGCACATTAGCTCTTGAAATTTGGGTCATGACCAAATAAATGAATTTCCCAAATGCAAAAGAATCAATTCACTAGGTTTTCTATGTTTTGCAAATAAGACTCCAAACTTCGGAGGCATTTCCCTTTCTTTTTTTGTAGTTTTTTTTTTTTTTTTTTTTGACTTTTCGTACATATAGTGGGGTGAGCAGGCATCTAAATAAAACATAAGCAAAGTGTCTTTCGGTGGGAGTTTTTCTGGCATCCTTTACTGGGACTAGGCCCATGGGTATGGAAGAATATTTTGTCTTGCCCTTGAATGATGCTGGTTCCCTAAAAAGATTTTGTGAGGATGAAGAGGTGTGCAAAGTTCTTTTCTCTTCAGTTGGTTTGCAACTTCTGGCATCAGGACACCCTCACTTTTTTAAAAACTGTGTTTGTCATTTGTTTATTTGAAATATTTAGTTTTTGCCCATTACTTAATTGTGTTAAAAATATTTTCACATCAAAAAAGGAGAGAAATATGTTATTGGAAGGGATTTAAATTAGAAAAGACGTTTAATTTTATCAATAACTGGAGTAAAAGAAGTATTCAAGCATTTTTTTTAAGTCCTTTAAAACTTGTAAAAAAGTTGTTAGTTTTATTTAAAAGGGGGAATAAAATGATAGAATCAAAAATAGGGAAATAGATGTATTTTGTTACAGCTGAGCTGAGGAAAGTACAAGAGTGGACTTTATTCTGCACATTATATTTTTTCTCAAGTGATTAATTTGGAAAAAGCAATGCTTGTAGCAGCTTGCTGTAAAATAAATGCCCGGATTATCTGAGGGAGCAGTTTCGGCGGTGTGGAGCCACCTCCCTGCCTTCATCTAGATTCCAGTCAATATGTTTATTTGGCTCCTGCAGGACGGCACAGTTCCAGGAGGGTTCGTGTTGCCATGGTTAAGCCGAGCATCAGACCATGGAAACAGAAAGCAGCGGGCCACGGTGTGCTGATCGATTTCAAAGGGAGCCAACAATATGAATTTCTGACTGAAAGAATGAAAGCCCTTGGCTCACAGTTTGTTGTTAGGGGACAAAGAAATCTAAGCAGCTGCCAGGTTGGAAACTACAACATCAAACATTTGAAGGCGAAATAAAAGTATATGTGGCCCAACTTAAAAGCAAGAAGAGGGCAGTATTTCACACACCTCTAAATTTGTTAAAATTTACTTATATTTTTTAGGGAAAAAAATGAATTCCTAGGTTATTTTATCTTAGGCCTTAGTCAAAACTACCCTTGCTGGTGAATATGGGCTGTCTGCAGGCGAAAAATGGGCATCCCTGTATAGGGGGCATGAATGTGGCCCGTACGAAGGCCATAGAGTAGACTACAGCAAAAATATTTGTGTACATTTGTTTCTATGGGATTGCTGAGGGCGACAGGTTAAGCAAGGGTAAATAAGGGTGATGTAGGTGAGACGCAGGCACCTCCTGCGTATTTTTAATTTCTGAAAGTTTTCCCAAATTCTGTGGACGGTGCAAGGAGCCATTGAGTTCTGTTCACGTGATAAATGCAGGCCCTTTGCTCAGGGTCAGTAAAGAACCAGTATGCACATCTACTAATGACTAGAGTGTGCCGTTAGGGCACCAAATGACAGCATCACCCATACATCATATTGTGTGTGCAACTTACATTATCCTTACAAATACTACCCTTGAGGTCACTGCATGATCCCCAAGGGAACTGCAAGACACCCCTGCTGCTGCCCTCTCCGACCCTGTGCAGGACCAAACAACCCAAAAACCTGCAGGACTTGTGCAAGCGCATGTGTCCAAGGCTTCAGTTATCCACAAGTCAAACTAAGTTATCTTCACTGTTTCAGGCTCTGCTTTCGGACAGACACACTCAAAAGTGTATTTTGCAACTTCATATCAGTTCTCATGTCTTAAAGCTTATAACTAAATGAAAATTTAATTCTAATAAAAACAACCAATGGGGACACATTGACATGCAGTTTCTGAATTACAGATGCAAAAATATTGTGAAGAGTGTCTATTTTTGAGCTAACACCTATCTCCTGGAGCTAAAAGAAAAAATATACAAGGACAAAGCAACTGAAAACTGTTCACTAGTCCAAAATCTTAAGCCTCAGGTCTTTGAAGTCAAGTCTCAAGTAAAATCTCATGTGTCTACATCTGAGATTCAAGCACAATCAAAGTTTAAGTCTTAAGTACGAGTCTACTCTAATTCCAACTTGTCCAGAATCATTCTGATAAGGAAAACTGTTTTGTAGTTTTGATCTGCACATTTCAAAATGTCTAGTCTTTCTGTCTTTCAATAAAAAATAAACACAAACATATACACTCACCGGCCACTTTATTAGGTCCACCTTGCTAGTACCAGATTGGACCCCTTTTGTCTTCAGAACTGCCTTGATCCTTGGTGGCATAGATTTAACAAGGTGGTAGAAACAATCCTCAGTTTGGTCCATATTGACATGACAGCATCACACAGTTGCTGCAGATTTGTCGACTGTACATCCATGATGCCATCTCCTGTTCCACCACATCCCAAAGGTTCTCTATTGGGTTGAGATCTGGTGACTGTGGAGGTCATTTGAGTCCAGTGAACTCATTGTCAAGTTCAAGAAACCAGTCTGAGATGATTCCAGTTTTATGACATGGAACATTATCCTGCTGGAAGTACCATCAGAAGATGGTACACTGTGGTCATGAAGTGATGGACATGGTCAGCAACAATACTGTATTGCGTTCAAATCATGCTCAATTGGTACTAAAGAGGTCCAAAGTGTGCCAAGAAAATGTCCTCTACACCATTACACCACCACCATAATTTTTCTAATCTTTTATTGTCCAGTTTTGGTGAGTCTATGTGAACTGCAGCCTCAGTTTCCTGTTCTTAGCTGACAGGAGTGACACCCCATGAGGTCTTTTGCTGCTCATCTACCTCAATGTTGGATGAGTTGTGCGTTCAGAGATGCTCTTCTGCAGACCTCAGTTGGAACCAATGGTTCTTTGAGTTCCTGTTGTCTTTCTATCAGCTGGAACCAGTTCTCCTCACTCACCTCTGACCTCTGGCATTAACAAGGCATTTTCACCCATATTTTTTTTTTTTAACATTTATTTACCTATTACTCTCACAGATGAGGAGTTATGATGCCCCACAGCTGTTCAGATAACACCCGCAAGTCTCAGCCTCGGAGCTACACTTGAGGCTGCAGGTGAGCACAGATATAGAGGGAGGAGTCACAAACCAACAAATCCAGTCTCATTTTAATACAAATACAAATGATCTATTTCATATTATAATACAGTCTTAATTTTATAAATTGGACATAATTACAAATTAAACCGACTCTGGCTCCAACAGGTGGTGTAAAGCCCATACTGACCAAACGTGATGAGTCAGTGACTACAATACTGTCCACTCATGTCAGAGGAAATCCTTTCCCCCAATTTTTAGGTATGATTGAAAGTTCTTGTTAATAATTTTAGTCTTGTTTAATATTCTTGTTTAACATGGATCATTGTTTCATCATTGTAAAGTGAATTAATTAATGTTTGCTAAGTTACTACCAGCTTTTCCTTCTTCCTGGTGCATAATATACTCTATAAAGACCCAAGAATGGAATACTTCTTAAATTGTACTCCAAATGTTACCCCAAAACGTTATCCTACAGTAGTGTATCAGCCTCTATGAAGTTCTTTCTCTTTCGGCTTTTCCCATCAGGGGTCGCCAGTTACCAGTATCTATTGGAAACTTCAAATTTGCATCAGCTTGGCCAATTCAAAGAAAGAAGTCAGACTGTAGTTGAAAATGTGTTTATTATGACAGATTTCATTATGGATTCTGGTTATGTTCCCACACTTCCCCCTTTTGATTATTTATCCTTGTTTTGTCCTTTTAAAATCAGAGTTTTGTGCTGTTTTTACATCTTTTCTGGATGCTTTTCGCATGTTTCATGTCAACAGTTGTGCTTTATAACAGTAAATGAGTTTCTAGATTTGACTTTGCACTAGTTCTCTTGCCCAGTTTCCTCAACCTAAAGGGTTGATCCTTCCTGTCAAAGGCTGACAAGTTGTCCATCTTGTGTATTCTTTGGGCTATAAGCGCTCTGGAGTATAAGTTGCAGCAGCTAAAAATAAGCATTATAAAGAAAAAGACCGTCCTACCAAACAAAGTGACTTATACTCAGAAAATTAGGGTATTGCCCACCCACACAGACTCAAGATAAAAACAATCCCCTCACTAAAAGTCACATTTTAGTGCCACCACTGACAAAAAAGTATGTATGTGTGTACATCTTCATGTATGAAATAAAACTGATTCTTGGAATCCCCATGGCCTCGACTGTGGGACTGACAATGAAGCTTGGCTTTGTGCATGAAACACAACCACCATAACACATTTGAAAGGCTGCAAATGCAGCAACATGTAAGTGTCCCTTTCATCAGACATTTGTGAGTTTCCCTGCTGATAGAACCGTTAACAAAACTGTCATCACACATCTGAGACCTGTTCCTTACTAAACAGAAACCACAGCAGACTATCAGGGAAAACAGCTGTCTCTGTGGTTATCACTTAAACCACAGAACTTCATGAAAATAGTTGAATGAAGGAACACATACTGAAAACCCATCAACATCTTATGATCTCATGGACCTTTATCTTTATTTGTGTATTTATTTTCAGTTTTCACAACAGCAGCAGTGGTTCTTGTGCTTCAAGACATTGTGTCGGACTTCTTCCTCCAGATCAGAGGGATTACAGTCCGTTCCTTAAGTGCGCAAAAGCATTGTACAGCAGGAAGCCAACCTGGATGAAATGCAACTTTCACCGGACTGACAGACCACTGCATGAGTTTCACACTGAGCTGATCGATACTGTACACAAGGAGTCTATTCATCACAGAGCTGGAGCAGAGCGGAATGGCTGCAGTGCCTCCAGTTTGACTCAAACATCCAAAATGGCTGCTATTCATCTCCAGTAAAGGTTGGATGCAGTCCTCCTTGATGCGTTTAGCAAAAGTGCAGTGATAAGGCTGAAATTTATGCCAGTTATTTTGTATACCCAATACACAGTTTTTCTCTTTAAATAAACCCAAAGGCAAATCCTTTGAATTGTTTTTTTTTTTTTTTTGGTTTTGGTATGAAATCACATTTTGATAAATGAGTTTTTTGTCTGTTTTTTTTTTTTAGATAGGCACCACTCTCATTAACAACTTATGAGTCTCATTATGTTCTTATGGGTAACTCTCTTTGTGCTATGGGTCAAAAATAGAAAAAAAAAGAAATACAAGACATTTTATATCTAAATTTGATGTCATTTAAATATGTTTGCGGAAAGCATGTCAAACATTTTCTATGGGAAATTTTGGGTCAAATGTATCTTCAGAACAACCAACACAAGTGCTGCATTAATAATATGAATGTAAATACTCCCAATTTATCTCAAGTATTAGAAAAGTGTTTAGATTTCCACTGCTCTAAAATAAAAGATTCAAATATTAAGATGGATAAATGAACAAATGAGTTTTAAGATGGTATCTTAACAGAATTAAAAGTTACTTGTGATTTGAACAAGTTGAACACCTACAGAGCCATAAGTGTTGTTTATTAGTGACAATGGGTGATGTTTTTCTCACATCTCTTATGAACAGTTTGGTCCACTGATCACATGCAGATCTGACATAATCTATGGATAGTTGGACTTTGTGTTTTTCTTTTACTGTCAGCACCACTCTAAACACACTCTGACAAACTACTAGAATATCAGAAGTGCTCTTGTTGTAGGTGGAACTAATGAAACATAACCTAGGATGCCAACTTCAAGAATGTTTGCGTACTGGTCGCTACTCAGCTGTGAAGAGACTTCTAATTTCTGAACATGCAGCAATTTGTGTTTTTATTTTATTAAAAAAAACAAAAAAAAACCAAAAAAAAAGATAAAGCAACATTTTCACCTTGCATTTTGAATTCTGAAGAGGCATTTTTTGGCCAGGAAAGCTTTGTAAGGATTTTAATCAGAGGCTTTCTTAACGTGACACATAAAATGTGTCAGCAACTGGCTGCATGTGTCCACAATCAAGTTCTCTGTAATGTGTGAAGCTACATTCACATCTCCCTTATTGGCAAAGGGCGTTTAAATGACCACATCAATGAAAAAGTCTATGTCAAGAAGCATAAATGCGCGTTTCAGGCGCTTCTGGTGTTCAAAACTTTAATGTCCATGCACTGTTAAGACCTCATTCAGGCTATAGGTACAAAACAGGCAACCACTGAATGTGCGTTGCAAGTCGAACTAAGTTCAACTTTGACCAATCAGGGACTCAAATTTGGTAGTGATTTATGGATGTGATCCCTTTTAATTCATGGAGGGCAAACTGTTTGATCATGGAGGATAAATTAATAATTGCAGTTTGTGAACGGATATATCAGAGTACACCTGTGAAAGCAAAAGCCTGGAACAAGATTTGGAGATTTGCACCGCTTCGACTTTTCCCACCAAACCTCTTCAACTGTAGGTGGCGGATGTGCGCTAGTAAAAAGTAGAAGAAGAAGCCCCTCCCTGCTTGCCCAGTGTGAACAGCGTGGGCTAAAGGTGCGTTCAAGAAGCTGTGATTAGCACGTTCTTGAGTGTGCATCAAATGTCCTGTGTGTACGTAGCTTCGGGATTGAATGAGCTGCAGAATGAGTAGACCAAGCACAACAATGGTAACTGAATGATGAAATAATTAATACACGTTAGTCAAATATAATATTAAAAAATATAAACAGCCAAGCTAATCATGATCGATGTTGTGGTTTATGTCAACCAGTACTAGAATTACATTTCAGGGCAGGAGCACATCAGACTGTGATGCAGGATCTTCAGCAACACCCAACCAACCAAACACAATATGGAAACCAAACTGTCAAAACACTGAGTTTGACATTAAAACATTGTCAGTTCATTTGGAAATGATGCACTTATCCTCTATGTTAATTAAAATTGAAAACACATTTTTGGCGGTTTATTCTGTGTCTTTCAGTAAAAGTAAAAACACATCCTAAAGGGAGCTGTTTGGTCAGAAAAAGACATTGTTTTCTCCCATGGTCTGCTTCAACTGTGAAACCTTGTCAGAACTCTGCTTAGAACAGAACCTGTTAACTTCAATATAAGGGTCTACATTTGCTTGCAAGTAAACTTTGCTGCTGTTCACCTGAAGTGCCAACACAGGGACAGAACAAAGACTGGAAAAGAGCCAAGGAGGGTAAGTGACTGAAGATGAAGTATTTTGATTTGAAAACATCCACATGAAAATCAAGAAAAAAAAAACTGAACAAATGATAGTCAGATAACTGGCTGAACCAGAACTATGAATTAGTACTACAGCCCCCCAAAAAGCAGCTGTTGAAACCTTGTCATTTGCACAAGTGCAATGGGAAAAAAGACCAAAGAATATGAAGCTTTTACAGATAGATAGATAGACAGATAGATATTAAAAGAAAGTACAACTGCTGCCGATCCAATGATGGGCAAGAGGTGCTCAGTGTGCTCCTTTTTTTTGGTTTTTTTTGTTTTTGCTTAGGTAACTTGTGTTGGCAAATATGTACTTATGCAATGGCTGTATGCAAATGCTATTGCATTAAACTATACAACAAATTCTGATAAATTAATTGTTGTGGCCCAACAGTATTTTTTCTTTTTTATTTACCGGTATTTGAGCCAAAGTAGACTTCCTTTTCTCATCTGATGTAATCCATATTTTAGCTGTTTTTGTATGTCAGACTCCATTCATAATTGATGCAAGCATTGTGGTTGCTTGATGGGTGATAAACACATCAGGCCACCAATGGCAGGCAATAATAAGGAAATAAAAGGAATTACAATGTTGCAAATGCAGCCGATTATAATGTGGTTTGAAATGATTGAAAACTAAAATGATAAAGAGTTAAAGGTTTAGATAATAAAATAAATGTAAACTTTTTTTTAACTACATTGAGCCAAATTCATCATATTTTTACTGTGACAAGGTATTTTTAATATTTGCCATCTTTTGAAGAGGTAAGACGTTAGAGACAGACCAATACATCCACAGTAAACAAGTTATGTGACTTTTAGCTGAACTAAATTTTATGTGCACAGCCATTGTTCATACTGACGCAGCAATAACCTTGTCTCAGTGCACAACCACTTTAACATTACAGTGTTTACACACTTGTAGCAAACTAGATAGGATCTGATCTTTAGACAGCTTTTATTTTGCCTCGTCTACTTATGCTGAGATAACCTTTTTTTCTCTTGACTCCGGCTCTTTTCCTCACTGACCCTCTAAAAGAAACCCAACAGATCCTAAATGTGTTTAACCTACAAAGAAAAAGGCAAGAACTTATCTACAGCTAGACGTGAGAAAAAAACTTTTCTCAAGATTCACTTTAAAAATAAAAAATGTGAGCTTACCAGAGCTTTGCTGATGCTTTTTCATCTCTGCAATCCTGCAGAAATACATGCTACACTCATAGATCCATGAGATCCATTGTGTATATTCATAAGCTCTGATTTGGACAAAGAATGCATGAAGCGTGAAATGGCTCTATTGTCACTAAAGCTCCTTTTAAAATAGAGGGGTGATTATTTGGAAGATTAATTTACAGACATGAGAGTGGTGTCAGTCTCACTGTTATTATAGAAAATACCCCAAAAAAAGTATTAAAATAACTACTTTCAAATACTAAAGTTACCCAAAAAATCGTGGACCCTTAAGTAAATTTGAATCCAAGCATCACCTCTACTTATTCATAATTATAGGCATTTTGAGGTTTTGTTATTTTTTTTTATGTTTACATGTATTTTCTTTAAGTTATTTTTATATTTTCCCATTTTAGGAGAAGTATTGCAAATCTTTTGATCTGTACTTTTGCAAAAAGCAAATTAAAAAGACCAAAAAATAAAGGAAATCAAATCTATTGCAATTTCATTGAGCTTAAAGAACAAAAAACATATATACTGGTCTGCTTATATGCAGAGATTTGACTTAGGCCAGAATTTAAAAAAACAATGCTTGGAGTTCAATTAATTTTCAAGAAAATGGCAATTTCTTTGAAGGAAAAGAGAAAAAAAAACATTTCTTTACCCAATATATGCTCCTATGACCTTGACATTTGACATGTGAGGAGGTAAAATCAGGCATTTGGATCAGAATACCATGACATTTCTTAGCTTTCAACAACTAACAGTCTCTCTGCACAAATGATCTGTGTGAAGAAGCAAATGGTATGTTGTGACCCACAAACTCTGTGGTTTCTGAGCTTGAATTTGGGGTTTTGATGTGCTTCATCTTTTGATGAAATGAAACATCACAGCTAATACTGATATGTGAAAATACTGATTTCCCTCTTTGAGCAGTTGATTCTATTTTACAATCGACTGGGAAAAATCCAGACCGTTTTGATAAACTGAAAACACACCACTGATACACACAATTTGTCATCTTACAAAAATAATTAAATAAAGCAACAGAAGCCACTCTGAAGCTACGTTCACACTGCCCTCTGCAACGCGCGTTCAGTGGACCACTTCTAATGAAAACTCTACGTAAATCCGTGTTTTGGGCTTCCACTTTCAAAATTCTCACGTTCATGTGTCGCTACTCAAGTTTCAACAACTGTTTTAGGGATCTACATAATAAACCTGCTGCCGTTGAACACGCATTAGAAAATAGTGACACATGGATGATGTCCTTTGTAATGCACAGTGCTAACCGTTTAAAAATTGATCAAGGGGGAGAAGTGGATAATTGCGGTTTGTGCCTGGCCGGAATTATAAGACACCAAATCTTTCACGTCTCTGAATAGTGCTGTGGAAGAAAAAACCTGAGGCAAAATTCGGGAGATTTTGACATTTCAAACCAAGCCTTTTCCAACTGTAGGTGGCTGTCATGTGCTATTAAACGGTAGCCAATTAAAAAAGAAGAAGCCCCTCCCTGCTTGTGTAGTGTGAACACTATCACCAAAAATGCGTGTTTGGTGCATTCTTGAATGCGCATTACACAGCCGGTATGAACGTAGCACGAGGACATAGAAAATAACATAGCCTACCCTCAAAAACGTATTAAAGTGGGTGAGGTATGCTTGACAAACCAAACTAAGCTTGTAGTAGGCACCATTATTTCCTCTTATTGTGACAGGAAAAAAAATACAAGCAATATTTTTTGCCCGTAGGGCTCTTGATAGCTTAGTTCTAAGCTTTTTGTGCTTAGGAGCCAACTGACGTTGGCTGTCAAACTCCTATGGCAAAGTGAGTCTGTAGACTTGAGTATGTACAGTGCAGGCGTGGCCTCTGCCTCAGGGCCTATAAGGGATGTCTCCATGTCCTTAGAGATGACTACCAATCAGTCAGGATGCTTCTAAATCATTCCACTAACTAATCCATCCCCTCTACCCCATCAGTAAACAACAGCACTCTTTGAGGATTCATTACCATAAACACTGCATGGCGCATCAATGCATTTTTGTGGCCCAGCGCATAATTTGTCATGGAAAACCCATTTTGGAAATGCATTATCATGGCAATCTGGATGTGATCTGGTATGAATTGGAGCCTATTTTGACTGGGGCAGGGATTGGGGTGTGGTAGTGATGGCTCACGCTCTGCAACATCGAAAGCGTATCAGTTTGTGAAAAGCCTGCTTAAAATCCTCATTGGACATGGTGTAAATGATGGGGTTGATTAGTGAGTTGAGGTAACCAAGCCAAGTGAAAATGTCAAATAACTCCGGATGGAAACAGGAATCGCACAGAGGCACTAGAAGGGTGTAAATGAAAAACGGGAGCCAGCATATAATATAAGCTCCCAGGATTATTCCCAAAGTTTTGGTCGCCTTTTTCTCCCTGGCAGCGGAGATCCGCTTCTTCTCCAGCAGCGCGTCGGACACAGTGACTTTGACTTGGCTCACGTTCGCGGACGAGGTAGTGTCACATGAGGAGGTGTCGTTTGTCCCGTAGTTGAGGGAGGTTGTGGACGCCACTGAACCGGGGGAGTTAGTGATGAGGCGCGCCGAAGTGAGTCTCTTCCCCGGTTTATTTTGTGACTGCTTCAAGATGCGCTTCCGGGCTTCCACGTATATCCTGCCGTACAGGGCGATGAGCAGCAGCGTGGGGATGTAGAAGGCGCCAAAGGTGGAGTAAATGGTGTAGAAAATGTGATCGGTGTTCACATTGCAGCTCGTCACCTCCTCCGCCTTCACCTGGCGCCAGAAAAAAGGCGGCAGGGAGATGGAGATGGCGATCACCCAGGCTGTGGCGATCATCCCGGCTGCGCGCGCCGGCGTGCGCTTTTTAGAATACTCCACCGCGTCCGTGATGGCCCAGTAGCGGTCCAGCGCAATTACGCACAGGTGAAGGATGGATGCGGTGCAGCACGTTATATCCGATGAGAGCCAGATGTCACACACGACCTGCCCGAGAGTCCACGTTTGACACACTGTGTAGAGCGCGCTGATGGGCATCACCAAAATGGACACCAGGAGATCCGTGACCGCCAGGGAGGCGATCAGAAAGTTTGCTGGAGTGTGTAATTTGCGGGACTGGTAAATAGTGGCGATGACGAACGCGTTGGAAAGCGTTGTGGCAAAAGTTATGAGGGCTAAGGTCACCGCAAGCCCCGCCTGGAAAGCCAAGTTTGTGCCTTTCTCCTCGTCCTTTGAGGTGAAATTGGCATGGGTGTCATTTGTGGAGATGTTCAACAGCTCTCCGTAGATGGCAGGCGTCGGTTTGAGCTGGCTGACGCTCTCCATCCCTGGACCTTCCTCCGTCAGACCCCTCTGTCATTGATCTCACATGAAATCGTTTGGAAGTCACTCTCAAACGTCCATCTCGCTGTTTCGGAAAATGAGGATAAAAGCGGCTCCATCTCCAGCAGCTGTCCACCGGTCACAGTCAAACACATTTTTGCTTCTTCCTTTTCATCTTACTGACTCCCTCCTCAAGGCAGATCCAAAGAAATCAAACTTGGAAAATCTCATGTTGCTGCATCATCCACTTATCATGTCCAGTGATGTAAGAATTCCTCTCAGAACTCAGAATCCAGTGAAGAAAAATAAAACGCAGCAGCGCTAGTTAGATGCTCCCAGAGAGTCTCTTCTCATAAGCAGAGCTGCTCAAATCTCATTCCAGCTTTTATACCCCCCCCCCCTCCCTCCTTTACGCACACACAGACAGTTTGAAACACACAAACACACACTTACGCACAGGCGCACACTTCACTGCTGCAAATCGTATCTCTTTAACATATGTAATCTCTTTTTTTATGATTTTAAATTAGTTATTTTCACGTTTAAGTATTTCATTTAGCCTTTCAAAAGTATTTTATTTTAAAAGTTGTCATTTTCTATATACCTAGTGTTGCTATATTACTACATCATCTTTGAGGACTAATGCTGTTTTTATTCACTGTTTCTTTGTTTGGTTTCAGTTATGTTCTCTTTCCTCCTCTCACTGCACATATGGTCCAAGTTTTCATCAACACGTGTTTCTGTTTTTGTAAAGATGTTCTGACAAGTAAAGTTCATGTCTTTTCTTTGTTCATCTGTTTGCCACTATTTTTGTTTCTCCCTTTGCTCCTGTTTAGAAGCAGTTTTTGTCTTGATGTTTGCTCCAGTTTTAGGTCTGGATGACCCATTTCTGACACTTTAACTTAATATGATAGTTAAAAGACCACTTGGAACTTTACAGCAAAAATGTCTTTGCAAAATTGTGATAAAGACATTTTTAAACAGGAAATTTGTTTATAACACATGTAAGACAAAAGTACAGAAAAAGAGGAGGAATAGAGAAGAAGAGTGATATAATGCTTAATCAAATGTTGAATGGTAATTTATATGGTAAATGTATATTCAAAATAATGAAAGTGCTTCATTTCAAATCATCAAATCAAATCAAACTTTATTTATAAAATAAAACCAATTTAAAGACAAACTCAGATAAAAATCATGTTTTGTTGGTGTCTTTAACATATTCTTGGCATTTTTCTCATGATGGAGGAGACAATTAAGATTAAAACTTGTTCTGAGTATTTCTTTATTCAAATTGTTATAAATTCGGAGAAGACAAAAAATATGTTTTTGTTTATTTCTGAGGGGTGAAACCTTTGTTTGAGACTATGTTCCCCAAACGTTTTTTTTACGCAATTAATGGATTTTAATATGGCAGAAAGATTAAAAAGCGTAAGTGAATAGAAATGATGCTGTAATAAGAATTTATCTTTAATATGTGGCCAGCGAGGTAGGTGTTTTCATTTTGTCCAATCTTTATATTTAAGTTTGTTTGTGTGTTTTTTGATTTTGTGATGTCATAAAGACTAAAGTCTTCAGTTGAAACAAACTGCAGTCAGTTTCTTCAACGAACAGAGCCATAGCAAACATGAAAAATGTACTTAATAAGGAAAATAAACGTTAAATCAACACTAATACTTGTGAACTATTGGAGATATTTTTAATACAAAAAATTGCAAAAACGACTTAGATTATCATTCCTCCCATGACTATAATTTCAAACCCTGTTTAATTAAAGTGAATGTCAAGGTTGAAAAAGGCTGAAGGATTGGATGCCTGATCAATGTGGAGATTATTGATCTCCTGGCTCCATCCTTCTTCATCAACACGCCCTCTAATGAATGTCACAAATAATCAGAAATGTAGCAACAGGATTCAATCCCTGATTTGTATGGAACGCCTTCCATTGATTTACTTTAAATGGTTCAAATGACGTTAAATGTCTTTATCTAAATAGACTGCAAATGACAATTTGTTTCTTAAAATACCTGGTATTTCTGGTATTATCTTTTATTGTATTTTTCTATTGATTTGCATATTTTGCTCTGAGCTGATTGCCATTTCCTCTTTTGTACCAGGAAGTTTCATACTTTATGCTTAAGCTTCATTTATCATTACCAAAGACAAGGCTTGAAAATTTAAGATGTTAAATTTTGGGTCGCCTGCTCAGCGGTGTGGCCCCTTCACAAAGAAAGCCGGTAAGAAAATCTAATGGGAGCTGGCACTGATAAAAGGGTGAAACTGTGGGGAGGATCAAGTGGTGAGAAAGTGCAGTTCCATCTAAATGAATGTGTTAAAGCACATGTTTGAACGTAGTAGGAAACGTGCTGAGGAATAAATGTCCAGTTGGGAGTTAACAGCTGAACTGTCACTCCCTGACTAAAGTGTGAATGCTGATTCATTGCCATGCCACTGCAGGGAGCGAAGTGCGGAATCCTTAATTTGATCTGTTGATTGGTTTGCTAGCTGTACCACAAACCTCTTTTTTGTTTTCTTTCTTTAGTTTGTATGATTAAATGTGTTGATTGCAATAAATCAAATAACTATGCACCTTTTTTTCTTCCAAGATCTCATCTTCTCCTCCTTGCAGAAAGCGTGCCTCACTCCTGGATGCACTGCTGGGTCAAAAAGCCGCAGGGTTTGATTTGCAGAGAATGAAAAGGCAGCAGCGCTCCTCTATAAATTCAGCACCATGGACAGAGCCCCAAACACAAATTCAGTATGAGGCTGTGGAGATCCATTTAAATTGATTCAAATTTGTTGGAAAAAAGCTGGAAACCTTCAAACAAATAGATGGTATGGATTTCCTAACCTGATAAAAGCGCACAAATAAACATCTGCCTTTCCTTCCTTCCTTCCTTCCTTCCTTCCATCCTTCCTTCCTTCCTTCCTTCCTTCCTCCCTTGAATTGTTAGACATTTTATGAGCCCCACTGTTGGAAAACTTGCCATTTTCTAAAATATCTTTCAAAATGAGCATTTAATTCATTAACATTTCAGTGTGGCCAAAACACTCCCCATTATGTTGCACATTAAATATTGTTGTTGTTATTTTGTTCATGTTACACCCCCACTTATTCTCATTTAGCCAGTTAGTCTCAATTAATAGCAGCTGTTTGTTTTCATTAAACACCCATCCATCCATTTTTTTTAAACCTGCAGTATCCCTTTCAGGGTCACAGGGCTTCCAGAGCCCAACCTGGCTATTGTCAGGCGAACGCAGGGTAAACTCTGGACAGGTTGCCAGCCTGCCGCTGGACTTTATCAGACACAGTGTCATGAATTATTACCAAACATCTTTTGATCTTGTCAACGTGAAAGACTCACACATCTGAATAAAATAGAAAAAAAAGTGTTTAGAGCTCTGGTTTCATTCACACCACATTTAAAACCAAACTTGTGGCTGGTAGACAAGAAGAGCTGTAATTTATCATTTGCACTGTGGTTAGAAAGCTTTTACTGTAAGTAGTTCTAAGAAGTGCTGTCATAGTTTCTGAAGCATGAGCAAAAGTTCTCCTAAACACTATTAAGAACTTTAGGAAGTTGAAAAGCAGTAAACAGTTTAGAAATGTTCTGACTTGTTGAGAATTAGATTCTACTTTGGTTAATTTCAGAAAAAAAGCTTTCTTACAATCTTTTCCATGTTTTCATTTTTCAAAACACTGTCATAAACTTTAACATGCAAATCGAGGCCTGCAGAATCTGAGATGAGTTTCTTTTTTTTGCGATTTTCTCGGAGTCTCTCGCTGTCTGAACTCAAAGTGAACTTAGTATAATGTCCATTCCTGCAGAGACTGTCAATCCTCTTGATTGTTTTCCGCATGCGAACAATCTTTATGAGTCTAAATTGGTTGGTAATGATCTTCTAACTCATTCCAGATTGATTGACAGCAAGTTTTTTCTCTAAACTCTTATCTTTCTTCCTTAGCCATTGTGTTATAACCCTTTTAAAGGCTTGAAAAGTGGTGATGCCTGTGTTTTCAGGGAAGTGTTCACACTCCTAATTAATATTTCAAGTGCATTTAATTAGCAGGAATTTAGTGCCATTTAACCCCCCCCCCCCCCCCCCCCCCCCCTGTAATACTTTGAAAAGCTTGATGCACTTGGTCTTTCACATGCTGCGTCTTCATGTTGTTCTCAGCATTCCTTTTGATGTCTCTCCATAGAATATTACCCCCCTGCACAACTCCTCAAGAGTGTTTGTCTCATTATGCCAAACCTGATTGTTTTATTAGATTGTGTTTTTTTTTCATTAAATCCCTTCAAAATACATGGATGTTTTTTTGTGCCAACAGTTTTTTTTTGTCCCACACGATTTCAGACTTCTTGATCTTCAGTATACATTCATTGGATTATCTTGTGATCATACATTTTAGTGGTTTAACTGTCATATTTTTGGTGTTTATGTTTGTTTACGCTGCCTGTAATTCCCAGTGTGTTTTAGTCAAAGCTTTCATCAGTGATGCTCCTCAAGGTCTTCTTTAATATGTCTTATATTTATCTTCTTTTTTCTGCCACTCCGCTTGCAGACATAATAACCTTTTGGGATTTTCTAATCCACACTATATAGGCTCCACCTCTAGGGCTTTTTGACACCTGTCTCCCATTACTTTTCTGGATTAAAATCATCAGATTTCTTTTTTTTTTTTTTATTATTAAACTAGATACATAAAACTTTGATTTGAAAATGTAAGAAGTAACAAATAACTATAAAAAGTTTTACTGATTAAATTTTAAAGAGCTTTATTTTTTCTGCTTGGTTTTGAAATCACTTTATCACATATATGTTTTTTCATATTGTTTTCCTGATTGTTATTGTTTTATTTCCCAGTAATCTGATATTATATACACTGATGGTAGTATGGTAAAAAAAAAAAAGGCAACAACTGAGGTATTTCCAGTTGTTTCATGTCTATTTTAAATTATGCGTGTGAGGTAACCAAAGGCGTCTTTATGCATGAGCTTAGTGGTGATTTCTCCCTGGTGCATCTTTGAACAAAGCAGAATATAAATACAACTGATATGCTTAAGCAAATTCAGCAGTCATAGTTGGTTGAGGACAAATTCTGGTGATAAAGCTTTTTGTTCTTTCAAAAAGCTGAGTCAAGAACTGGTTGTGTGAAATACATTTCAAATCAAGAAATCATCTAATGCAAAAAAATTCTAAAGATCACAAACAATTAAAAATGTGAAACAAATGGTAAAAATAAACTTAACATTACTTAACAAAACAAATTTCCAGAAAACAAATTGAAAAAGAAAAACATTGTAAATATCACTATGAAAATTAATAAAGCAAAACAAATAAAAGAAAGAAAAACATTATATTATTAAACGAAATTTAAGAAACGTAAAGTAAGATAGAAATAAAAAATTAGTAAAAGTAATATTTATATAAAAAGATGAAATGTCAAAAAGTGAAAAACAACAACAACAACAACAACAATAACAATGTACAAAAAATGCAGTACAAAAATATAAAACTAAAAAAAAAAGAAGTTGATGTGAGATAACTATACAAAGTACCACTTTTCTAGACTGATCTATTTGAAGATTACTGTTAAGGATTAACAAAGGAAAACAGACTACTGTTATAAAAAGGAAAAAAAAAAAAAGAGAAATACATTACAGCTCTGAAAAGCAGTTTTTTCCTTTTTTATTATAATTTCCTTTTTATTACAATCATTGTAATTGTAAAATACTTTTAGGTTATATTGAAAGACAGGAGATTATGTCTGTTTTTATTTGAACTCCCTTAATTCCTTAAGATCTAACGGTGCAGTTACAAAATCAAAGTGATACAGGATTTGCTGCGTTGCTTTGTATTACCCTTCTTTGCATCATCTAGCTCTGCTTTTTACTACATCTGCCCTAAATCCAGCAGCACGCCGCTGCATTGCAATGAAGTTAGCTTCATAGTGGGCTGGATGATTTGATAACATGTTATTAGAATATTGAAAAATAGACTCCAAAAAATAAAATATAAACCTATGATTGAGGAATTTGTCCACATGCTTGTATTCATCCTCAGAACTCTTTTTTTGTCTTTTCTTTAACTTGTCCTGTCCAACAGCTGAGCAACAGATGCGAGCTGAAGGACTGAGCTTGTGTAGAACATATTTTCAACATAGGGTTATGAATCTTCCAACACACCAGCTGTATATTAGACTAAACCCCTTTTGTAATTTATACTAAACTCTATTCATATAAATTATTTGTGTAACAGTTTTTGTTGGACTATATGGAAAAGAAAAGGAGGGAAGAAGAGAGAAGGATGTTTGGGGGGGTAGGAGGGTGATTATGGAAGGGGGGGATCATAAGGCATAATAAAGCAACAAGTTGCTCGATGTTTATAATCATTACTGTTAGGTTTAGATGTATAGTACAACACAAAAATGTTATTCATATTTGCTGCTTACTATTGAAATGATGGGAAATAATTATTAAGAAGAATGTAAGTGCAGTTAAATAAGATAAATATTTGTAGATTGATATAAGTAAAAAGTTTCATTACCGCTTCTCACCTGGGCTAATTTAAAATATTGGATTCATTTCAGCAAAACCCTTGTGTCCTTCTAAAAAATTAAGATAATATATTTAACTTGAAATTGGGCAATTTGAAATGTTTGAGACATGAAAAAGTTCCTTCATATCCTTTAAAAGGCATAAGATCGTATTGAATCTCTCCAAATAATATTTACCTTAAAGATCTTTTCCTTCAAAAAGTAAAAGGGAGGTTTTCAGCATAAAATCATTCTCCGCCTTATTTAACCCTCTCCATCCACATATCACACAGTGTGGAGCAGTTCCAGCCATGTATTGATTCTGTTTGTTGAGACAAGAGTGGAGACACAAGCAGAATTCCTCTTTTATCCACCTGAGCTCCTTCAGTCGACCTTCACCTGTGAACCTCTGTAGGCTGCACTGAAAGAAGGGGCTCACATGATGGATGCTGCAGGCAAAGAGGGGAGTCATTATGAGGTTGGCCGCTCTGGGTTAGAGTCAGGAGGTGAGAGGTTTGGTGATCCAGTAGGAACCGCCGCTCCTACACATGCAGAGGAGCAGCTGACTGAAACCACCGGATCCTTCATTCAGCAAACTCACAAAACAGCAACTTGCAGCCATTTGAACCCCACAGCAGCGATCCTACCAAAGCCACATTATTTAGAAAGAAACTCAACACTTCCGTGGATTTTCTAAATTTTGTGCACAACCCATTTTTAATTAATATTATGACAGTAATCCAACTTATGTGGCTCCTTTCGTATTGAAGATCTAAATGCTAATACTTTACCTGGATTTGAGTTCTTCCAACCTTTGTGCTTTTTTACTGTGATAATTTAATTTCTTTTGCACTTTTATTGTTTTTAAAGTCAGTCTGCTTATCATGTGATCATATAATTTCATATTTTAGGTCCTCAACACATAATTAAAACCTTGATAAGGTCCAGTAAATATTAAAAATAAAAAAGCACACAAAACAAACAGAAATTCAGAAAACTTTTTAACTGTAAACAAAGTAATCTGACATTCAAATAATAGTTTACGTGTTTCATCTGGAGAAGTATGACAATTGCGCACATCAGAAAGTTTTTAATTTTGATTGCTGTGACCTGTATTATTTTTGCTAATCATATTTAATCTAAAATGTGAAAAACAGTCAAGGTATTAATTCTAAGGCTGGATGTCACAGATTAAATATGGAATCTGTCAGTTACAAGGTTCCAACTGAATCTATGCTCAAATGATCTTTTGATCTATTTTGAAAGTGTTCCTAGTTGTCTTTTAATTATGATTATGCTGTTTTTAGCCAAAAAAAAATCCCCAACGTGTGTCGTCTTCTAGAACATAGTTTCTGCAGAGTGGCAGTGGTTCATTAGAAGTTTTGTGGGTGGGACCGTTGGGCTGGAGCAGGGGTCGGCAACCTTTATAACTCAAAAAGCCTTTTGGATCAGTTTCTCACAGAAATGAAAGCACAGGGAGCCGCAACAGTAGGGGTGTTAGAAAAAAATCGTTTCACCGATATACCGCGATAGTTCATTTGGCAATACTTTTATTGATTCAAAATGTTGTCAGGATATTTATTTAATTATTTAAGAGTGTTAAGTTTCCTTTGATCTTTTGTCAATTTTCCACAACCTTTAATAGACTTTTCTGTCTGTCAAACACCCAGAGTTAAGATGAGTGAGATGATGGACACAAATTCATTTTGATGCAGACTCCTACTATTTATTTTTCTTTAAATCCAGTAAACCCAATAAAGTATATTAATCTTATGGATAACAACTCTTTTTTGTTAGGAAGCAGCTATTAGTTTGTAGCAGGGTCTGGAATAATAAGAGGTGAGTCTAAGACCACCCCCACCTTGCTACCCGTTCACACCTCTGCAGCTCCAAGTTGTTTTCCCCGCGTGCAACGCCCCCTCCAACGTGTTCTACACAGACCATCTGGTCTGTGTAGAACACGTTGGAGTCTGGGAGTCCGTTTTAGTCTGGGGGGGGGGATTGATTTTTTTTGGGCGCTCATGTGCCCCCTACCAGATTACCACTGACATTCTAGAAGAATTTTCCATCTCAGAACAGACTCTGGTCGCGTTCACAGCTGCAGACACGCCCCCTCTGCTCTCTTCCTCCTGACCGCTCACGCTACCCGACGGTGTTTAAGGAACCACGACAATCTTAGAGCATGATGGTTATTTTACAAAAACACAGAGAGCTACAACACAATGATGAAAGAGCTGCATGGGGCTCCGGAGCCGCAGGTTGCCGACCCCTTGGCTGGAGTAAGCCTGCCTTCACTCTTTTCAGCTTACAGCTCCTCACAATCCCAACCTAACATTACTGGTGCAACACAAATGGCAAACAGTGTCGGAGCAATCCAGCCGTACAGTTTGGATCCAGATTCCAGCTCAGACAAGAAAAACTGAGACGTTCATGGATCTATTTGTGGATGCATCAGAATGGAGCAGAGCAGAGAGCTTGTGGCCTGCTGTAGTAGGTCCTACATTACATCTACAAGCTTTTTCAAAAGGTATACTTTTGTCTGTCTCTGATTTAGAATGATCTGAATGAAGAATTACTCAGAAATGCAATTTTTAAGCTTAATTTTTGTCATGACTAGCTATGCTAGGCAGACCCAGATGCTGGAACCCGGAAGGAAGACAATAGGTGAGTAGTGGTAAGTAAGGAGTTTTATTTTGTCCAGAATGTCCAGAACGCAGCTAACCGTGAAGGCAGGGGCACCGTCGATGATACGGGGAGGCGGAGGGGAAGCGGACGGCGGGCACAGAGTACTGTCCAGAACAGGTTTAATTTGCGAGACATGAAAAGAGGGGTGTACCTTGAGGGCCTTCGGTAGGCGGAGGCGGACACAAGTAGGATTGATAATCCTTTCAATGGTGTAGGGTCCGATGTACCGAGGAGCCAGTTTCCGGGAGGTAGCTTGAATGGGTATGTTGCGAGCAGAGAGCCATATCCTCAGGCTGGTACGTGGGTCCCACCCTTCCAGGGTAAACCTCGATTTCATTCAGCAGTAGCTGGTATAGGCTCCAGCAACCCCATGTCCCCAAAAAATTAGATCAAATTTCTATTCACAATCAATTTTGACTGAATATGAAAATTACCTTTCTTGTAAAATAAAAATGGACAGAGGCAGAATTGTCATTTAAAAGTGCTTTAATTCACTTCTTGAAAACTTACTGAAACCTCTAAATATCTTTTTCCTGTTTTCCTGCATGATGTTTTGAATCTTTTTAAGACTCTCCATGAGAAGACTGAGAATTAAGACAGGCTTGAACAGATGTCTAAAATGTGTGGGTATCACGACAATAGACCCTGAAGTTTAAGTTAACAAATCAGGTGTTAGCTGAGGTTCTTTTGGGGAGTGTACACAGAACCTTAATCTTCTTCTTCTTCTTCCTTACTTGTCATCATTACTCTTGGAAACATGGTGAAAGAAAAGACAAAAAAACGTCAGTCTTTGAAATAGCACTCTATAGAAAACCTCAATGTTCAATAAATAATGAAGTTGTTTCCCTTAAAGAAAAAGAAAAAGCTCTTAAGTATAAAACCTCAAAGGCGCAAGTCACATTTTGGAGGAAAGGCCCTAAAAGTGAAAAATGAGCCAATTTGGTCTCAGAATAATGAGTTTCAATCCCAGCAAGTTTGATTTAGACAACCATGCTTTGTTCTTTGAGACTAAAAATACCCCCACACCTCAAAGAGGAAGAAATCCTTCTTTATCTTTGCATGCTTCTCTGAAAGTAAATTTCAGCTGAAATCTGAAAAAAAAAACACATATTTGTATGAAAATTGCTGCTGATTTCAGAGAGCACATTACCGCTGCTGTGCGAGCCTTATTGTTGTGCTTCATACATCTTCAGCGGTTATGCAACAGTAAAAACAGGCATTTTCTCCCCAGAAAATCAGAGGTAGAAAATGTGCAAGTATAATTTGAGGAAAATCAGCTGTAGAAGCAGAAGGTGTTCCTTGGGGTGTTGATGCTTATGTTCGACATGTAAGCAGTGATGTCAAGGGCAGAACAGAATCAGACAACCAGCCATAACATTTACGGTTTATGAGACACAGGCGGGGTTTTGGCTTTCAAGGTCAGTAGTTACATTTTTTCTATCTCACAATGTCTCCTGATCCCACAGAATATTGAAAAAAACCACACAGTGATTATGAATTTAATGATATAATTGCTTGACTAATGCTTTTCATTACATCTCTTCCTGGGTCGCTTTGTAAATGTGATTCTTTTTTCCAGAGATACTGCCTTACAGTGACCTTGTGTCCTTGAGCACAAAGACAAGTTTTAAAGCAAGCAAAGACGGATGCCACCCTAGAGAAATAGAAAAGTTTTTGCTTGATTATGATGAAAGGCAAACCCCCCCCATTTCCAATTTTTATAGCTTGCTTGGACAAGAAAAGACTATTTTGAGCCCTATTGTACAAAAAGCACGGAATGTTATGTTTGATACGGGCTGAACCCAGAAGCAGGACAGAGGCTGTAGTAAGTTGAAAACAGTTTATTGAGTGACAGTACTGGTGGAGGATGGACTCCAATTCACGTGGCTTGGGTGGGTGATGAAGCGGGTGAGCTGCTGGTATGACGGGGATGATTTGGAAACCTGCCTTGTCGTGATGAAGATCTGTCAGATGGTCGTCCCTTCCATGAAGGAAAAGTTGGTTGATGTTGTAGACACTGTGCATCAACTTGGAAAAAAAGAGGGAGCCTTCAAGCAACACACGGCCCAGAGCTATTATTCTACAGTTCATCTCTCGGCTGGGCAGGGAAGGATTCTCCTTACATGAAGGAACACGGTCTGCAGTTCAAGGAGGATTTTTCCAAAGAGGACAAAGAGAGGAGACTGCGGCTGTGGCCAGAGATGCGGGAAAAGTGGCATACTGTGCTGGTGCCAGGGCCTTCATCCAAGGAGAAGGTGAAATCATCTTTGGTGATCAATAATGTAACTACAACTTCAGGAAGAAATAAAAGGTTCAGTTTGAAGTGTTAACACAATGGGCATGTCAATGTTACTTTTCTTGACATGTTTTCAAATGCAAAGGGGCTGTTGAGTTAATGGGTTAATGTTCTCAGTAATATTGCTTCACACTAGTTTGATTTAAGAAGGTGCATTTGCTGTTCACCTACGTATTCGAAAAGGTTCTATTTTTGTAACTTTTTTGTATGTCATCTTTGTAGTTACGTAAATGCCAGAGGGTTAAGGAACAATGTAAAACGTAAGGCCTGATTTTGGTTCGCTAAACAGCAACAAAATTATTTTTTTATTTTTTCCTGATTCTCATTCACTTGCTCTTTGGAATTTTTGGAAAGCTGACTTTTGGTTTTCACATGGCACCGAATTCTCTGCAGGGATAGGTGGCATGAGAAATAATTTTAAGGGGGAAGTCTTGCACACTGATTGTGAGACAAATGGTCACTTTGTTTGACTTATTGTGAGGGTGAGCGATATTCATGGCATGATAATCAATATTAATGGCTATAACTGATAGCAATCAACTTCTGGACACTTCAAATTTTTCTAATAAGCCAAATTCTCAAAATTCTGATTGGAGGTGACTTTAATGTAGTATTGGACCAAAACGTTGATAGATGGCCTCTAGGCCAGCCTCCAAAGTCTACAGCAAAGCTGAAGCTTAGTAGAGAAGTTTGATAAATAGCATAGTAGTCAAAGAAAATGTGACAAATTTGGGATTGCAGATAACTAAAAATAAAAAAAACTAAGAGAACTGATTAAAATCCTATGATTGCAAAAGCGCAAAATAAGTTTAGTCTTTGGCTACAAAGGGATCTTACACTAAAAGGTCGTGCCCTCTTAGCAAAAGCAGAAGGGATTTCTAGAATGGTCTACATTTTTTTCTCACTATCTCTGCAAATAGGATTGATTGGAAACTTTTTAATTTCCTTCGGAGAAATAGAATACACTATGTAGGAAAATCAGTGGTAATTAATTCATCAAAAGACGGAGGGCTTGACTTTCTTGACTTCTCGACTCCATGTCCTTAAAATAAAATGGTTAAAACACTTCTTAAAAAAAGAAACTTCAATTTGGAATTTCATACCGAAATATGTAAATGATAAGCTTGGAGGTCTGCCCATTTCTTCTATTATGTAGGTTTAAAAAAGAAAAAATTCCTTTAAAACTGTCTAACTTTCATATGCAGGTTTTATTGGCATGGACTCTGATCTACAAACAAGGTTACTCTCCCAATGACTACTATATTTGGAAAAACGCAGACATTCTACACAAAAACAGGAGTATTTTTCTTGAAATTTGGTTGAAAAAAACCCAAACATTTCTATTGTAACACAACTGATTAATCCACAAGGTAATCTGATGATACACGTTGAGTTTCTCTCCACCTAAAACTAGCATGTTTGCAGAGTTTGCATTGGTTATTGGAGCCATCCCAAATGGTGCTAGACTTGTAGAAGTTCTCATTCAAATACTCCATGTTCTCCCCCCAAAGTTACAGAATTGTGGTGTGGAAAAATAAGTTTTTTAGCTGGCTGGAAAAACAAAAATATCTGTTCACTGTTCCAAAATGAGATTGCCACAAAACCCCTATGTTACCTCTTACTGGAATAGGTTTGGTTGTAGAATTCAATGGGACAAATATTTTGCCATCAATAAACATAAAGAAATCTCAAAATTATTCATAAATTTTACCCTGTGAAATACTTAAAAAAAAAAAAAAAGCTTAAAAAAGAAAAAAATCATCATTGGTATTACACTTTCACTCAAACATTTTGGAAAGATTTATCTTGTTTTATAACAACCCATCTATCTGAATACTATAAATTATTTTACGAACATATTGTTTTTGGATATTTTATTCAAGGGAGATTTGATGCAGGGAAAAACTATTCAGTTAACTTACTTATAAATATGGCTAAGTATTTCTTTTTTTTTTAATAAAAAAAAACAGCATTTTATGTTTTTCTGAAAGAAATGATTCTTTGTGTAAATAGTGTTGAATCCTGCACTTAGAAAATTAATCTGTTAAAACATTGTCACATTTGAGACTTTGACAGAATCCTTTTTTTTATATATTTATTTATTTTTTTATTTTCTAACATGTTCTATCTTGCTATAATTATGGCTTTTTTGTTGTTGTTGTTGAAAACTTTCATTATTTTCCTGGCAAAAAAGAAAATGTCATTTGCACATAGTGTGGCGTGTTAATGTTATATGTTCTGTATGTGCAATATTTGTCAATAAAGTTTTTTTTAAAAGACGAATTGGAGTCCCTTTACTTTTCACGAGTTTCAAATGTTTTAACTTTGTCGATTAAAGGAGGCGAGGAAAAGTTAAAAATGGAAAGTCATAAGAGCAATTTGAAAGGTATTTATCATCAATATTTTATCAAATTAAATGGTTATCCGTGGAGTTGTTTGGTTAGCAACTAGTACCCTAGCTGAGTTATTTATAACCGAATGGTGTTACTTGTCAAAACGTAACTATTCCGCTTAAAAAAAAGCCCAACACTATGGCGGCTTGTTTGTTTATTGTTTTTAAAAGAGTTACTCTTGTTTATACATTCATTGTAGATCTTAATCTACTGCTTTAGAATATGCTAGTCGTAATTAGCAGTTTTTAGCAACATAAATTAGCATTTAACTATCGTCTTTCCTCGATGTGTCTGATACATTTTTGCATTGATTATTTCTGTTGAATGACGTCATGCACACATATACATTTTCTTAACAGATTGGCTTTTCATGAAAGCCAAGATCGCCGCAGCAGTGGCTATCATAAAATCAAAGCCCCCTGGGATGAGCGGCAGGGAGCATGCGCAGACTCTGACCGTCAGGCTGAGGAGGCAGGAGGACAGCTGGAGGGACAGGGCCCAGAGCCTGGAACGGGAGCTGCTGAGGCTGAGACAGGACAATCTGATCAGGAGGATGACGTCAAACACAACTAGCAGCAGCTGCATAGAGGCAGCAGGTGAGTTATTGCTCATGCATCCACACCATTGTTTTTTCCAGGTTTTAACATTTTCTAAAGTGATTCAAAGTCTGAAATGAAAATCAAACCTAAGTTGTGAGATCATCGGGTTCCCCAGGAGCAAAAGTGAATGGTTTGAAAGTTTGGAACTTAGATGGTTTAATTGGTAGATTTTGTTCAACTAACCTTTTCATTACATCATCAAATATAATTTTCATATGTGCATTTGTTTCCCTGTTAATAAACAGCAGACTTTGGAGTTTTGTTAAGATTCATCAAGAGTTTGTTTTTATCAAGTTTGGATTATCTTTTTAATTAGACCCACATAGAAATGCTGCACGTTCTCACTTAAACAAAAAACCAATTTATAAAAATGTTCAATTTTTAGGGCTGTGACACAGTAGAAAGTTCATTAATTTAAAAAATAAGTAATTTGGGGTCTTAGCAGATAATATTTACAGTGGTTGACATATGGTTACACATCTGCTCAGACCTTTTTTATTTAAAGACCCACTCTGATAAAAAAAAGATGTTTTTAACATGTTCTTGTGGCATTATTCTGAGATGGGGGCATAAATAAATACAAGTACGCCTAAAACTACCTTACTAAGTTTTTCTTTATTCAAATTGATGTAAATCAGTGGTTAAAAATACAACAGGCAGGCAACAAGCTCCCTGCTCTGCTTCATTCTGATGCATCCACTTGCAGACAAACGTAGGTCTTTGTTTGGCATCTGGCTCATAACTGTGCGGCTGGATAGCTCTAATCTCGCCATTTTTGTTGCAACAGTAATGTTAGGTTGGGCTGTAAACTAGCAGGACAACAGAGAGCTCCCAGTAAAGGGGGGTGGGATTGCTCTGCGCCAAATGTCCCATCGACAACTCGTAGGTGAATTTCTAATGAACTTCTGCCTCTCCATGGAAACTATGTCCTACAACACAACATAGTTTTTTGTATTTTGGTTAAAAATGGCATAATCATAATTAAAAGACTAGTGGGAACACTTTGAAAATAGTTTAAAAGATGACTGGAGTGGGTCGTTAAAAACATGGGGCCACAAATTGATCCCTGGGGTATTCCACAAGTGGCTCTTTTTAGTTTACATCAAATTACATCCTATTATTTTGTCAAACAGAATTGGTGAATTGATCTCTTTTAATTTCAAACCCACTCTTTAAGAGAAATGCTATTTAACCTTAATGTTCCAGACTGTAATGAATAAAGTACTTATTTCTTCAAAAGTGCAAACAGTAACAAAGATATACAAGCAGAAAAGTGTGCCTTTGCTGATGCCTTTAGTGAGAAGGAGGATATCTCAAAGGCAAGTGCAATCTGACAGGGGTCTGAAGAGGAGTTAAGACAGTGCACTGTGCTGATGTTATCACTGACGATTACTTAATGCCCAGGAGCGTTGTTCTGTAGCGAGCTCAACCCATTCTTCTTTTTGATCGGTAGGCTGAGCATTACAGGTGAGAATGTACAAAAAGAAATGACCAAAAACTCAGCAAATAATATGATGTGTACATTAAAATATTAGCCTCAAAGGGCTTTCAAGCTTACGTGATAAAGAAAAATCCACATTTAGGTGTTAGAGAAGGACCAAATCCAAAACTCCCAACATTACACAATGCTGCTGGTTGGGGTCTGAGTCATTTAGTAAGCTGTTCAGATGTGGAAGGTGCTCTTACATCACATACTCAGAGTGGAATTGCAGCCTCTTCATCTTATTCTGAACCCAACTTCACATAAGGCTGCATTTACTGGATTTCAGAAAAGAATGGCATGAAACCCCATCATAATAACACAGGCGCATAAACAGGGATGAAGTGGAAATGAGTCGCTCAACCCACCCTCTTAAAAAAAAAGACACCTATAAACAGAGATGCATAAACATTGGTTTGCAGCTGTGTTGTTTCACTGAAAGCTTTTGACAAAAGCACATAAAAGGAAATTTGAATTTTTTTTTAGGAATTTGTCTTTACCGGTGAAAAAGGTTCTCATTGGAGAAAACACTGGCTTTAGTTGTTAAGTTTTCTAATGAGCCTTGCTTCATTCGTCAGTTCAGTTCTTGTTTTCTAAAAAATCTGAAACTAATTCTGCGCTTTAATAAAAAGTAACTGTTTAGCAGAAAAGTTAGATTTCTTGACAATGCCTTAACTGTTTAATTTTTATGCAGCATCTCTACAACTGCAGGTGTGAAGGAGCATCCAGTTTAAAAGTGTTCCAAGTGGTCTTTTAAATATGATGATGGCATTTTTATTCAAAAATGAAAATGCCTGTGTGGATGGTGTATAGTCATATATTACTACCTTTCTTGAAGGTCTGAAGCGCTTTACAGTCACAGTCCCATTCACCCAATCACACACACAGCTCCACTGCCGAACACTGGCACCAATCTATAAGCACCCGGAACAATGTGGGGTTCAGTGCCTTGTATCAAATCGGAATAGGATGGGAATAGAACCTGGAATCTTCCGACCAGAGGTCGACTGCTCGACCTCTGCACCAAAGAAATGATTTATCTCTTTAAAAATGATCTTTAACTTTTGAAGAAGAAGAAGAAGAAGAAGCTATATTAATCCCAAAGGAAATGAAAAAGCGACCAGCTGCTTGCATTCGGTAAAACAAAAAATAAAAGAATAAAGCCATAAAACCATCAATATTAATATATATTTGTTACAAATATTTGAAATATTTAATAAATCCACAAAATATTCAGAAATTAAAATCTACTACAATTAAAGAATAAAAATTTCAAAAATAAAACTTCAACTTTTGATGCTCAGTCAGGGAAGTGTACTGTCTTTTAGCTCAAGGGACAAAAGACTTCCTCAGTCTGCCTGTGGAGCAGCGTCTGGACTGTAGTCTGCGGCTGAACAAGCCCCCCCCCCCCCCCCCCGCCACCACCATCACCACCACCACCACGGAGCACGCTTTATGGATTCATTTGTTTAGCTGGGAGATGTTCTCCTTACTGATGCTGCACCAGCACGCCACAGCATAGTTACTACCACAGACTGATGACACTTGCAGTAGTTTGGAGCAGATGTTAAATGAGCCGAGCCTGCGTAGGAAGAACACCCTGGACTAGCTTCTTCTTGTAAAGGTGGTCTGTATTGGTGGTCCAGTCCAGCTTGTTATCCAACACAACCCCAGGTACTTAGGACTGTACCATCTCCACGCTGTCTCACTCAATGTAAATGGGTGGAGGTGTTGGAGGCGTTCTGCTGAAGTCCAGAACCATTTCTTTGGTCTTCTGGACATTCAGCTGCAGCTGATTCTTCTTGATTGGCGGTCTCGTCTGAAAACTTCTGCATATGGCAGGTTGAGGTGTTATGGCAGAAGATAGACGTATACAGCATGACCAGAGCAGGAGACAAACAGTTCCTTGCGGTGCCCTGACACTGCAGCTGAGGGTACTGGATATGGCTCTCCCTATGCAGACATACGCAGCCTGTTGGTTAAGTATTCATTTATTTTCTCTATAGCAGGATAAATTAACATTTGTAACCTAAGACTGCATCCCAGGTCAAACAGCCATGAACGAAGAGCCTTTTTTGTGTCAAATCGGAATTAAAATTTGCCTACACGTAAACTTGAGAAACTTTTAGTGACACGTTTTTGGCATTAAAGGTCAAAAACACTTATTTTTTACAAAATGATTGCCAATGTAAACAGTAGCACTTTTTTTATAGTGCTGAAAGATGTACATTTACACACCTCAATATTTTTGTGTTTATCTAAAAACTAATTTGGATGTTTAATAAAACAAAAACACTTTTTGTGAAAGTTGTCACATTTTTGCTGTCCTGCTATCTCTTTGATTTACTGCGTGACCACATAACTATGCAAATTATGTTTTTCTATGATTTCTCTAAACACTCAATGCAAATGAAAGTCAGCATACTTTCAAGGCACTAACCATTATGAAATATTATTGAACAAACCTCCTAAAGATAACAGGATTTCTTTAAATACAATCCGTCAAATGCACTGTTCCACATTATTTTGCACAGCAGAGTTCCAAAACCTTTTATAGATTTTAAAGAACTGAAAATGGTCATTTGTTGAATTTGCTGCATTAGGAGGTCTTAAATCAAAAGCTACTCCATTTTAAAAACATCTGAATAGGTCAAGATACATTTAAACAAAGGACCCATCATTTTTTAGCAGCTTCACGATTCTTGCATCCATTGAACTTATGATTTTTTTTTGGAGAGTCTCTGCTTACATTTTTTTGCAGGATGTCAAATTAGCCTCCCAGAGCTGCTGTTTGGAAGTGACCTGCCTCCCACCCTCAGAGATCTTTTGCTTGAGGATGCTCCAAAGTTTCTCAAAAGGGTTGAGGTCAGGGGAGGCTGGGGGCCACACCATCAGTTTATTTCCTTTTTTGCCCATAGCAGCCAATGATGCAGAGGTATTCCTTGCAACATGAGATGGTGCATTGTCATGCACGAAGAAGATTTTTACTTTAGGGAAAGTTCTTCTGTTTTTACCACAGAAGAAAATGGTTTGTCAGAAACTCCACACACTTTTCAGAGGTTATTTTCACACCTTCAGGGACCCTAAAGGGGTCTCTCCCCATGATGTCAGCCCTAAACATGACTCCGCCCCCTCTTTGCTGACATCGCAGCCTCGTTGGGACATGGTGTCCATCCACAAACCACTCACTACTCCATCCATCTGGACCGGCTAGGGTTGCATGGCACCCATCAGTGAGCTAGACTGTTTGAAAAGGACTTTTCATAAATGTGTGGGCCCACTGCATCCGTTTCTGCTTATGAGTGTTGTTTAGGGGTGGCCTCTGGAGGATCCCACACATTGATGTTGGAGCTTCAGCTCTGTGCTTACTGCCTTGTAATGGTATCTTAGCAGCTTCTCTCTTAATCCGATGTCTTTCCTCATTCTGCCTTCATCTGCACAAACCCGTGTCTGCTCTGAATCAGCCATATATCTCTTAATAGTAGAATGATCACGCTTAAATATTTAGTGAAATATTCAAGGTTTTCCTACCTTGTGCAAGACATTTAACTGTTTCACGCTTTCCAGCAGCATAGAGAAGTTATTTTTCTTTCCCATATTACTTGAAAATTGTTGGTCTGCTTGATAATGTGGAACGTCCTTCTTTAGTAGTTTTGCCTTTAATTAAACTCACCTGGCTAACTAATTATCACAGGTGTCTGCGATTGATGTAATTGATCCAAAGAGCCTCGAGACATAATATTATTTATGAGTTTAATTGAAAAACAACGATTTTTATCTGCTTGACGCCTAAATACAACTTGCATGATAATTTGGAACGCACCATAATCACACTAAACTTGTTAAAGTATAAGTCAGAATAAATCCCCTTTAGGGAAGGAAGTGTATTTTGGGATTTGAATATTCCCGTCATTCGTGTAGCTTTATTAGTACAACACCAATCGGATGAAGAGATATAATCTCTTTCAAGGTTCATTGTGAAAACTGTGTCTTTAAATGTCTCTATATCGCAGAAAGTCACTGTAGAGATAATAACCAAGCATTTTGGATTTCATTGCATAACTACATGATTATTACTGTTCATTACTGGTTTGTCTGAAAGCATGAATGATTTCTTGTGTGTGTGTGTGTGTGTTGCTGGAACCAAGCAGCCTCTTGAAAGTGAAGATTTTTGTTCCATAGAGGCTTTTGCTTTAAAGATGATAAAATATGCTCCATAAAAAAACAACCTGTCTTGCATGTTTTTTTTCATTTAGCTTAAAAGCAAGCCGTTTTGCTGCACACTGACTAAAGCATGAAATGATGGTTATGCCTGACACATCGGTCATTGTGCAATCATATTAGAATGTCAACAAAATTTTACACCTGCTTCATCTTCACCAGCAAGTGTCGCTATCTGGGTCTTATCTCATTTTTTAGTCTTTGGATTTTCTGGGGGGGTTTCAGTGTTTTTCGCATTAAAGGGATTAATGCACTTAGAGAGCGGTAGTTTGTCATTTGAATTCCAGGACCTTATGCTGTCCAATTCTTTCATTAATGTTGTCTTTGTACAGATTTGTCCAAACAAAACAAAGGGCTGTTGTTGGGGATTGTTTTCCATGTTTTCTCTTAGCGCTTCTCATCTCTTTGAGAAGCTAAATCCTCCCTACCAGTGGCAAAACATTCATCATGCCTGCCAGTCAGGCTATTTAGAGCATTAGGCTGGCTTCACATCAGCTCTAATTTGTGTGCAAGCAAATGCTTTTTATTTCGGCCCTTGTGATAACAGATTTAGCGCAAACACCTAACCGGCGTGATGTGCGTATCAAACATCTGCGTATCATCTTGCCTTTATGTGGAGAATTTTTAATTGTAATGGATGAAGAAATGATTTCCCATACCATGATTACACCAGAATCACTTGTTCCTTGTTGTCTCACAAGTTTTTAGTTGTGGGTCTTCGCAATTGTGAGTCTGCCAACACACGATCCAGCGCTCAAATCACATTTTGTCTGTAAATTTTGTAGATGATGCCAGCAGAGCGGACGACACGTCGCAGGATCTGTTTAGTCCAGGAAGCGGCGTGGGTGGTGCAGATCTTCAACCAAACCGCATCACCTCTGAACGCCTCACGCAGGACCCCAAACTCACCATTCCTACCCCTCGGCTGCTTCCCTTCTGCCAAACAAACGACTCGCATCTGCGGTTCCTCAGGTCGCTGTGTGGTCTGCAACAGCTAAAAGGCAACAGCCGAGGTCAGGAGGCTCTGTGGTTCGGCCATGACGGGGAGATGTGCTCGGTGTTTGCCGACACCATGTGTCAGCTTCTGGACTCCGTGGTGGCAGCCTGCAGACCCCCCCCCACCGTGGGACCCACTGACCTTGTGTTGCAGGCCTGCCAGGTGGCAGCCCAGGCGTTGGACCTTTTCTGTTCACAGAGGATGCCATCTGTGGAGCTCCTAAGTCGCATGGAGGAGCCACTGAGGGAGCTGACTGAAATGCTGCTTCACAGCAAACAGCCCAGCAGAGTGAGTAATGGGATTCATGAGGGTGCCGTGTTCGCATGCATGAAATATTTATTTTTCACGGTAGCTATAATGACCACCTGTGCTGGAAAATGATCTCCACTGTTAAGGCTGCATAATTAAGAAATACCCCAATTGACTTTTCATCAAAAAGACAAAAGATATAAAATATTTAAAAGCTATCCTTAAGTGTGTTAATAAAGGGAGGAGATTTGGGAGGGAAAAACATTTGACATGTTTAGACTTTGATACATTTTAAACAGCACTGGTGCCCAAAGAAAGATAAAAAAGATATCATTAAAGAACTGTTTTATTTAAAATAACAAAACACTTTGGATGAACTTTTTACAATAGTTTCTTTTGACCTTTTACATTTCGAGTTGAAGATACTTTATTTTAATCCAGTTCTTTCATTTAAAATAACTCTTTGAACGACACGGAAATCATTGCGAGTCATGCACTTCAGCTATGTCAGAATTTACTCGTTATTCCTCATTTAATGCACTACATAGGATGTTTGCCATTTTGTTGGGTTGTCTGAATTTACAATTCCAAAATCAAGTACCCTGTAAATTCGCCAGAGGTCTCTCCAGTAAAAAAACAACTTACATCGATGCTCACGGGGTTGGGGGAATAAAGACCACAATGCATTTTGTTTAAACCATTTGACATTTGAAAAATTTTGTGTAAATGTATGTTTTCTCAAGCATCCAAATTTTCATCAGCAGAACAGAGTGGATTCAGAAATAGTCTTAATAAAATGTCATATTATTCGGTTTTGACTTGTGTTGAGCAGTGTGTCTAAATTGCATTAAAATCAAAGGTACTAGATGGTTCTGCACTACAGTATAGTCTTTGGGGTTAAGAAGTAGTGAGTGAATTTGGAAATAAGCTACGGTTTGGCACACTAAAGAGTGATTTAGTTATGAAATATGAGTTATTTTCACCGTTCATTTTCTTACTGGAAATAAGACGACTTGATCTCTGAGGCACCGCCTTTCACTCCTCGTGGGTGCCGCCCGTTTCATGACGTCATCATAGTCGGCCTTGGCAGTGTGTCTGCGTTTCACCAACGAATTCTAATGACATTGGATCTTTTGCAAAGATGGATGTGCATATTGTGGAGCCAAATTGCTGAACACGTGTGTGTGTCACTATGGGGGCGGTTCTGGCAGCGCAGACTCTTCCTGGAAGGGGCTGTTCCTGACTAATCTACCTAACAATGTGAGAACGTGATCGCTTTTGTGGATTGGAGGGGCTGCTGCTCAGGACACAGGTTTTTCAAAGAATATTCAGAAATGCGTGAATGGATTATTGATAGTGAGGAATGAACATCATGATTAAAAGCTTAAAAGCTCAAAATGTTGATGTTTTGCATGATATAGACCAGGGGTCGACCACCCATGGCTCCGGAGCCACATGTGGCTCTTTCATCCTTCTGTTGTGGCTCCCTGTGACTTTGGAAAATAATGAGTATTTTATAATAATTAAATTTTATTTTAGTTTGTTCATTTTTCATGGCATTTCAAAGGCGCTGCTGGCTCCATACGAAGCACGTGCCACGTAAAAAACAGTTTTCTTAATAAATGAGCTCGTATTTATCAGGCCAGAACTGCAGAGCTGATAGCAGGAGGACACAGACGGGGCGGCTTCTATAAACACTCCGGGTCCAAAGTGGTTTTCTGCCGGGAACTTGACGTGCCGCGGGGCAGAGAGCAACTCTCTGATGACAGAGAATTTGCGCTTCGTGTTTTTAAACACGCATGTGCAGTGATGTATGTAACTAATAAACATGACGATGGAAAGAAAGAAGTACTTCTTTTTTTATCTTTTCTGGCCCGCGATCTACACTCATGTCCTTGAAGATCGATCGACGTAATGAGCACCCTTGATATAATATATACATATACATGCATAATATATATATAATGATGTCAAAACAGGTTGTGGCTCCGGGTGCTTTTTTTTTCGTTAGGGGCGGTCCCAAATGGCTCTTTGAGTAAAAAAGGTTGCCGACCCCTGATATAGACCCTTTAAAGGCTTAAATAATTGACTTTTAAATAACACTATAATACATTAGCCTGACAGTGATAAAACAACACGACATTAAGTCCATGATAGAGTTGGAATATACTCAATCCACTTTCATGATCTCATCCAAAAAATATTAAGAAATGTTCTTCTACGAGTCAGCCGAAGATTTCCATTATTGTTTGACACATTTAATCCGTAATGCAAAAAAACAAAACAAAAAAAACTTCTTTTGCACTCAGCTTCAAATCATCTCTTTTATTCCCCCGTTTTAACTGATTGAGGATCAGGCTCTGCTAAATTTGGGAAAGCGGTGGGGTACACTGCAGGCACACTGCTTCATTGATTTGGCTTTTTGTTTTTTTCCAAATATATGTGGACTAGAACACTGCAAATGGAAGTGAGAGTGTTTCTCTGAATTAAATGTAGGCTTATATGAGAAAAGAAATGGCTTTTAAATTGCGATAGCTCAGCTGTGGGTGAGACGGGTGACTGACCTTAGCGGCGGCTGTTTCTTTAAAAGCAACACCTTGTGGCTGTCTTGTATTTTGCTATTCAGACGCCACATTGCCTGGAAAAATTGGGGTCTCTGCCTTTTTCTATTAAGGATGGCCTTTTGTAACATGGATGAACTGCGGTCTAAAATGGCAAGGGATGGGGAGGACCTTTGCACAGCAATTTTAAGGAACCTGCCGAGAAATATCACTTGTAAGTCTTTGAAAGGACTTTCATACCAAACAGCTGATCAGCTGCAGTGATATTAGTACTAATAGTCAACCTGGTTTAAAAAAAAAAACAAAACAAAAAAAACAGAGTAATCAAAATGAATCAATATTTTCTTTGAAAATCAAAATGAATTTGTCAAACCATGATTATATTCTCCTTTAAGTCATTTTATGTAATTATTTTAGCCACAACGCTGCTTTAAAATAGTTTTTCTTTAAGAATTAATAATAATAAAAATTGGGCTTGGAACATAACATATAATTATGCAGCTTTTTTGGTCAAAATCCAAAAACCTGCATCGTTTTCCAGGACATTGTTTCTGCAGAACGGCAGTAATTGATAGAAATTCGCCTCTGAGTTGTGGGCGGGACTGTTGGGGCAGAGTGCTCATTTCCCATCATGCCTTTGTTTACTCTCTCTTTTGCTAGCTTGTAGTCCCTCATCAATCTGATCAGTTGAGGGAAACAAAGACGTACATGGATCTATTTGTCTACAAGTGCATCAGGATGGAGTGGAGCACGGAGCTTGCAGAACTGCCGACTGTTATTTGTACGTGACGACTACAAGCTTTTTTAAACTGCATGATTTTTGTCTGCTCTTGATTCATCGCGACTTGAATGCAGAAATACGCAGAAATGCAATTTTAATCTTGATTTTCTTTATACATGTTCTCCATCATCAGAAAAAGGCCACAGGGACGTGTTAAAAACACTAAACACGATCTCTGGGCGGTTGGAACTTTAAGGTTACCGCACAAACTGCAAGACTCACATGAGCTCCCTTTAAGACGTGGCTGAGCCTGTTTACAACTCTCCATGGGACCAGAAAAACCTAAAACGTGCTGTGACTAAGGCTCAATCTCCAGTTTACTATCAGGGAAGACCCCTCCATGAATTAGGTAATATTCTTTGCGATGAGGTGCTCGTTTGGGCCTGTGGGCACCCCTCTCGGGTGGGGCACGACGTTGGGCCCTCCTGGCGTTGGGCACTCCCGGCGCAGCGGGGGGGCTGCTCTCCTGGTTGGGCCACGGCTGCGCTCTCTGTCCCCCCGTGCCTCCCTGCTCTCTGGCTCTGGGGGCCTCGTGGCGGTTCTGCTGGTCCTGGCCTGGATGGCGGATGTGATCGCCCGGGGGGGCGGTTGTTCTCTACCTGCTGCCGTGTGGTGTTGGGGGGTTCTGGCTGCTGCTGCGGCGGGGGTCTTGGTGTGGGAATGGCTGGTCACTCTCCCTCCTTCTTTTCACATTCCACCATCCATTTTAGAAGAACATGAACACTCACCTGAGCACAGATGTTAGCTCACCTCTATATAAATAGTTTGAGTGATTGAATGAAATATTTCACACTAGTTGGTTTGAAGGCATAAGTATGCGTGTGTGAACACTATCTGTTTTGTGTACATGTTGACATGTGGACATTTCTGCAGCTAACAGGTGTGTTGATAACATTTGAGTGTGTGTGTGGACAGGCCCCGCCCTTTGAGATTTGCATTATATCTTAACCTTACCGTGATGATAAACATCCAGTAAACTTGTTGCTTTATGCTGCTTCATGGTTTTACCCCCCCCATCCTATGATCACCATCCTATCCCCCCCTCTCTAGCATCCCTCTCTCTTCTTCCCTCCTTTCCTTTTCCATCCGGTCCAAAACAAAAGATGTTCATATATGATTAAAATGAATAAAGTTTGGCCTCAATTACAAAAGGGGGTTAATTCAGACATACCTCTGATTTGTCAGAAGATTCATAACCCCTGTTGTAAAACTAAAATCTGTCCAACACAAGAGGCCTTCAGCTCTCATCTGTTTGCCCAGCTGTTGGACAGGACAAGTTAAAAAAAAAAAGAAAAAAAAAGGTAATATTCTTTTCATTTTTGGAAGTTGAATGTCGGCATTTTGATACACTTAAGTTACTAAATGTACAAAGATGTCCATGCCTGGACATTGGCACCACATACCAGGAGGATTGACTTTTTTGTAGAAATGCACTAATGAGAAGATGAGGAGCAACACCTACTTCTCCAGCAGCCAATTTAGACCTATTAGCTTTACTAACTCTAACAGGAGACATCAGACATTAAAATATAAAGTACTGTCACAAGTATTTCTGCGCCTTTTTTGGAAACACACATGCAGCTCAGAGGGCATTATTAAGACTTTCATATAAACAGACTTTACCATGAAATTAAGTCTAACAACCTCTATGAAAACCATTAAAAAACAGAATGGGTATCCAAGAAAGTGGCAAAAAACAGAACATGAAAAGCTCCTCAAAAGTGTATGATAACTGCTTTTAAAATGTAGGTTTTTTTTTAAATGTGTCCCGTAAGCTTTCATTATTTCTTTTCAAACACAAATTTGCTTTAGTTATCTGTGTGTTTTTTCTTTTTTTCTACAACAGCTTAAGTCAGTCCTTAAGCAGTTCACTGTGGCTGCTAATAACTACCAGTTCTCTGACCTGGATGGTCTGCTCCCCACTCAACTTTTTCAAAGTACTTGGTGATAACCTTCCATCAACTCTCTTCACAAAGGAACTTTTTGTTAAGCTACCTTAGTAAGGACTTTTGCAGATCATTTTGAGAATGGCAGATAATGAAGTCTTCATATTTCGGACTTTCAATGAGGCACTCGATGACTGTAGCGGTCAAACTGATTATTCCAGACCGTTCAGATATGCTGGAGGGGTCAGAAATGAAGGCAGGGGGTAATTATGATACTGGAGGCGGCTACTGACACGATCAGACTGCTAGCGAAGGAAAACCGCACACTTGGACACCATTCTAAAACATTTTGACACCAGAGTTATCTATTAAATACTCAGCTCAAAAGTGATTCAATAATCTTGCTTGGGCGAGGTTGTCTGGAATACAAAGTGTTCTTGCAACACAGGAGGTTTGTTTTGTTTTTACTTGCATTCACAGGTCATATTTCAGGTTTGTGAGTCTTGGCTATAACCTACTTTTAAATTTCACGTCATATTGGAGTTTAATGCTGTAGTTCTTGTGGCCCGCCGGGGAAAATGGACAGCATCCTGTCTTGCAGAGTCACCAGGTCTTTGGAGAAGGGAGAAAAAAAGAAGAGTCACCTTTGCTCACACCTAAAAGCTCATCTTCTGTGACATTTCAAAAATTATGCAAAATCCATAAAAGTGCCAGGAAATGGCTCAGCCCGTGTAGTGCCATAAGACATTTGAGAATGAATCTGATGGGCTTCTTAGCGAGGACCCACTGGAGATGTTAATCCTAAAGCGGGAAAACTGGGTTTAGATCATTCTCCTCAAAATGGACAGTTAAATATGATTTAAAAACACTTTATACATCAGACTAAACTGTTCTGTTTGTATGTCTATTATACTAAAGCCTTAGTCACGTGCACCCATACAGGGGTTAATTGTATGAGCCCTGAGGGTTTGGGTATTCCGGACCTGACTAAGCAGTATGCCCCCAGACAGCCCTTGTCCTCCGGTAAGGGCAGTTGTGACTAAGGCATGAAATAAGTCTTGATATTGCCTGATAAAACTGAAGTAGTGTAAAGCAAAAATAGTGTTTTAATCCTTAGTTTATCAAAAATGTGTTACTGGATAAATACTTTTCAGGTTTCTTTACTTTAATGTGTTATTTCTGTCCCACCTTAAGTCACCTGGCTCTATGTTTTGAAGCTGGAATGAAACCGGAAAATATACGCAAAGTATTTCTTACCCTTTTCCTGAAAACATAAGAAATGTAGTCAAACAAGAGACAAGACTGAATGGAAATCTTCTCTGAAGTGTCTGGGAAGTGCTCGGAGTCTGGGCGCCTTCCCATCCTGAGGAGCAATAACACAAATAGCTGCAATTTACCGAGCGGAAGTGCTGCCTTCAGAGGCGCTCCCAATCCACAAGGATGCTCCTCTTTCCGGCTCAAACACACCTGAAGGAGTTGTTATGTTCCCTGACAAAAAAGATTGGACACGATGAAGAGCCCGGACGATTAGATTTCAAATACAGAATCTCAAGCGGCATCAGTCAAATGTCAGTCTCTTGCGGTGTTCAGCTGTGGGCGTATTTCATGTAATAACCTTTTACATCAGGGAGCATTTGAATGCCTGGATAGTCTCGTGTAGATTCACAGCTGCCTCATCACAACCGTGTCATCCACAGGTCTATTGAAAGCAATAGAAAAACTTTTTATTGCACTGTAGTATATTGAATCCTGCTCGGCTCATCCGTTTCAACCCCAACAGAAGAGCGCTCCCGAGCACTTTTTGTTCTGCAATAATTCTACAAAATTTCCCTTTATTTGGCAGCTTTTGGCTGGAAAAGTTATTAAAGCACGAACCTGTTTGGTTTCTCCTACAGACTACATGCACTGAATATTGGCTATATGCACTTTTTCCTTGTTTTTTCGCAACCAGTGAAACATGAACTAATATTTTGCTCAACTATGATCAATCACAATGTGATGCTTGACTTCTGAATAAAATTCAGCTAAAAGAGTTAAGAAGGAGGGATTTGAAGGAATCCTACCAGTTAAATCTTATTTTCAACGTCTTAGCTGCAGGATGCAGAGAGGCTGATGGAGTACCTGATGGCGCTGGGGAGCAGCAGCTTATCACAGTCCTTTCTCATCCGTCACATTCTTTCAGAGATCATCGCTCTGGCTGATCGGCTCTGGCAGGCCGCCCAGGTAAACACTCGAGCTGCTTTCACCACACTTGTTGCTGCAGTGCGACTTCTGTCTTTCACTCCTTTCCCAGCTTTTGTCTTTTTGTTGTTGTTTTCTCTCTGCTAGGTCCACTATTGATCCTATATCAGCTTTGTTCTTTTACATTTTTATGTTGATGAAGCATCAGTTCCGGTTCTGGGTTACGGTATGGACGCGTGTGGGCATATACATGATTTTTACAAGTAACATAATCTGCATATATTTTAGATAATTGCGATTTGCCATGTTGATTTCTGATATAGCTATTTTTTACATAATAATTAAGTAATTCATCTCTGTCATGTTCTTTATTGATACCTAAGGATTCTTAATTCTGTCTGATAAATGCTAAGAACTGGATAATGATAAATCATGTAATAAAATGGTTACGGTAGAACAGGGGTGGGATTATATGAGTTTGCTTCCTTCCACTCCCTTTCAAGCAACATTTATTAATATGTCTAATTATCCTAAGTTTGAAACTTCATTGTATGAATGTATGACTGATGATTGTATTGTATTATCCTTATTTGATTGCTTGAAATAAACCATTTCCAATCAAATCAAATAAAAAAAACATTTCCTGTTAAAATTTGCTTTTTAATCCTTTAGATTTTTTCTCAATCTAGAATAATTGTTGATTTTATCATCAGGCTGCATGACGCTTAAAAATAAAAGCTGCAACCCAGCTTTTAGCTTCTTCCAGGCACCTCCTGGTAGCTTTGATTGTTACTTGAGTGGTAGTCCAGACATTCATTCACTGGCCTGCTGTCTGTAAATAAATGTTAACACACCAGGGCTTACCATAACAAAAAAGTATGTTGAGAAGCATGAAATTCTATTATACAGGTGACTTTTCTCCCCATGATTACTCCTGGTGACCTACAAGTTTTTCTTTGTTCTTTCAATATAATCAAGTTTCAACAATATCTGTAAGTGACTCTTTATTGGAGGCACTTATAAACATATATTTGCCACTGTTTATAGCACAAAGTTTTCTGCTTTATTTTCTGTGTGATGCGTATTTTGTCTCCCACATTGTGACCCTGAGATCATGTCTGGTTGCTTGCATAGCTCCTGTTTCCTTGATACCAGCAGAATGGAAGACTGAAGCTCCAATGCCAACACATCTATGAAAGAGTTAGCATCAGACTGTGCATCCTTGTCGATAGTCTCCTCATAAACAAGTACAAGGAACAGCTGGAGCATTACGATTAGCGGTTAGCTCAGAATCCAACATGTACATCAGCTTGTCGCTTGCAGTTGATGCTTGTCTGTGGTCCTAGAACCGGTAGCTGACATTCAGGGATCTTGACTGTTAGCTGTAGCAATTTTTACTGCAACTCTACAGAAGGAAGCTGCATCCCAGCTCTGCCGGACCCTGGGCGGCTTGCCGGCCAGCAGACAGAGAGCCACCACGGGTGCCGGTGTAGACAGACCGACAACCTATCATGGGTGTTTCCCGGCTACACCCATCACTAGCCAGGACAGTCACCGGTAACCCCGCAGCCCTAGCGGGTTAAGAAATCTGATGCCCAAATCAGGACGCGACATTCAAATCGCACTGCTGCCGGACTGACTGACTCATTGCACCGGATGCTCAAATCGTGCCGCAGGACCTCAGATAGCGTCTGTACATTCAAAGAATTTATTCAAAGTTTTACTGCGTATTATTCTGAGATGGAATGTCGAGCCTAGTCTGTGTGAAGTTGTTGAGTTAGTTTGCTTCCTTTAAATTTAATGACCTCATTTTAAAGCTCAGTTTCAAAGCATGTGATTGAATGAATGTTTTGAAATAATACTGAATAGCTGTTTTCACAGATTCTGTAATTTACCTGTTGGCTGAGCACACTGTTGTCAATCGGGATTCACAGGAGGCTGGTTTCTCATCAAAAACATTGCAAAAGACAGAAAACTACACAAGCGCAGCCTCATGACTCAAGCATAAAAAAAAAGGCTGTAAATCTAAACAGGCAATGAATTTAAAATAAAAACCTGAGCTTTTGACCCTGACATTTTGCATATAGCTTTTCTGTTATAATATTAATCATTTCATCCAAGGTGACATAATTAATTTGTCCTTTTTTACCTTAAAATGTATACTTGTAAACTTGTATATGAGGCAAACTTGCACAACAGCACCATCAAAACACAGCAGGTGTTTATAAGTGCCAATAGGGGCAAAAATGGCTTCACTCTGTACTAAATATTGTGCAGATTTTTCACATTACAGTCCAAAATGCTTTGCAAATTTACAGAAACAAGTAATTATCCGTAAATGTTAGCACAATATCTTTTAAATAAATTATGTCTACAAATGTTGTAAAATCATTTTAATTGGCATTTGACAAATCTATCAGATAATCAGCAAAGATCCTAGGTTTTTGATTTAGACATCTACACATTTGAGTAAAAGTTAACACATGTTGGAAAAAATCTGTGTTGTTGAGTCTTTGGAGCTCCTAAAACAAAAGAAGCATGTATTTAAAAAAACAAAACAAAGTTAAAGTCACTTATTTACTACTTGTTTTGGCAGATGCCTTAAATCCAAGATCAAACTAAAAAAAGCCTAACCTTCTGTCGTGTACAATAACCAAGCTCAGCAGGTGAATGTTCCACTGCTGTGAAGTCACGGCTCAAGCACTTGGCAAGGTAAACGCAGGCGTGAGCTTCTGTTAGTATGAACAGGAATGTTTTGGGATCAACTGTAATTGCCTAACTTGAAACAAATGATACAATCCTCGCTTGATTGGACACATCTGTTAAGTCTATTCAGTGGAGACCGTGATGTCATGAGGCTTGTGTTACCCTTTAAAGTTGGAAAGCGTTATGCTGGATGACGCCAAAAAAATCTTGAACTTGACTAGGAAAAAATTTAAAGCATATTGGTTTTTTTTTTTTTTTACATTTTCCCACTACAGCTTTTTTTTACTATAATTTTTTACAATAATTTTAGATGTTTAAAGGCTGTAAGAGCCCTCACTTCACATTTTATACATTTTACTCTGAAAGACATAAACATTTTTACCATTTTGCTGTTGTTTAAACTCTCAAAGTTCAAATCTTTGTAGAAAAATAAGCCCAGTATATATGAATTAAACCAAAGTTTAACTTTGGTAACTTTCAAACACAGTACATCGAGTGACCGAAGATTTATGTAAACTTGCTAACTTGAAAACATTTTGTTCTGTACAGGTGAGATTAATTGATTGTGGTCTACAGCCAATCAGAGCGTAGAACACAGAGCGCTGTAAAAGAAATAAAGCAATCAAAATTGCACTAAAAAAATGGGTCCTATCCAAATTAGTTGGACTTATATATTTTATATTACTTTTTTAAATTGCGCAAAGATTTTTTAGGCAGGTCAAAGATGATTTTAACATTCTGTCCTTTTCTAAATTAAACTTTATCTGATAGTAAAAGAGGACGGAAGGCTGAGCTGTTAGATTATGGTGGAATTGTCTTTGTGGGTGGTCAAATTTGTCCTCAAGCCTTTCCCAGTAAATCACCACTAAAATATTGGTTTTCTTTCACTAGGCATACAAATCAACCACCTTCTGTCATGAAATAGACAGAACTTCCATCTTCTCTGTAATTTCTACAGCCACATGACGTCGTTTAACAAAAAGAAAAATATTCCACTGTAGAACTTCCTTGTTGCTGATTGGGAGGACAAAAACAATGGGATGCACTACTCCTTTTTTTTGTTATTCCTCTGTGAAGTAGACAAAGCTTTGTGTTTCCACCCCTCCTCAGGCTGTCAAGATGTCAAGAGACAAGCTCCAAAAGAATAGACTTGGATAAGATTGGATTGATTTTCTATCAGTTGAATCAGTGGATTGTCAGCAGACCTCCTAGAAGGAGACGCTTTGGGGGAACAAATAACGCACCGTTAGAGGACGCTTTTGCTGGACAGAAGCAGAAAAAAAGGAAGAAAATCAATGCCTGTAAGTTCTTGTCAGCTGTAGGCGATCTTGTGGTAGTTGTTTTCGTGATGCATGAACACCTAAAGAACACTACTCTCAACTTCATTTCAGGACAGACCTACAAGGGATCATGGATATGCTTCAATTTCTTAGATAGCAAGTCTAACAGGGCCAGTAGAAAGTCCTGACTGATGTGGACAATCTGAGAATTCAGTCATCAAAGCAGAGGCCATAAAAGTTTTAAGTGGATTGAACCTCCTGCCACTCTTTCCAAGTAACCTTTTGACCAGATATCCTTTCTTTTGTACACATTGGCACACACACTGGCAGATTTGATTTGGTTTTTAGTGCGAAAGCTTGAACTACGGTGTGGACTAAACAAGTGAACTACGGTCTCTTTAGAAATTGAGGGCCTTTGTTGACTTCAATTTGAACCAAAGTACACAAGTATAGAGTGTGCATGACATCAGCACTGTGTCTTATGAGGACCAAATTAAACTGCCCACAGAGCAAAAATGAAGTGGCAAGACTTAGGACTCAAATGAGGAGCAGGAAGGAGGTAAAGCCACTTTACAAGTTAATCAGAGGATTGGTGGAACTAGCTGGTTTTCTTGTTGTTCCTCAGGCAATATTTCCTCCAAGTGAAAAGCCTTTGGTAAATAGTAAATGGCATATACTTTAATAGAGCTTTTCTACCTTGATTAAAGCCTATAGCACTTTACAGTCACAGTCCCAATCACCCACGAACATGAGCATTCACACACCGATGGTGACTCTACTGCCATACATTATGGTGCCTGGCTCAATCAGGAGCAACGTTGAGTTTCTTGCCCAAGGACACATTGACACATGGGTGGGCAGGGCGGGAACCAAACCTGCGATCCTTCAATCAGAAGTTGAGAATAACATGTTTGGAAGCAAACCAAACCAGCTGAAAACGGTCTTAGATAACCAAGCTCTAACCAAACATTCTGGTAAATAGTTTTCCTTATTCGGCTCTAAAAATGAGGAAAACTTTTAAAGATTATTCCTATTTTCTATATAAGCCACTTTTACAACAACCATATCTACAACCTGCATCACACACAGGAAAGCTAATCAAATTCACATCCATTACTGTGATATTAAGTTAATATTGCAGACAAATATCCACCTCTTTCTGTAGCAAGACCAATTTGCCTTTGTTCAGTTATGCCTTATCTAAGATAAAATAACTTTTATCTAGCTTTGTATGTTGTTGGCTCGCTTAGGTCAACATGTGCACAATCTAATCCTCTGCATTCAGATAGTGCATTGTTGTTGAGAGTAGGTTGGAGGTTCTCACTCTGACGGCTTTCTTTTCTACTCTAGTGACAAATCCATCTCTGTCCTTGACGGGTAAATTACTGCCCTTCAGAGTTTGAGCTGCACATAGCTTCATTATATGCTATTTGTAAGCTTGGCCTTAACTCTGCCTACATTACCACCCCACTCTCAATTTGCTGTTTTGCACCCGATGCCCATCCTCCCTCTGATTCCTACTGTCTCTCTGGGAAAGTCTTTTTCCTCCATGTTTTACAGCATCTGTGGATCCATTTTTCACTTTTTTCTACTATTTTCCTTGACGTTGGTGCTTTAGAGTTTCACACTGTCACATCGCCTTGTCTCTGTTGTTCTTTTGTGTTCCAGTGATTTTTACACGATTATAAAAGCTTGAAAACAAGCTGACAGCATTTAGGAGTGTCATATAATGTCTGGCACTTTCAAAGTTTCACAGCAGCATAAAAAGGAAAAGCTTTTTCAGGATTTAAGGCACACATTCTAGCACATATTTTGTTTACAAACAAGCTGGTTTGAATACTATTATAAATCCCAATATAAGAAAATAATTTTTTTGTAGTTTTTGTTCTAAATGACTAAAGATTACCTATCTAGGTTTTTTCTAGATGTTTACAAAAAGCGTGAATAAAACCCCAACTTCATTATTTTGGAAAATCATTGCTTATTTTGTGATTTTGTTTTATTTGTTTTTAATAAATTTTTATAGGTAATGCAAGTGTATGCACATAAGTTATTTGAAAAAAAAATCAGGATCTAATAGTGAGACAAATTATTTATTTATTTATTTTTAAAGTGAGTAAAGCTATCTTTTTTTTTAAGTCACAATACTCCAAAGTTATTCCTTTTATTGTTTTTGCCCCTTATAAAAACAACATACAAATCTTTTCAGCGAAAATGGACACTTTTCCATTATCTTAAGGTAATTTGTGTCATTTCATTAGAAAGCTGCTTTTTTTCGTGGCTGCTAAAATAGAAGTTGACAAATGTAAATGTGATTGCTTTTTAAAAACTGTAAAACGAATGAAGAGCTGTGTACTAATTATTGTCTTGCAAGGACCGTGCTGAAGGGCAACATTCCCCCAAGAATACCAAAAATGTTCGTATCCAGAGGGAAATTTTCAGAGACAGAACCCAGAATGCTTTGAAAAGCTGATTGTTAGATGGCCTTTTCTTTGACATCGTCGTGGGGTCACTCAATGAGATCAGCGATGTTGAAGATAAAGTCAGCTTTGACCTTATGTGTTCAGTCTGAACGAAGGGAGTAGTTTGTCACAGTTATTAAAAGTCTCTCTGAAATCCTGTCATGTCTGCCGGCAGCCAGCTGGTTCCCGGAGGAGGGCTAACAAGCCAACAAACAATCGTCTTTCCTGCTGTTAGCCGCCTGATTCTTACAACAGGCCGGGCTGAGACTCATGCAGATTTACTGTTGGATTTTTGTTTTATTTTCTCTTTGTACATATGCAGTCCAGATGTTAGATAATTTTCTATTTTAATCAAATATTCTTTATGCAGTTGGTTAATTAAAGTTAAAAAATTAGGTTTCATTCTTCTGGAGTCTACTGTAGATCTGTGAGGCTCTCCCAGAGAAGAGTAATCATTCTCTTTTTGTGTTTTGGTAATAGCTTGATCATGCCGCTACACAGAAGAAATTAAATGTTTAAAAAAAAAAAAAAAGGTGGATACTACAGACAATCCAATTTTTCACCAACGGAGATAATATTACTTTAAAAAGAAACATCATCGTTCTCTGACTCTGCAATATAATAAATTTCAAGTCTAAAGGAAATTATGCACCATGAAAAGCAGTTAAAATCTAAGGAAAATATCCAGCTGGTTAAAATAAAAAACTAAATTTATTGATTTGCTAATGATTTTAACTTTTCATTCCATGTTGGTGCTAACTATTGCCAGAAATAGTAATTTTGGTCTATCTAGTTAATTATTTTCTTTGTTAATTACTGTTTCGCACCAGACGTTTGTATTCACTACATGAAAACACACAGGTGCTTTTTTTTTTACTGTCAGACATGAAATAAAAATTAAACTTTTCCTATTTTAGGTCAATTACAATTAACAATTTTTTTTTTTTTTTTTTTTTTTAGATACGTTTTTATTTCTTTTATCAAAGTCAAAAAGTTAACATGCTAAGATCACTATACCTTTGAACAATTTGGGAAACTCAAGATGATGATGTCATCTTTTTTGGAAGCCTTTGATATGTTTATTGACAGAACTTGCGTTAGTCAGAAACACACCTGTTGATATATTTTAGGCACATTTGAAACACACTTGCTTGTTTATAAAACATCATAGAAAAATAAATAAAAAATCAGTCAAGATATTAGGAAGACAATTGTGGATTTGCCAAAGTCTGGTTCATCCTTGGGTGCAATTTCCAGATGGCTGAAGCTGCCACGTTCATCTGTTCAGACAATTGTACGCAAGTATAAACATCATAGGAACGTCCAGCCATCGTATCGCTCAGGAAGGAGGCGGGTTCTGTGTTACAGGTGAAAGTACTTTGGTCCGATATGTCCAGAACAACCCAAGGACGTAGGCAAAAGAAGTTTTGAAGATGCTAGCTGAAGAGAGGGAAACAATGTGTCATTATCAACAGGGAAACGAAAGAAGAAGAAGAAGCCATTACTCCAAAAAAAAACAAAAAAAAAAAACATAGAAAGACGAATTATAGTCTTCTGATGCACACAATGACAGGGACTTTATTTTTTGGAGACATCTCCTGTGGTCTGACAAAGCTCAAATTGAACTGATTGGCCACAATGACCATTGTTATGTTTGAAGGAAAAAGGGGAAAGCCTGCAGGCCTCGGAACACCATTCCAACTGTAAAACATGAGGGTGGTAGCATCATGTTGGGGGGTTGTTTCTCTACTGGAGGGACTGGTGCACTTTAAAAATACATGGCATCTTGAGGAAAGAACAGTATGTGGAAATATTTACATCTGAAGACGTCAGCCAGAAAGTTGAAGCTTGGGCACAAATGGATCTTCCAAATGGACAATGATCCGAAGCAAACTGTCAAACATGTTACAAAGTGGCTTAAAGATTACAAAGTCAATTTTTTGGAGTGGCCATCACAGAGCCCAGATCTAAATCCTATTGAACATTTATGGTCAGAGCTGAAAAGGCGTGTATATGCAAGGCGACCCACAAACTTCTGGCAGGAGGAATGGGCCAAAATCCCTACCAAATTTGTGAGAAGCTTGTGGAAGTATATCCAAGACATTTGACCCAAGTACTGCAGTTTAAAGGCAATAGTATCAAACACTAAAGAAATGTATGTCAACTTTTGACTTTGATAAAAGTAATAAAAATTGTCTAAAAAAACTCTAGTCTCATTATTCTGAAAAATTTGTATTAATTGTAATAGACCTTTCATTTCATGTAAAATTCAGGTTTCAATTGTCAACATCCTAATACTAATAACATTGATATTATCATGCATTTCTAAAAAATAAAAAAGTAATTAATGAAATCCAAGCTCGTAGAAAAAGGTATAGAAAATTTTAGGACTTGCCTCAAAAGAAGGAATTATTTTCCCCTGCAAGCTGTAATAACCACAGTTATTATTTAAACCCTTTGTACTTTAACCTGCCTTTTAGTCTTTCTTTTTCTATCTATCTATCTATATACCCAGGCTGTGTCCCACCAAGGTGGGGTAGCCTAGACAGGGCACACATTCTTACCTCCCTCCTTCTCTTCCCCAAACCCTCCTCCTTCAGTGTGTGCATGTGCGTGTGTGTGTGTCTGTGTGTGTGTGTGACTGGTCTAAGGCCTGGTCTAAGCCTCACCACACTGCACCAGGGTCAGCTGCACAGCCCAAGTGTGGGCACCTCCACAGCAGGGCCTCAGCCAAGGCTGGTTTCCCCTTGCCGCTTCATCCCAAAACCAGACCTCTACAACACCCATCCATTCATTCATATACAAACTCTCTCCACCCATCCCTGTCCTGAGCAGCCTCTCTCCCCTGCACCACAGTCATCCCTCTTGCATTTAGCGCTCTTTTTACACCCTCTGTCCATCCCATTCGCGGTCTTCCTCTCAATCTCACTCCACTCAGATCAGATTCGTATACCTTTATCACCAATCGCTCCCTTTCAATTCTTTCAACATGTACAAACCATCCCAGTGCCTTTTGCCCTGCTCTGTCTTTCTTTTTACTATCCTATTTTGGGCTGTCTTTTCTATTACCTTAGACCTTTCAAGTTGTCATTTTAGCAGCAGGTCAACTTATGCTATCCACATCTCTTTTTCTTTGTCAGTCTCTTTCCCATCTGTTTTCAAGGTAAATATTTGCATTACTATGAAACATACATCAAATATGATGACATGAATGCATATCAGAAGCAGGCTTAGTTTAAATACAACTTAAAGTCATGATGGTCATTTGTACACCTTTCCTTTATCAAAGCATATAAAAGGTGAAGTGTTAGAGTGTTAGACCAAGAACAGAACCCTGTGGAACGCCCATTTAAAATGTGGTTCTGAATGAACGTAATGAAAATGAATTAAAGCAGCGTACTTTCCTCTACCACCCTTTGTAAAAGATGATCAATCACACTGAGGGAAAAAATGCAATGTGAAAGGACAAATACAGACACGAGTCTCTGAGGATCATTAGTCCTTTTAACCAATGATGTTTCTGTGCAATGATATGACTGACTGGAACTCTCCAAATGAATGGTCCAAATATGAGCATTCTTGTCATTTTTAAGATGGCAAAAAGAAGTTGCTTCTTGATGGATTTGTTTTTAGACTCCTATTGTATGTTAGACCAGGGTCATGACCATTACTGACAGTGGCACTCCTAATGTTTTTAAACTGATCTCAGAGGTCTGTGACACTGTTACAGGTGTTGGGATCCAGGCCTCTTTACCACAACTTGTGTATTACGCATTAGTAGGAATATTCACATGAAAAAAATCCATCACTTCATAGGTTTGTGCCTTGTCCATATCTAAGGATGACTGCCTGGGTGTGTGCGCACACTACTGTGCAAAGCGACTGCCAGCTTAAAGCCTGAATACCTTTACACACTTTGTAGGCAGCACCTACCAAGATAATACGACTCCTATAAGTGTATAAGTCAAAGAACAGAGTGAAGACATTATACTTCAGTGGAGCGTAAACTGAACTGTGTCTTCAAAAATGTGCTTATGCAGTCACTTTTCAAGTATCTCAGGAGTTATGTAGGAAGAGAAAAAAATCATGTCATCTTTGCCAAATGGCCCATTCCTGATGGGTGGATGTGGTGCATATGTGTGTTTGTAAAGGGTTAAAGAGGTGGTGTTGTCACATTCTGTCAGCTCTCAGAAGGCTGCAGCCAGGAGGAATACCTGATAACCATCTGGTGCTTGTTTTTCCTCATAACATCTAGGGCACACACACACACACACACACACACACAGACATACATACATTTAGACATGTCACAATTCAAACACACATTCACACTTCTAAACAGAGAAATAGGCAGGATAAGTGCAGCAGTTGTGTTTATTTGAATAATTAACACTTATTTTATTGAGTGCAGTGTTGGTGCATTTTGTAAAGCATTCATGCTGTTTTTTGTGTTGTCGTCACTTTTGGTAAGTGTAGGACGTATGTGTTGCTGCATTTATCACAGTATCTGATGCACAATACCACTTCAGTCATCAGTAGACAAATTCATTTAACTGAAAACTCAGGATGAACTTTTAATTTAACAAAAGGTAAAGCAACTACAAGCGCACAGATTATTGCATTTCGTTTTGAAATAAATAGCTAATGGTGTTTACTTATAGGCGCTTCTCTACCTTGATTAATGCCTGAAGAGCTTTACATTCACACACTGATGGCAGCTTCACTGCCGAACACTAACTTCAACCTCCTGAAGGAATGTGGGGTTCAGTGTTTTCTCCTAAGGATACTTCAACACATGAGCAGGCCAGACAGGAACTGAACCGGCGATCCTCCAGGGGTTTACCCCTCTACCTCTTTACCGCAGATGCCCCATATAATGTCCCATTATAATGCCACAAAAAAGAGATTCTACAGGAACAGAAGTGGAGTTTCAAAGATTTTGCCCCAAATACACAAATGTGCATTGAGAAATGAATACTCAATAAGGGATAAGTTAAATTTCTGAAATAAATGCATGCAACATTCGAAAATCTTAAGCAGCTTAAAAAAAAGATGAAACGTTTGAATGAATGAATTTTTTGTGGTGCAAGTAAACACAACCTTAGCATACACAGGATTTCTAGAAAATGTGTATTGAATTAAAACAAGGTTCTTTAGAAGCTGCTTTGGATTTTAAGGTTCTTTTATTCAAAAGCGGATTTATGAAAATGAACTGCAAAAAAGGCTGTGTAAACTCTTATTTATAAAAAATAACTGTGGGATTACTGGTGCATTGGTTCTCGCTATGATGAAATTTGATCTTTTTTGGACAAACTTGGTAAGCAGTAAATCATCTGAATTGTTTTTGCATCGTAGGTGCAGGAATGCTCCCAGCCTGACAACTTTCCTTTGGACAATTACCTGAACTCGTGTCAGCTCTTCTGGATGGTGGAAAATCTTCTGCAGAGGTCCAGGGCAGCAGGACGGAGGGTAGCGACCGGGTCCAATCTGACAAGCCTCTTGGGTCAGTTGGAACAGCGTGTCTTTCTTCTGTCAGACGAATTTCCTTTGTTTTCTATCTACGTGTACAGGATAAAGGACTTCTTCACACTTGAAAAAGATCTTAAGTGACATTTGAAGATCAACAGACAAGTGCAAGTATTCTTCAAATACCAGGATATTGGTATTTAAACCTGAAATGTGGCCAAAAAAAAAAAAAAAAATCCACCAAGACTTGAGCCAGCAGCAAGTGAATGTGCCCAAAGCTTGTTTCAGATTGGTGGTCCCTCGGTGCCACAGAGCTCCCTTGCTGTCCAAAAGCCATTAAAAACACATCAGTGAGTCGCGCTGTTGCTCCGGCTGCCATGTTGCTTCATTAACATGAGCGCACTGTTTTGATTTGGTACTGTGTCAACTATCCTTTCGCCAAGAACACTAATAAGAACAACCAAATGTGGATTGATGTGCTGCTGGAAGCTTTCAAAACTCATGTGTCCTACAGCTGAGTTATAAAACTTTGTAAATCTGTATGTTTTTGTTTAGCAACAAATACTAAAATTGATGTATTCTCATTCAAAGAAAATGGCTTGAATGTTTTAGTTTAAAGCTTGTACTGTTCTAAAAAAATTCAAATCTGTTTCCTAACAGAAGAGAAATAAATAATAAGTTTTATTCTCATTCAGATTTAAAAAAAGATGAAAATCTGTTCAATTGAGAGGAAACATATCTACTTATAGTCACATTTGTCTTTTATTTTTAAAGTTCTGCCAATTGTTCACTTTTCTTTATCGTTCCACTTTGTGGGAGCATCACAGGAAAACCCTCTCAAGCTGTCTCTCGTCAGGTCTGTATCAGGGACTGTTTCCAACCAGTTTCTGGTAATGGTGCTGTTGTTGCCCGGCAACTCCGTCATCACATTGTTTGCTCCCGGATACAGCTGGTTGGCCTGACAACGAGGACATCAACAACAACAGTCAAACGGAGAAGATGGGATAACTTTAAAAGTAGAACATAGGTGGAAGAGAGTCATCATGGGAAATAGACTGAATCAGTTTTTGGAGACCAGTACCCCCAGAGAGGAAATAAGGCTTATAAAACTTTAGGATTAAAGCTGAAACTTAGTTTTATTTTAAATTGTGTTAATCCTACATTAGTTACTAGAGGTGCCGTAATTTCTCGATTTAAAACCAAACCGTATGTTATTGAAATACACCAACCATTTACATTACACCAGGATTACCATATGCCAAATGAAAGCTTTTTCTTCACTAATACTTGCTTATTAGCGTTAGCAGTTTATTGCTTTTTTGTTCTCATACAAGTCATATAACGAAGCAAATCGAAAAACCTGACCTAATTATATTTAGGATTGAAGCAAATCAATGGGAAAGTGAATTGTTGCATTAGTTCATCTCTTTAGCACCCGATAAAGCTTTTTCAGCACTAAAAAAAAAGCTTTCTCTATTTAGATAGCAACAAAAATGTTGCATTTAATTTTGTCAAGAAAAGTTTTAAAATGAATACTTGAAGCATCACTCAATCAATGCATTTTTAAGGCTAATATGGAGTAAATATTCAATAAAAACTGCTGTGCGTATTCTACTTCACACCCTTCCTCCTTGTTACTGTAGTAGACTGAAAGGGAAATACTGAAGTAGTTTTTTTTTTCTTTTTTAGAAAGTAATCAAAAGACTTTGCCACTTTTAAGGTAGTATTGACAATAAAAAGCCCTGCTTTCACCCTGACATGGAAAAAAAAATAGCTTTCTAAGGATAAGATGGTTTGCAAAACCCAAAATGAGAATTAAATCTAAAGCATTTACAGCTTTCTAAAAGTTATAACTTCATTGAAGTTAAGTTCATGCTGTTAAATTGATCTGGGAAGCTTCTTACTGAATGTTGGCAAAAACTGCTTCCACAATGACAACACATTTTTTAGTTATACAACGTATAAAGCAAAGTGCTAACTATAAATATGATTCAAAGAGTGTTATCTATTTTTCTGCAAGTTTCCATCTCCAGTCCAGGGCGTAGAGTGCTTCCTGAGTAGCAGTGGCATGCGATGTGGCAGCAGCAGCAGCGCTCAGTGTGGGCTGCGTTGGTTTCCTAACGATGTAGGCTGTCATTTTCTTCCCATCTACCCCAGAAACTGAGTAGCACCATCACCGGCACTGCTTTCATTCCCTGCTGTTCATTTGGTATACGCAATAAGTGCAGCTAAATAAGTTCCCTTGTGCATCTTGAATTACCAGAGGCTGATGTGTCCTGGCTGTGCTGATTGCCATCGCTCCTATTGTGTCGGCTTTGGGTTTCTGCCCTCCCTGTCTGCCATCTCCTCATCTTTCATATCCTGTTGAGAGCAAAGTATTGACGGGGAGCGCTTTAAAGAATAGAAATGGACCGCTGCTACGTGCGCTGATGGCCAATGTGACTCTGCGGAGAAGAGAGTCTGTCTCATCATGCGCGGGATTGGCAGCCGCAGGCAATGGGGGGGGATTGCGTCATCGTCACAGAACTCCAGTGAACGCCTTAGCCAGGGGTGGCGAACAAGTTTGACACCAAGAGCCGAATTTTTTCACTGTGAGAGTCAAAGAGCCACACCACACACTGACCTGCCAAAACGTGCACACGCAAACACGCAATTAAAGCCGTATTACTTTCCATAACACACTCCTCTCCCTACAACAGAACAGCAAGTATTGTACTTGTGTTTATTTCAAGGAAAGTGTCCACCCTCAAAACACACATCAATGCAGCTAAACCAGAGTTAACACAGAGACTACCCTGGAGGTCAGAGACCCCCTCCACACACACACTCTCTCTCTGTCATCTCTCACACACACACACACACACACACACACTCTCTCTCTTTATCTCACTCTTTTGTCTGCCTCTCTCTGACACACAACCACACAGTGACGGGCGGTGAGGTTGATGCTGGAGAGGCACTGACTCCTCTGAAGTCAGATTTACGATGATAAAAACGGAATATTTCACCATTTATCCATCAGTATTTACCTGGTAATTCTTTGTAACTCAACATTCCTCCTTCAATGACCCTTACACCAACAAATACACAAACATCTGGACAGAGCATCCTTCTGGTGTCTGAGTCATTCATATTCACAATAAACACATTAAATACATTACATTTCAGTTGTGTGCAACTTAAAATAATTTTGACCTTCATTAAAATATCTTGCTTTTATATGTTTTTTTTTTTATTTAAAATTGAATGACTGACATCTGCATCAAAGGCAAATAATCTATTTAATATTAATACATTGCAATGAGTCAGATCATACTTAGGAGTAGTAATCCAACAAGTGCTGAGTTTAAATTTAACTGGCTGCGTTATTCACACCCCCCCCCAAATCTTTATCTATGTGTTCCGATAGTGGGCGTAACCCGCGCTGATGATTGGCGGTCACGTATGTGTCGGGAGCAGCATCGAACACACACACACACACACGCACACATACTGCCAAATCACTTTTATTATTAATTATTATTTATTTTTAATACCCTCTGATGGTTTGAGTGTGGTTTAAGAGGAAAAAAATATGAGATGAGGCAAGGTATATAGAAAATATGATGAGACGCAAAGAGCCGCACGCTCATTGGCCAAGAGCCACATGCGGCTCGCGAGCCGCGTGTTCGCCCCCCCTGGCCTTAGCGATGCTTTATAGGCTCTCTCATGAAGCTCTATTATCCAAATGTTGCTTGGTTCCAACTTTCATGAAATCCCGTTGTAGTAAAAAGGCGAAAAGAAAAATGATTGGAAATTAAGCTGCTTCTTATCTCAGATATCAGAACGACTATATTTTTGGAGATTTCTTTTAGCGCTGGTTGTGCCATGAAACTTTTTTAGCCTTGTTCGTTTTTAAAAAGTTTGGTAAAATGCGCTAACAAATGCTTGGACAAAAAAAGTTGGAAAAATCTAAGAGATACAAGGAGAACCAAGCTGCTGACAAACAGAAGGGTGCAATCTGCACCTCCCATGTTTTATGGGAGGGGGGGGGGTGAAACCTTCAAGTTGTCATTTTTTTTGTCACAGTGTTCCACTGTGCCAAACTAAATTTTGGTTTTGCTAGCTCCTCTGCTCACATAAAACATGCCAAGCGTTAGTCAGGGAGTATACAACCCTGCTGCAGTCATTTAGAACAGATGGAGCAGGAAGAAAACCACATTAATAAGAGCTCAATGTGTGGAGCTCCACACTGCAAAGTCCTACTGAGAGCAGTGAATATTTGTGAGCTGGAACTGCTTTTTTCCTCCAGTTTCACTTGACCTCCCTTCAGAATTGCTCGTCTATGCATTTCTCCACTGAGAGACGGACCAGTAATTGATTTGATTGGCCAGATGATTAGCAGGTTGCACTTATGATTACAGAATTAACCAAATGTAAAGGTCACAACGAATTGAAGATGAAGGTGGTGGAAATCTGGATTAAGAGGCAGCCACACTTTAATGAAGATTTTTTCAAAGCTTTAACAGATATACAACATTTGAGTAGAACTATCTTTTTATTCTTTTTCGAATATGCTTTATTGCAATATCAATACTTGGAGCCTTTAGTGATGTGATTTAATTATGTGAAAAAGTGCTACAGCAAAACATCAAATAACAAGTTTGATTCGAGCCAAACTTTTTTTCTTAATCCTTTTTAGTACCACAACTTTAATTAAAGGTTATTTTATTTAGTAAAGGAAAACATGTAAGTATAAATTTTGCATGTAAGCATTGTTGATCATCACAGTGAAGGGTAAGGTTCTAAGCTAAGGTCCTTTGGCCACATAGGCCTTTTACAGAGCTGTGGACCATTTGTTTTTATTACACAGTAAGAAGAGATGTCTTATGGGCATGGCTGAATTGGCAACAGGGGCTTTAGTTCCTTCATTAAAACATAGGGATGGGTATCGTTAAGGTTTTAATGGTACTACTACTCTTATCGATACTGCTTATCGATCCAGGTATTTTAACTGATACTCTTATCGATACTTTTTGAGGACGAAAAATAAATAAATAAATAACAAATTAAGAGCATAGTGTTTTATTTCCTAATTATGGAACAACACTGTTTTTTTAACAAAACATTTTACTATATACATGAGAATGTTCCAGACAGGATATTTATTTAATTATTTAATCTAATTATTTTTATTCTTTATGAGTGTGATGTTTCCTTTGATCTTTTGTCCATTTTCCACAACCTTGAATTGACTTTTCTGTCTGTCAAACACCAGAGTTAGGATTGAGTGAGGTGATGGAAACAAATTCACTTTGATGCAGACTCCTTTCTATTTATTTATTTTTGAGTAAACCCAATAAATTATATTAATTTTACGGATGACAACTATCATTAGTCATTAATTATTATTGAGTATTAGGAAGCAGCTGATAGTTTGTCGCTGGTCTGGAATCATAAGCGGTGAGTCTAAGCCCCGCCTCTACCTGTTTGTTTTGTGTAGAACACGCTGGGGCGGCGCAACATACGGTCATCGTAGCAGCAAGGTGACAGGATGGTAGGGGCTCCTTTATGCAAACTTCATTAATTTTACGCAGAAACGGGTGATCTTAGTCTAGGGCGCTCACGTGTCTCCTACGAGATCGCCACTGAGTGTGTGTGCGCGCGCGGCGCGTGCTGTCTGAACAACAGCCCCGCCCCCCGTGCACACAAATAGACAGACTGAGCTCTCCGCTTAAACGAGAATACTGAAATTACTATCATCATTAATTAACGGAAAATTTACTGACTTGATGAGTTAAATATGGCAGATAACGTTTATATTATGTGGGACACAAAAAAAAAAAAAAGAAAGAAAAAGTAACTTCTCCAGTACCGATAGCAGAACCGTTCAGGGGGGTATTCCAGAAAGCAGGTTATGCTAGCTCCCACGGTAAGTTTGAGGCTAAGGAAGTTGATAACCTCAGCCTTCGGTTCCAGAAATGGAGGTATGTCTCAGGGTGTGTCAAGTTGCCATGGCAACTAATGCTCTGAACATAACCTGGTCCGGAGCGGTTTTAGTTGAAGCTTAGTTTGTTTTGAGAGGGGTGAAGCAGCATGGCGTGTCCATTTGAAGATGATTTAGTGGATGAAGAAGCTCAGATAATACTTTTCCCACAGTGAGATGGTAATAAGACCACATATGGATGTTGGAAAATTAAACTTGTTTACTTTGATCTAACTTAATTATATGCTTTAGCTAAGAGAAATCATTTTTTGTTAAGTCACCTTAAAAATAACACATAGTTTTCAGACAATTATTTTCCTTTCATTCAAATTAATTCAATTAGGTAGGGGTAACTTTGGTGCTGCTGTTACATCGGCACCGCAAGGGATTCTGGGATATCATTCCCTTTGCCTGTCTGGATGGATTTGGGTTGAAGTGTGGCTTTTTGACTAAATATGTTTAGTTGTTTAGCTGTTTTACTGTGTGTTGCCGAGTTATTTTGTCCTACTATGCTTACGTCTCAGCACCACGAGTGAGAGCGAAGGAGAGGAGGGGAGAGTTTTTATAGCACCCCTACACTCTCTTCCTGCAAGTACAATGATGGGAAATTCTTTAATTAATTTTTGCACTCCGTGCATTTTTTACCGTCCTTTTTATTGTTATAAAAATTAGCATATTAAACGGCTCAAACTTAGGCATATGAGAGTTCAATATATATATATATATATATATATATATATATATATATATATATATGTATATATATATATGCGTCACAAGGAAAATGGAAACAAGATCAGAAACTCGTGGGTTTACTTTGTTGATTTTCTCCAAGCAGAAATTTCTTTTTTTTTTTTGATGATGCAGACGTGTTACCTTTTTGTTGGACGTATAATCTTCATACGCCGTCATTAAAATCTCAGACTCCGTCTCACTTCCGTCTCAAGTGTCGCGCTTTCTTTTTTTCCCCTACGCGTTTCCATGGTGACTCCAGAAATCGGCGATCTGTTGAGAATGTCTTTATGTACACGACGTGCACGTGCGTAAACCCAGGGTTATCAAGTCGAGCGTAATTACGCCAACTCATATCCGATCTTCTGGAACCAACATACCCAGAGTAAGCAAGTTCAGGCGGATTTCAGCCAGAGTTCAGGCTTAAAGTCAGGCTAGTTTAAACATGCTTCCTGGAATACCCCCCAGGTCAGATCTGAACGATACTGCGGTCTTGAAGAATGAGGCCCCGGGGCTGGTTCAATACCGGGGCATGATACCCAACCCTATTAAAACAACAGCAAGCTTTGATTATCAGTATAGCCGTAATGTGCCACTGATAATTTTCCTTCTGATGAACGACTGCACTGCAGTACAGGTTTATGCTGCAGTGGACGTGCTCTGATGGTGAAACCTGGATAATGTGGCTTTAGAGATGCTTTTTTTCATCAGGATCAGAGGTTTGTCCATTTTTACTTCCTCATTAATTTACGTCAGGCTTCTGTGGTGGTTCTTTTTGATCATCTTGTTTGTTAAGATAATTTTTGTGCTTTGTTGAATGTAAGTCCCACTCCAATCATCTTTTGAGCTATTTCAAAAATGTTTCCTGTGGCCTTTTAGTCGTAGTTACGCTGTTTTGAGCTTAAATAAAAAGACAAAACATTTCTCTGACATAGTTTCTGCAGAGGTGCAGTAGTTCATCAGGAGCAGGTAGGTTGTAGCCCAGTGTACTGTTGGTGTCACAAATATGCTCTTTTTTCAAATGGCATTTTTTGGCTGCTCCTGATAAAAAAAAAAAAAAAAAAAGAAAAACCCAGAAATGCAATGTTAAGTTCAATTTTCTGTCCTCAATGAGAAAAATGACGCAAGAACATGTTAAAAACACGACAAAAAAACAGACTTTCATCGAAGTGAGTCTTTAAATGTATTGCCCACAAGTGGGTCAGTTTCGTGGTCTTTGCGTGACATCTTCTCCCTCTCAGTTGAACTGAAGCCATGATTTTTGACACACTGACAGATTTACCCCTCGTGCCTCATCGTCAGACCTCTTCCTCGGTGTGGTCACTGTGCGAGACTCATCGCTGGCAGGAAATCTACACTGATGACCAGAGAAGAAATGATGACGCAAACATCAACATGTGGGCGGAGGTGGTGAAGACTCGTCTACAGTTGAAGAAGTTCTGGCTTCATGACTTGGCGATATTCCGTCAAGCTGTTCAGTGAAACTGCAGAAAGTTGAGTAAACCTAGTGCAAATGGTTCTTTGAGGTGTTTGTATGTTATAAATGAGTAGCTTGAGATCTCTGCACGTGCTAGTCATGTAAGTCCTCCAGCCATGTCACCAGTGGGGCTAAAGAGACAGTAAACTCCAGAGCAGACCCGAGACAAGTTGTCATTAGTGTGCATGAGCACTCTGTGGTGCCCTCCCTGCTAAGGTGTCCTTGAGGACAGTTTGAATCCCCAGTGGCTGCTCAAAATGCTGCCATGATGCATGAGTGGCTTTGACCTCAGACCCGCTCAGCAAAACGTAGCACGTCCCCATCACAGATCAGCGGCACAGACTCGAATCACTGATCCGGTTTCAGCTGGCTTCAGTGAAGGTGGCCAAGTCAGCTTCTTCTTCTCATTACTGTTGCGACCGTTGGTAGGTCAAGATGCTGAAAGACTTGTTGATTAGTGAGTCTGTGATGGTCCTCAGTCATCCTAGTCATGCTATCGCAGGATTCGGTTCTTTAGGACAGCTGCACTGTAACAGATTTCTGTAAACTGGGCAGTATTTTACTGCAATGTCAGCAGTAAAATACTGTAAAAAAAAAAAAAGGCTTTACTGTATTTTACTATAAACACCAATGAATTGTGGGAATTTCCCATGTAACATCCGTAATTTCCCAGTCATTGTGAATCAGAATACATTAAGAAAATCCCTCATGAAATATGGCCAAACACAAACAAGTATGACATTATTCTTTCTTACTTACCTGGACTAAATTTAACGTCCTATCCTTAAGTACAAAAGCTGTTTATTATAAGAAAATTTCAATCATTGTTTGCATGTGATGTCACATGCAAACAATGATTGAAATTGTCTCAATTGAAAACCTTTATTTTTTTTTTTTATATCACTGTGCTTTTGATCCAATATAATTCTCGGTGGAAAGGTTTTTTTGGTTGATTTCTTATTTATAAAGTTACCCATTGGATTAATTAAATACAATTACAACTATCTATTTGTCGACATATATCTTCCAACTGAATATCAGGATCACCTGCTGTTTATAAGATAATGTGCTCTAGAGACCGTTTCCTATTCATTCTGAATGTCTACAGTAGTCATAATCCACTGATCTCAACTTATTTGAACCTTTTTTTTTAATTTTAATTATTTCAGTTAGTTTTTAAAGCATATTTTCTGGTTCTGTTGTTTAGAAATTACAAATATATATATGAAGAAGTTATAAAACAGAAAATAGTTAACAAGCCGCTTTGTGTACACACTCAATCGTCAATAAAAGCTAATTAAAACACCATAAATCAGCTTTGCGGACAATCCTACTATTAGCTTACTGTAATGGATTTCTGTAAACTGGGTTTATTTTACTGTAATGTCTGTGGTCACTATTGCAAACCTCAACCCAATTTTTACAGGTAAATAAATGGGCAGAAAAAGGGACTATGTGTGTCCAAGTGCTTTGCCATATTGGATTTAGCTCTTTGTAAATGTTTGAGTTTTAACTGTGAGGTACAATAAAGCAACTGCTTTTATAATGAAGAGCCTAGTAGTGCATTTTCATGATGGTTTTATTATTTTATTAAAACAATATTCTGACAATATTTTTTTAAATGGAGACCAGTCAAGAATCATATGCAGGGTCGGTCTGCCACTTTTCTTTAATGTAAACAAGAAACTTTTAGAGTTTAATGACGGGTTGTTGGGTTGTAAGAAAAAAAAGTGGATTTAGAGATTTTATTTGTAAATTATTCCAAACTGTAATAGAAAATCTTCATGCACAGTTAAATTGATAATTGAGCAAATGTGTTTCTTCCTTGAAACTCGCTTACCCAGAGCAAAACCTTCTGTAGAGCAGTTTTTAATGGGGTCCAAAAGTTAATGTTAATGAAAGCACTCTTTAAAAACATTTGTGACATAACAATCTTTCAGAAATACACCATTGAAGGTGAAGTTACCCAGGAGTGACACATGTACACATCGTTGAGGGTCTCAGTTCAACATCTAATTTGCAGTTTTTGAGGAAGAAGACTATGCAATTTACACACACTCATGGTGCAGTGGTTAGCATTGTTGCTCATATAAAGAAGAGCACAAGTTCAATTGCTTATAGAAATGTGCGTCTTTCTTGCTCAGACTAAAAACATACTCCACCAGTTTTTTTTTATCTTAGTCAAATATTGAATGACTGTAGAAATCAAAACCGTTTCCTTGAGTATTAATAGATATGGATTTCATGTAGAACATGTATCAATACATTTGATTTGATACAGTTATTGTAAGACTTTTAGTTTTTGCAATTAAGCTGTTTTCAAAACAAAATACGTCAAACAGAATTTTACCAACCACCATTGAAATTATAGGTACCGGTACCTTGAAACTGTCGCCTCACAGCAAGGGCTCCTCAGTTCAAGCCCCAGTGGGAACCTTAGTGTGTTGAGTTTGTGTGTTTACTCGGTGTATCTGTTAGTTTTATTCAAGTAGACTTGAAATTATTTAGTGGTGTACAATAAAGGATTGTATATCTCTATCTAATGTTGATCTAAGATCTCATTCAGGGTGTTGGCCTCGGCCAAATCAGCTTCAAGAGTGGTAATAAACTCAGAGAAGAGATGAAAATGGTCTCTGTTCAAAACAGCTAGAAAAGTCGTTGTAGGAGAACCCAAATTATTCTTTAATTACCTTTTTTCTAGTAAATAAACTGGAAATGAAAGCATGATAATGTTATCGTAAAAGGAAGCACAGTACAATTACTATTGGAACATTAATGGTAACTACTTGCAGCTGGATGCCAGTAACTACTGCATTTCATTTTACAGTACTACTACAGTAAAATAAAATACAGTAAACTATCCGTGTTCTGTGATTTATTTTACAGTTTTACTACTGTATAATGAAATACAGGATACAGAAATTCTACATTTTATAGTAATAAAACTGTAAAATGCTTTACAATAATCACTGGCGTCCAGCTGACAATAAGTTGCTGTAAAATCAAGGCCTCGAGGACCGGCCTCCTGCTAGTTTTCCAGAAATTCTGCTTTATCTGCTGCTGATTACCTGGATCAGGTGTGTTTGGCCAGTAAGGAGCTTCAATGGCGGAATGGTTGGAAAACATGTGGGACACTGGCCCTTGAGGCCTGGATTTGGGCACCCCTGATCTACAGCAAGACTTTTATAGTGTGGATGTATATGAGTGGAGAGCTGACGCCAGTCAGATGAGCAACGAAACATCCTTTTAATCAACCTTTTAAAGTCCATTTGTCTGAAAGAACATAATCCTGCGATTGATTTGAAAAGAGACTAGCAGAAAACACTGATAGTTCATAGACTAAGCACTAGAATTACCATGTCCATACCTAGATTACTATAAGGCTACTTTCACTCTGCCCTCAACAATGCACATTCAATCCACTTCCAATGAAAAGTCCATGTAAACGTGCGTTTCGGGCTTCTACGTTCAAAACTATCCCGTTCATGCATATCTACGCACATTTTCAAAGCACAAAGCTAATGAACAGTATGGTAAACCAGGTCGAACTTTGACCAATAAGGGACCGGATTGATATTTTGCACCAAGACTCTTCAAACTGTAGGTGGCGCTAGAAAACAGAAGAAATAGCCCTTCCCAGCTTATTGAGTGTGAACAACATGGACTTAACACACGTTAAAGAACACATGTCACAGACATGAACGTAGCATGAGTGTTTGTGTCTTTCAGAGCTTCTTTGCTTGTTTTTATCAATAAGTCCTTTTACATAAGTTATTATAAATCTCATTAAATGTTTCACGTTTTACCATATTTTATCGACATTTTGTATCTTTTGCAAATTCTGCAAGTGTGTTTTTCTAAGAAATTGTGTATCTAGATAAATATGTAGCATTTTTTTTATTTTTGTTAAATTTGCTTAATATCTTACAAAACAAAAAATACAAGAAAGAAATAGGTATGACTACTGGTCTGGCATTAAACCAGTGTTTTTCAAGCGGTGTAGTGTGCCGCGGGAGATGGTCAGGTATGCAGTGGGAAATTGCCCTCATTAACTGATCTAAAAACATTTACAATCTCCAGGATTTCAGCTCTGTGTTCGTCCAAACAGGCCCTGATAAAACACTGAGTAGTTAGGAATATGAAAGATCGTAAAATACCTTCTCCTTCATGTTTATTTGATTCTATTAAAGACATTTTGACGGTACCGCGATTTAGCCGTAGCTTCAGCTGTTTTCTGAAAAGTCCCGCCCCTTTAACTGTCTCCACCAATCATTCTTGGAGGCTTAATCACACGTCATCAATTCGACCAATCAGAAGTGGTTAAAGTCTTCACTTCCTTATTCTGATTCTGCTCATAAAGTCTCTCAGTTCCAACAAAAATACCAGCTAAAGCTCGTCTTTAGCGGTGTAGCTTTCCACAGAATCCGGTGTCAGACCTTGGAAAAAGTGAACAAAACAATAAGGCTCAGAAACGGTGGCTGTTTGCACTACATCTCCCATGATGCATTGGGTTAAAGTGACAGAGTCTCAGCGTACAATGAGTCTTCCTCGTTAAACCACAACGAACACACATCAAACAAATTATTTAACTTAACCTTTACTACCTGATTTATTATCTTTAAGAAAAAACAGCTGCAACTTCCAGCTTTTTCTGCCACAATTGTCACAAAAAAGCATGTGAGATTGCAGAGGGGCTGTAAGTAAATGTAGACTATGAGTTTCTCCTTTTTTTTTATTTTTGGATGCTGGTGTGCCGCGGGATTTTTGTCAAGGTGCCGTGGGTCAAAAGAGGTTGAAAAACACTGCATTAGACAACCATTTTTTAAACTTTTTTTTTTTTTTAAACAAGTATTCAATGTAACTCTTATAAGCGGTTGCAAATGAATTGGCCAGATCCCTGTTGGCGCTCTGGCAACCTCATTGTAACAACCTTGTGTTTCTTGTTAGCATGCAGCGCAGACATGATGCAGAATTCAGGGGAGCATGCTGTGACTGGTGCTTAGTGATCTGTTGTCATGATAAATGAGTGCTCGTACAGTAAAGAGTATCATGTATGCACCAAAAAAAAAAAAAAGCACTTTCTAAATAGGAGAATTTACATAGTATTATGTTCAAAAGTTTATGTAAGTTTTGTAGATAATTCCTTGCGCTTTTAGGTGTGTTAGCTTGGTCTGATCTTAGGTTTTGGTGTCCACATTTATAGTCTGGATTAGATACTTTTGCTTTGGGTAAACACTTGTGTTAAATTAATCACTATATTTAAGGAAACTAGTGATCATTCTAAATATTTATCACCAGTGTGGAATGCCAATTCCTATTGTTTGTGTTCTCTTGTCTTAAGGAACTGCCAAGTTTTAGTGTAGAAAACACAAAAAAATCTCATCATGTTTTTGATGCTTCTGTGTCAGTTTTGATGCCAAGGTTAAAGAAAGCTGAGGTTTCATGCAATTATTTGCTTCTATGTCATCTAAGGCTTTGCTATTTGATTCATTGCACTGTGTGTTCATTTATGAATGCATTTGTTAGGATTTTTTTCTCTTCGTCTATTAACTTGGCTGCATTGCAGTGCATTTTACAATCTGTTCCCTTTTTACACCACGTCAAAAGCTTCGTACTGATTATTCATCCCTTAGTGGTCGTCGTTCATGTGGCCTGTGATGTAAACCCAAAGTTTTGGCATGCCCGTCATTGATGCACCGCACAGATTTATTCCATAAGTGACAGAGTAAATTGCTGTAGCTGTTTGTTGTCTGCCAATAGAGCGTCATGCTTTCACCCTTCTGTAAGCACAGCAGCTTCATAATACCCCTTGGGTTTACTGTAATGGTCATTCCTGTGAATGCTCTTCTGGCAATAACAACTCTATTAGGCACTCATTAAGCTCTTCATCAGAAAATTGATATTTTTCTGCTACAGCCTTGGCGCTGGTCACTAAAATCATTGATGCATTCATCTACTCTCCCTGTGTTATAAAGTTAGGCCTATAAAGTCTGAAATTCACATTTGACTCTAATTGAACGTTTTTCCATTGGATAGAAGGTCTCTTTGTGTTGGATAATTGCAGGGAACAACTTCAAGTGGTTATTTATGCTGCAACAACAAAATGTTGTTCTCCATCAATAAGTTTTTAGCTAAAAGTTCTGTCTGGTTGTTTTCTCAAAAATGTCAAGAGGAAACATATTAAGTAACTTAATAACATGTTTGTCTCTAGTTTGTGCTCTGCGATTCATCGCTTTGGACACCAACCTTAAGGAGAAGAGACTTGGAGATGATTTTGACATTTTTTAGGAATGCCATCCAACTTTTCAGTGTTGGAAAAAATATATTAGGATTTTAAAAGTGGTGAAAGTTTGAAATATGTGCAATTTTACTTAGTTTCCTAATCGAATATGGGAAATTGGAAGAAAGTATCAACCTTTGCAGAAGATAACAGTTAAAACAGCATTGTTTTGTTTTCGATGACCCAATTTTTTTGCAGGTACTTAGCTAGTCTAATGCCTTAGTCACATGCACCTGGGGCTTGACCCGTACAGGTTAGTTGGGTTGTGTGGGGCCATAGAGGGTCCTAGACCAGTACTACTAAGTTTTAGGGGAGCACAGGTGTGCCTTGCAGTTCCTTTGTGGCTCGTGTAGTCGCCTTCAGGGACATCATGAAAATGAAATGTACCATTGCCGTGCATGTGGGTAATGTATCATGAAATGTTTGTGAGTAACATGCACTTATGACATACAAGTGATGTTGACATACTGGCTCTGTACCGACCACGTACAATAGCTGCACGCACATGGTTTGCACTTGATACATAAGTGTCCGTAAGACCCCTGTGGATGTCCACACAAACTAAGCTCCGATTTCCTAATTTCCTTATTTCTAACAGTCAGGCTGCAAGAACGAAGTGTGCAACAGGCATGTAAGTAGTGTGCACTTATCGCAGCATGCCCATAGAAAAATAATGCATGAACATGCATCGTAGACGTTGTGGTCTACAATCTCAAAATTTTGTGTGGGCAATGTACTTGGTCAGGTTTGCCTAATTTTGGCCAGCATGCAGCCCGTATCCACCCATAGGGGCAGTTGTGACTAAGACAATGTCTGTGGGAAGTTGCATACGTTGATTGTCTTAATCTTTTAATCTTGCTTAAGGTCATGAAGGGGGAAGCAGTCCGACCCAGCTGTCACTGAGTGACAAGTGGGGTAAAGTCTGGTCAGGTCACCAGCCCATCACAGGGGTCAGAGGAGCATTTAATATGTGGAAACCTGTAGAAAGAGCAGGAAATCTTTAATGTTCAAAAGCTCATCTATGCATTTTACAAACTTAAGGGAAACTCTTCATGGAGGGATTGAACTACCATGGGGCTTTTGCTCTCATTTTCTAATTTCTAACGGCTTCACTGGATGCTCCTATTTGCCAAAACACTGTTTTTTTCTCTTAAAAAGAATCTCTTTTTGATCACTCGAAGACAAATCCAAGCAAGTTAAAGAGAATTTCTTTCATTCTAAATCAAGCAATTTCTGTTAAGTAATCAGTTTTAGAAGTGGATTGTTTGACTTTGACACATTTTAGAGGATTTTTTTTTCAGTTAAATTTATTAAAAGATGCTCACCTACCTACATAGCAAGGTTTTCCCACAGGTGTGCATGTGGGTGGAGATGGGAGCATGCGACAGACGATGCTCATTATTTACATGACATGAAGGCGCTCTGATGCTTTTTGGAAGCTCCTTTTTTTTTTAATTGTTTTGCAACTTTTAATTGAAAGCCGGTGACCCTTGTCAGTTTTCAGGCCAGTGGACACATCTTCTTAAAGGCGACGGCAGACGCTCCGTCACCTTCGATGACAGGTAAGTATCAGATCTTTAATCGAGGGTAGAAGAAGTATGACTCCATCAGGGAACGCTGTCAGTGTGAGGAATGTTAATGCAGCAGGAGCAGGAATTCACAGAGGACTTTGATTATATGCTGTCCGCACACTGTACTCTCAAGATATGCCTGCTGCTCTGTGAAGAGCAGTTTTTATCCATCAGTAGGAACAAACAAAAAAAGCTGTGTCACTCTGCTGCCTCATGCCCACACCTGTTCTTTTATTTCCCTCAGCTGCTTTTAAAATATACGATCACATCAACTGTTTTACTGTCATATGATTCAAACAAACAAATGTACCAAAGTTCAACATCAGAGGGAAAGAAAAATTGAATGTATTTTGATTTTTGTTATGTTTATCTGTTATTCCTTTGGTTGCTGCTTCCTTCACTCCACCTTTATGAGTTTTCTTTAACTCTACTCCCCCCTGCTGGATAAATTGTTCAAAAGCCTCCCCAGTTTATTGATGGTATTCTATGACAGCTCCGCAAACACAGGGTGAACTCGGAGGGGAACAAAAGGACTGCCATCCTTTCATGTCCTCAAAGTATCCATATAATCCTCCGCCGGAGCGTAAAGAGGCGAAGGGGCTTCAAACTGTGTCAATACAGGATTTAATCAGGATTATTGATCAGTGTTGGGGGAGAGTAAGCAGAAAATTTGAACAGCTTGACAAAATTCTGTTCAAGGACCAACAATCTGCTTCTCTGCGAGCGGTCACTGAGTCCCATCCTGAGAGTGTAACAAGCTGTCAGTCATACGTTTGAGAAATTCCGCCAGGGAAAGCCAACAGGGAAACATTGAAGGAACTGGAGAAACAGAACACCACGTTTGTTATTACAAAAAAATGTATTTAAAGACGTACATATTAATAAAATCAACTTGGTATTCAAGTTGATTCTATACAATTGTTTTTACTTATAATAATGTGTTAAACTATGTTTCAATTTGTCTTGTGTGTATTTTTGTGTTGTTGTTCCCTCCATTTCTAGATGTAAGTAAGGCTCCAGTAATCCGCTGTCACACTTTGTATGAGGCAGACCTTGTTAGGAGTGATTTCCTGTCCAGGGTGTAGACTTAACTTTAGAAAGAAACGTTGCTGTGGAGAAAAGGACCTTGCTGATTTCAAACTCTGGAGAAACAGAACTGCTGATGTCTGCAGTAGATCATTATCAGAAATGAGTGACATCCAATTCTTAAGGACAATCATGATTGATATAAATATATATTTTTAATGTTTTTGAGATTATCAGATTGAAGGAGGCTGAACTTCTCTCATGAGCAAAGGTCACCTTCACTCTCAGCAACATGTTGGTGTCCACTTCAGCAACTCAGTGGTCAAAGGACAGCTTGTCTGAATATTATTTGAATATTATTTTTAAAGCAAAAAACGAGCACTAGAGGATGCAGTTTACTGTTATTTATTAGGACACTGCAGCTCAATTATGACAATGTTTCCATTAAGATCCCCCCAAGAGTTCTGGGAATCAAAGTGAGACTTAACTGTAAAGATTTCAGCTTTTTTCTTTTGTTCAACTATTAAGAACGTAATCCTGTTTCTGAGATTTTAAAATAAATTTATGGCAAACGTTACAACGTTAAAAAATAATGTTTGTCAGGTTTTAGTGGAAGATTTCCTGAACAGTGGAATCTATCTCAACTGATCTGACTTAGCTTATTTGAGACAAAAACATTCAAATGGTGATTTGATTTCAGTTACAAACATGCAATCACATACAACACAGTCAACTCACAAAAATAATTAAGCAATCTGTTTTGCAAACCGAGCTCTCTGCTTTCATAGTTATTATTCTCCAATTATAAAAGGAAATATAATGTGTACTAATTTGTATTTATGGAGATCTGCATTGTGGTGTAGCGGTTGACCTTCTCCCCTCGCAGTGAGAAGACCCTAGTTTGAATCCCTGTCTGTGTGGGGTTTGCATGTTCTCCTCATGCATGCTTGAGTTTTCATGCGGTACTCCTACTTCCTTGCTCAGTCCAAAGACACGCCGATGACTCTGAATTGTCTCTTACTGTGACCCTGCAGCAAACTTGTGACCTGTTAAGGGTTTACCCCACCGTCATCCAACAGTCGTGGAGAGGCTCCAGCGACCCTGTGACCCCAAAAGAGAACAATTAGGTTTGTAAGATGGCTAAATATAGTGTGCCTCTTAAATTTTTCTTTGTTTGCTTTTAAATGAGTCCAATTAACCAAGAGGTTGACTTTTTGTTTATGCTCTTTAACTTCTGAAGGTGTTGAGTTATTATTTAGACTTGATGTCTTTGATGGGCTTGCAAACTGTACAGCATAAAACATCGCTGTTTACCTAATACAGGAAGGATAGGCTCCAGCAAACCCCCTGACCCTGCACAAGACTAAAGGAATGAAAGATTGTTGGATAACACAATTTACCTAAAATATTCAGTACTGAAAACATATTAATATCACTGGGAATTATTGGTTCCGGCAAATCTTGAGAATTTCTTTATACTTTATTTCTGTATTGCTTTATAATTCTGCCCATAAGGCATTGCCTTACTTAAAAAATCTCTTAAGATGCCCATACGAGGACAAAAAAGCATTTCCACTGCTCCTCTTCTGTGGGTGATGCAAATTTTCATAAAAGGTGAAAAAAATGAAACAAGAAAAAAAGCTAGCTAAAAACTTCTCACCACTAGAGGGCATAACGTCCAAAGAAATACATCAGAGACCCAGGGAGTCCCTTGTAATTGAAAGTAATTTTGACTGGTCTGATGACTGTTTTTTAAGATCTGTCTAAACTTATAAATGACAGTCAACCCAGACATGTGATTGAAGACACTCTGAGTTGAAACCCTGCATTTCTATGAAGTTAAAAACTTTTACAATTTATGTTTTCTATTATACCGGTTTTATATTAACAGAGTTTGGATTAGTATAAGCACTGCACATTTGTGTTCATTCTGTAACTTTATGCTCTTCAATAGATAGTAGATATAGAGACGTTTTTTCCACAGCTGTGTGTTAAAAACAGGATTTGTTGCGCTGGGTCTACGTTTAGGGCTTCTTCTGCAGCGCAGTCTCTTTAGCAGAGCTGACATTCATCGCGCGTAAAATGGATCAAGCTTGTGGTGAAGATTTCATCACGTTGCGATATTTTCCCATTGATCCATGAAAGGAAGAAGAGGTTAAAGGTCTCTGGCAGTGACCTTCCAATGATTTGCAGCTTCTCTAGAGGCAGTTTTGCGCTGCGCGTTATGAGACAGACGCTCGGAAGGTCCATCATCGGAAAGGAATGCAGAAAACTATGTTAAAGTTTCCGAGAGTGTGAGTTCCCGTCTCCGTATGTCTCGCAGCCTCAGTTTCCCTTGGGGGGCTGGCTCGTCTGCATAGGAACTGGGAGCAGCCCCCTGTTAAGTAGCGATTTGTGAGGAGAATCCTCCCACTTGGTAGGAGACTGGCTGAGGAGTCTGGAGACCTAATACGCGCGGAGCTCCCTACTTCATCCCCGGAACATCTCTTTTTTTCCTTCAGACTTTTTCAAAGAAACATATTTGATCCCCCTTTTTTGTGTAATTTTCCCCATTTGGTAATTTACCCTTTTCCCCTTCCCCTCCAAAGTAACAGGAATTTCTTCATAGGTCAGTGCCAAGTTTTCTCTTTGCTTCCCTAGCCGTTTATGTGCAACAATTCCGATAGAATAATGTTGTAGTGTAAATATGACTTCTTAGACTGTAATTATAGTTAGATTTATCTGTTCAAGAAACGCGCAAACGTGTTTCATAGCGCAGCGGTGCGTAATTACGCGCCACTTTATAATGCGCAAACTCTCCATTAAGTGAACACTTCGTCAGGTGGCGATGGTAAGGATAAAATCTTGATGAATATATTTTACAGAGAGAGTGCAACAAAGAGAATATGAACATTAAGAGACCAGGCTTTCCCTTAGAGGTCAAACAAATGTGGCACGGCTTTTATTACACTGGCAAATGTGATGCCGCTAACTTTTTTTGAGGTTCATATCAATATTCAGGGGGAATTTACTAAAATATTCAAGCTCTATGATTTTTTCTTCTGGTAGCCTTCGAGTTTTGCTTAACGTTCTTCTCTCTGCCAGCAGCTATTATACATGTGGCTCTGAATCAGAAGAGCTGAAGATGAAGTGTGGGCTCTCTCTGGCAGCAGCTGCCTTCCTGACACTGCTGCTGTCCACCCAAGCTCAGGAACAAGGTAAAGTCGATCCCCATTCTCCTCTTCTTCCTTTTGAAGCAACATATTCGATCTTCAGCTCAACACCCCTGCTCTTTTTCTGTCCTGCAATGTCTTACTTCATACAAGTCTCAATAAAATATCACATTAATAAAGAAAAAATGTGTGCTTTTGGTTTAATTTTTTATTCAATGTATATTTCCTTCCAAATATGACTGTCATTTTTTTAAAGATATATAGAAATTCTTCTGCTTGGAAAATTATGTAAGAGGATATACAAATTATTATTTATTTGTTGTTTTTTGTTTTTTTGTTATCTTTCTTAAAATAGAACAAAGTTCTTGAATGTCTTTAAAGTTTACTGACAGTATATGATTTTGGGGAACAAGTTAAAGGTCATAACTATGGCTAATTTATTTATTTATGAAAAACAAAATACGTTCCTGTTTTTTAATTTTCAAATGTCATTTTATTAGCTTTTTGATCATTTCTAAGTTGTCATTTACAAAAGATGCAGTTTGAACTCCTTTCACACCAGAAGGCGCTCTTGTTCCACTTCTTTGTCTTGTTATAAACTACATTTCTTTAATGGAGGGGGGGGGGGGAGATGGCGCTGAAGAAGGTAGGAAGGCATCCAACTTTCCTTCCTCCATCTTTTATCCTGACAGAATGAACAGACAAAATATGAGTTATACTTTTTTTTCCAGAGGTTTAGGCTTTGAAGTGGAGAAAACAGGCTCCTCTGCAGCTATGGATTTCCTTGAAATTCAAGTGGAAAGTGCAGTCAAAGAAGGGTTCTCTGCTCTCTTTTAGGAGTTTCTGACCACCTGTGATTCTCAACTTCTACATCTCTGTACTTTCTGCCTCTCCAGTTTCCATGGCACAGTAATGGGGCCATATATATTGTAAAGCTTGGAGTGGTTTGACATAGTGGGGCCAAAGCTAAAAGGAAAAAAAAAAGACACAGTTTTAAAGGGACATTAGAGGGGGAGATGAAAGTAGGAAAAAAAATCGAGATGAAGCTTCAAAGACATCTCCATCAGGATGGGGTCTCTGCGTGTTTGAATTGAGAAATGGAGGTTTCTTGGTTTTTTTTGTTTTTGCTTTTTTTTGTTGGATGCTTTACACCAGCTTGGAAGCAGAAGCAGCAGCCTACAACTCATGAAATGATTTATCAGGTTGGTAGTTCCTCCCATTTTTGATGTCCTGTAATCCTCTTCGTCAAGCCCTGATCAGGTCTATGGACTCTGAGTCTCGGCTTCACGGCAATATTTTACAGTGATACTCTTCACTTCTTAGCTACCTGGTTGGTGGTTTAGTTGCTCTTTAAACTCTAGCTAGTGGAAAGAAAAATGCGTGAGTCGTTTTGTTTTTACGTATCTTCAAGTAAAAGACGTCATCAGCTGTCACCTTGATAGCTGCTTCAGGCAAAGTTCACTGATGGCTTTAAGTGAAGAATCTTCAACTCAATAGACGTTATTTCTGTTGTAGGCCCTTTTATGCAGCTGTCACAATAATCTAGAATCATCCTCAAATGTTTACTGAGGAGAATTTTAAACTTATCCTGATGAACTTTGCCCCAGAGCTCTGCCGTCTTTCTTTTTAATAAACCAGACCTTCAGTGTTTGTTCTATAATACGCACCTTCGATAGCAGTCAATAGTTATTCGACATTGTGCTTTACAAAACAGTTGATTACTGTTGTAGGTGAAATTTACACATTTGTCAGATGCATGAATGCCAATTTATTTGATCTGCAATCCCAAAAAGTAATGAATGCCTTAATTTTTTATCTTCACGCTCATTGAAAACAGGATTAGCAGTGGAATGTACTCATCATAACCTAGTGTCATCAAAGTGAGGGTCAAAGTATCTTAGATTTTACTTTGTTTTGTAGCCAGCTAGGGTTTTAGACAGCCTTCAAGTTTTGCAACCCCAACCTGAAGAATATCATTCTAAAATATTTTCAAATAATGTGTACATGAAGAAACTTTTGTCAGTTGCTTCAAGTTGTTTCAAACAACTTTACATGTACACAGCGCATGATTTTCCATGTTTAACCTACACTTAAATGGTGAATACCGCTGCTCCTTAAACTATTTTTAACTGGACTTGCATATATCAATAATACTTTTTTTTAACTCTTACTGACAAAATAGATAAAGAACCTGTAGTGGAGAATGTTGGGAAAGGAGAAAAGATGTACACATGTCTACCCTGACGTTGTGTATTCTTTTATGAGGTTTGCAATGGGCATTCTAAAGGACGTTTGTTTCATCCATTGTAAAATCGCTTTTTTGATTTATTCAATCTGACCGCCTGAGTTGGATTGAGGTCATGGACAAACCGCTTCAAATCAGTCCATGTTGTGTCTTTGCCAGGAGGGGACGATTTTTATTCTATAAACGAGCGGGTTGGATCCCAATAAAAACAATGGAATTGTTTTATATCATTGCGAGAAACTGTGGGACTGTGTCACAGCTTGTTTTCTCTGTGGAATAATAATTAAAAAATAAATAGAAAAAACAGGCAAAGTGGTCACTTTTTGACGGATTCAAGGCTGCTGCAAAACTTAGGAATGTTTAGTTTAAAAAAGAACACAAGTGATAGCGCTGAAAATGTTCAGTATCAATCTCATTTGGTTGTTGGTGAAATTCGGTTTATACTTTCTTCTCCTGATTGCATCCAAATATGCCAACATGTCATACCCCCCCTGTTTAAATGTCTTTAATTGTGTTTTGTCACACTTTTGTTTTTGACGTCTTGCTGTGTCGTTGTCTCAATTGTTGACTCTCATTTTTTTTTGTCCAATGTGTCTTTCTTTACTCCCTAATTGTTGCATGAACTACTCGCTCCAGTTTTGTGAACTGCTGGGAAAACCGTTCCTTAATTCTGACTATCACAATACTGCTAGCTCTTGTGAATCAAAGAACTAACTGTGCCGATGCTTCCTCTTCACAGTCGACCCCCCGAGTGATTTGAGGTTTAAGATTTTAAATGAGAATACAGTACAAATGTTGTGGAGAAGGCCGCAGTCAAGGATTCAAGGCTACAGAATACAAATGACTTCAAACACAGGTGGGTGCCAAAAACAATGCAAGTCGTATCTTGCTGAGGCCGTAACATTACACGTGTTCTGAGTATATCAATCTGCCTGGCAAGCTGCAACATTACCCACAATTACATGCAGTGGATTTGTGCAGAAAGATGTTTGGCTTAGGAGGCTGGAAAAGAAACCTAAACAATTCACAAATGTTGGTGAGCTAAATTACCAATGATTAGCATTGAGATGTATGTGCTCATGTTTATCTAGCTTGTCCCTTTTTAAAATGCTTTTTATTATTTTAACACTGGCATTCAATGCTGAAGGCTCCATTCTGAAACCTACAGTTTTTAAACTACAATTAAATCTGTTAATCTGCCAATATGCTCTGCTCTTGATATTTATCAGGACCAATTATACTTTGATAAAATAATAAAGAGCTCTTCTAAATGAAGGGATAACAAGCATTGAAGTTTAGCCACACAAACCACCATTAGCACACTTTCGCTTTTATAATCAACAACTTTCTATGCTGCAAAGAAGTAGAGGCCATCATAATGTTACAATGCAATAATGCACAATATTGTCATTTTTGTATTAAATTAGTTAGAAATTGTGAAACTGGCATGAAAAAATCCAAACAACACAAAAACACGTCTAATTTACCATTTATATCTACCACAGATACACGTGTATACACAGAATTGCCTTAAAACTTTCAGTATTTTCAAATTAACAAGAGATTCTAGACAATGGTTTGGAGATCCGGCACTGAACGAACATATTATTAATTCATTTAAAAGATAATTGTTGTTGAGATAACTGTTCAAATAGTCAAAGTTTTAGTCTCAATAATTAATATTCCAGTAAGCTTGTTGGAAATGGGATGTCATGCCTGATGGTACGTTTTTTAATATAAATGACCACTTTGTCAGCAAAAAGCTGGAATGCTTGGGACATGGTAGGAAATAGCTTAGCTTACTCTTAATGGATGGACAAGTCTGTTCAAAAAGGGTAAAATAAAGATTTTTAGTAACTTGTAACAGACACTATATACCAATAGTTACCATATGATATGTTCTTAAAAGGTTCAGAGAGGAATCTGTTGTAGGATCTTTGTAGTTAGGATAACCATCGAAAATTGAGGTTTTTCGGCAATTTTCACAGCTCTACATTAAAAAACCTTAACCTCTAATGGAAAGAGTTTTGTAAACTTCAACCAAAACTGCATGGATGGCAAAAGTAGCTGAAAGTTCTATGACTCAAAGGAATGGCCAAATGTGAACATGATCTGAAAACCGTGCTGTCATCTCTGCAGTAAAAGTGACCGGCTGTCTATTTTTATTCATTTCATAAGTCCGATTTCATTTATTCTTTTTGAAATGATGAGCCATTGACTTCTTGCATTCGTTGATGAAGAGTTTTGGCTCATATGACTGCACTAAAGGGTTAAAACAATGTGTTTTGCTTTAAGGCGGAAAGTTTTTATTTAAATGAGTCATACCTTTAAAGTGTTTATGCAGCTATTCCAGTCCCCAGGTCAACAGTTGGAATCAGGCTTTCCTGCAACTCTGCTTTTAATTTTGGAGAAATGAAGTAATGTAATAGTTTCCTGATGGATTCCCTCTGACTTTGTGCATTTTTTTTTTTTTTTTTTTTGTAGAAGAACCCATAAAAGAAGTCTCTCTGCCAGCATCTGCGACTAACACCTCCATCTCTGACCTGAGTCCAGATGTGGATTATGTTGTTACTATAGTTGCATATGCTGGATCAGAGGAAAGTCTTCCCATCTCCGGCCAGATCACAAGTAAGTCAGCGTCCTTTGTGAATGCGTGATCACTTTTGCCAGGAGGTCAAAGAAAATAAAGGACTGTGATGAAGAAATTAAAGAAATACATCGGAAAAATAAAGAAATGCATAGTACAGGAACCCACTAACTAAGCTTCTAAAAAGAATTTGGGTTCCCAGTGGTCTTTTAATTATGATGATGTTATTTTAAGCCAACATGAAAAAAACTGTGTCATCTTCTAAGACATAGTTTCTGCAGAGCGAGTTCATTCGAAATTTGCCTCTGAGATGTGGGTGGGACTGTTGGACGCAGTTCAAGCCCACCCCCAGTTCCCATCACCCAGAATACAACGTTCTTTGTTTAAGTGCTCTTCTAGCTTCAAGCCCCTCACACCCTCAACCTATCATTACCGGTCCAGCTTTGAGCAAGATACCAACTGAAAAAAAAACCCAAAGACCTACATGGATTATTTGTCTACAGGTGGAACAGAGAGCTTGTAGTCCATCACATGTATTTCTATATCACAAATAAGATCTTTTTAGAACACCATTTTTCCGTCTGCTTCTGATTCAGGATTTAAATTAAGAAATACTCAGAAATGCAATTTTAAGCTTAATTTTCACTACATGTGTCTTCTACCATGAGAAAAATGCCACAAGAACACGTTACAAACACCCAAAACACTATTTTCATTGGAATGGGTCTTTGAGAGATCAGTCTATCAGTTTTCTATTTTACCAACTTTTCTGTTACATTTATGACGACAATATTGTTTTTTCCAAAGAATTTGGTAAAAAAAACATTAAAACAAATGTGTTTTTTTAATGTATGGTCTGTCATATTTGTTGGTTTTTCAGTCGAGTCAAGTGGTAGATCGAGAGAAGGCATTTCAAAGCCAAACCCTTCTGATTCAGTCAGTAAGTATTACTACACTTGAAAACTGCATATTAAAAGGGAGGCTGTCAAAGTACAACACTTCTCTGTGCTGAGAGCAAATGACTCTCTGATGTATTAAATCACTGGTTTGGGTTATTAGCTCAAGGTGGGGCTTGATGCTGCTGTTCGAGCAGAGGCTCAACTTTAGTGAAGTGGGAATTATTGCTGAGCAGTTTTCTAATAACACTGCTGCTGCTGCAGCTCTTTCTATTGTTCTTCTCACACTGAGACGCTTTGTTTTAAGGCTTTCATGGGAAGAAAGTCATGCAGATATGTTCCCCACACAAGATCGAAAGGAAAGTTTGTTACTTTGGCTTCTCCACTGTCACCTTAAAATCCCATTTTAATAAAGCAAACCATCAGTTTTTGTTTTGTTTTAAATCAGTGTTTTTGTTTATAATCCACAACACATAAAATACTTTTTTTTCTTTATATTAACCATAACTGTCCCAACACTGGTGCAGGAGAAGAAAACAGATTTATCTGGTTTCTTCTACAGTTTTATTTATTTACAAAAAAACATTTTCCAATCTAGATACATTTTAGTTCAGCATCTGTTTTTTTGACAGTCTTTCTGAAAGCAGGGTTGAAGTATAGCAGAGAGAAACAGGAAAATGTCATTTCGACTACTTTGATGCTGACATGTGGAACCCTTAAATATATATTAAATCAATATCTGCTTTTCTAATGGATTATTTACCTATAATATGAATAAACTGTAACAAAGTGTATCTTGGTCCACCTTTGCTGAAGCTGCTTGTTCTTCTCCCAGAATGCCTTGCCAGTGCAGTCGCTGATGTGGTATTTCTGGTGGATGGCTCGTGGAGTGTGGGCCGGCCAAACTTCCAACATATTCGCAGGCTTCATCTTAGCCAGCAAGTCGAAGCCTTTCAGATTAGTGCGGGCAGAACACGCGTGGCAGTGGTCCAGTACAGCAACGATGCCCGGACTGAATTTAACCTCAATCAGCACACCACCCGATCAGCACTCCTTAAGGCTATCAGCTCACTGTCCTTGAAAGGAGGCAACACCAAGACAGGTGAAAAACTTTTAATCACAAATCTCAACCATCTTCTTTTATTGATGTTACTGTGTTGTTGACCTTTTTATCTCATGACAAAAAGATTTAAAAGTATTAAGAGAAAGCACAAAATAAGAATCAGAAACATTTTCCTTATGAATAAAGTGTGTTTTTGGGGAAAAAAAAAAAAAGATAAACCGTCTTTCATTGCTAAGGGATCTGCCAAGTGGTTACAACACACGTCTTGTTATGCTATGTTTGGGTACACTGTCAGTAAACCAGTTCATTTTCCTACTGGAATTCAGCAGCAGCTCCTCAGGGTTTCATCAGTGATGAAATGAGCTGATGCTGCTTTGTGTTGAGTCTTAACAGCTTCTTATCCAGTTACGCCTGCTGGATAAAAAGATCAACTGTAAATAGTTTGGACACTAATCTAATGGACATGAATAGACACCAATTACAATGATCATTTCTGAAGACTTCCCTCATTAAATTCTGTTAACCACCCTGTAAATTGTCCTAAATTTTTAATTGCTGCTCAGAGATGCTTGAAATGAGGTCATTGTGTTCAATTCTTTCCTGCTGCAAGCACTTAGGGGGGAGAGTATTCGGAAAAAAGGCTTTTTCGTGTTACTTTTTATGTATATCTAGGTTTCGTTGCAACATATAAATCTTATATTTTTTATTTTAATAAACTAACAAAATTATCAATATAGAAAATATGTCTGTTTTTTAAACAAACTACAAGAAAGGGGTCAATGTCAAATATTTTAACTGTCATTATTCACTGGAACTCTGCGGATATATAATTTATCTTTTTTGTCGATCTAGGCAACGCCCTCAACTATCTTCTGGAAAACACGTTCACTGAAGCAGCCGGCGCCAGAAAAGATTTCCCCAAAGTGCTTGTGATCATTACAGATGGCAAATCTGAGGATCCAGTGGACAGTTATGCCAAGCAGATCAAGAGCATGGGGGTGGAAATCTTTGTTCTTGGTACGCCATCAATCCACATCACACATTTTCCATTTGTAGTTGAAGCCTTGAAAGACTGCAAAACAAAAAAAAGAATCTACCTGTAATGATGCAATGCAGTAACAAGGAAAAGTTTTTTGCATCAATAACATTACAAGCAAGTGTTGACAAGCTCTATGTCTGTTTATAGTAGTTTCTGTCATACTTTCCATTAGGAGAACAGACCTTTGTAGGTTGTTGTTACCGTCTTTCAGAGATAAGAGATTGAGTTCATGCTAATACTTGGTCAATGTGGATGCATATATATATTTTTAAGGAAGGTATTGCTAAAAAAAAAAACTTTTTTAAAGGCAGATTTCGAAGAGATATAACCTCCAAGAACTGCTCTTGAGAACAGTGGGGTTGGAGTGTAAGCGTGAAAAGTAGCAGAGGATGTTTTGATGTTAGTTTGCAACAACAGCAGACAACCCAGGAGCCTCAACAAATCAGTCGCATCCATTCACCCATCTTCAGATCTCACTGAATCCCATTTGGGGTCCTGGGGCTGCTGGTGCCAACCCACCAGTCCTATTTATATTTGGATTGTGATGAAAAAACTTGAATTGGGTTTGTTTCTTTAGCCATAAATAGATAGTAAAAAACACGAACAGTCACATGTTGGGGATTTAGACAAGCAGTAATCTCAAAGCAGACAAATGTTTTCATGAAATCATCATTGGGGGATCAGCTTTTTGTGAGAGACAGTTTCTTTTTTTAATAATTTATGTTAAAGTTAAAACACATAACTTTGTGTTGATCACATTACTATGTTTTTGACCTTAACTAACATTTAATTAATCTTGGTTTGAGTTCACTTTGGGTGCTTTCAATTTTCTTTGTAAAGACAATGAGGACATTTTTTTCCATCTCAATTCATCCATGGTCACGATCATTAATTTATAATCCCTTTAACTTATAAAAATATATTTAAATGTTGTTACCCATCATTATTATAGGAATAAAACGTGTGTTTTTAATAATCTACTTTTTTATGCAGACCATCTTTTTCCCAGACACAGCTGCATTTAAGACAACCGCTCTGGCTGCACTAAATGCTTTAAAACGTGTTTCTGCTTCAATGTTTAACATCATCTTTGCTCGATTTTCCGGACTGTAAGGGAAAAAAATGTTATTTTTAATTGGCAAACAGGGAGAAAAAAAATCTCTTAACTGGTTTATTGGTAATTTCATCCAGTATTTACAGGCTCTTAACAAAACAGAAATGTAGAATTTACACAATGGCTCTAAATGTAATACTATGCCTCAAAATTCTGAACACAGATTTGGTTGATAATTGCAACCACAGCTGGGTTTCCAGGGCTTCCACAACACAAAGAACCAAACACTTTAAAAAACACTTTGACCTAAGTTTGTTTCTTTTCACATTTCAGGTATTCATCAAGCTGATGAAGCAGAAATGAAGCTACTGGCCTCTGCTCCTCGCAGCAATCATGTCTTTAGTGTGGCTAACTTTGACATGATTCCGACTTTGCAGAAGGATTTGATTACCCAGATTTGTTCCGCGGTGGATGATCAACTTAATGTGATCATTAGTGGAGATGAAGGTGAGGAAATGATTTAAGAAGTTTTTTATTTTTTTAAATGATAAAGTAATTTGATTTCCCGTGACTTTAATTGGTTAATTAATGGATTTGTTACAGTTGTTGAACCTGCCTATAACCTCCAAGTGGTGGAGGTAGCTTCTAAATCCATGCGAGTGACCTGGGATGCCTCCATAAGTGCTGTTTCTGGATACAGGGTCCAGATGATTCCCATGATAGCTGGTAGCAAACAGCAGGATGCCTATATTGGAGCAACCCAGACCTCTGTGGTGGTCAAAGACCTTTCTCCAGATACGGAGTACCAAGTGAATTTGTTTGCTTTTAAGGGGCTAACACCCAGCGAACCAATAAGTGTCATGCAGAAGACGCTGCCTGTTCAGGTCTCAATGGGTGAGAACACACCATATATTCGATTTTTAAAGATGTAGATTCACCAACAACTGTCTATCTCACTTTCTACACTGCTGTGAAAGTCAAAATTAATTTTTTTGTAAAGTTTTTGCTTTAAAAGCATGCCACTTTTCTAAGTAACTGATGCGTCATGGGTGAAAACCGTAGATGTTCCTGGTGATTAAATTATATTTAAATGAATGAATTATCATTATTTTGGAAAGCATTTGCAATCCATCTTGTGCTCTCTGCTTCCCCCCATTCAGAATGTTCTCTTGGCGTGGATGTGATGGCAGATGTTGTGTTCTTAGTTGATGGATCCTACAGCATTGGTCCTGGAAACTTTGCCAAAGTAAGAACTTTCCTTGAGATTTTGGTGAACACTTTTGATGTTGGACCAGGAAAAGTTCAGATCAGTTTGGTCCAGTACAGCAGAGACCCTCACACTGAGTTCTTCTTGAACACCCACAAAGACTTGGAGTCGGTGCTAAAGGCTGTAAGGACTTTTCCATATCGTGGTGGCTCCACTAACACTGGCAAAGCCATGACTTACGTGAGGCAGAAGATCTTCCAGAGCAGCAAGGGGGCACGTGAAAATGTACCTCGTGTGACTATCCTCATCACGGACGGGAAGTCTTCCGACGCCTTCAAAGATCCGGCTGCTAAACTGAGGAACGCTGATGTGGAGGTCTTTGCTGTGGGGATTAAAGACGCTGTACGATCCGAGCTGGAGGCCATTGCCAACTCCCCCGCAGAGAGCCATGTGTACACTGTGGAAGACTTTGATTCCTTCCAGAGAATTTCCAAACAGCTGGCGCAGTCCATATGCCTGAGGATTGAGGCGGAGCATCGCATCATCAACCAACGAAGTAAGTAAAACTCCACTGTGTTAGAGAGAGTTAAGCGATGTTGTTGGGAAATAGCTGCTCATTGCATCAAGCGCTACAAAATCAAAGAAATCTATATTATTTATCTATATTATTCATTTAGGTGCTTATTCTGGCTTCATATTTTATTTCCACATCATGTCTATTTCAAATTCATACATCATTATTTTTATGTTCACTTCTGCCTTATCAGGGATGGTTTTGAAAAAAATATTTTGGATGATCTCAATTTGGCATCTCATTCCAAAAATTATGTGTGCAGGAATTCTAAACCAGCTACTAACCAGCCATTTTATTTCATGGTTTTGATGACCAATTAATATTATTTCACCTTCCACCATTGAGATATTTCTAAAGTAGACAACACAATGTTTGTATTCTGGTTTGATTAAAGAAGTAATAGAGATTAAAATATTTAGTTTTCCTTTGAAACTATACACTATTTTTCTTCTCTTTATTGCATTTCTTTTTTAGTTCTGAATAAAAAGAATGATCTCATTACAGTCTGTTTTAGTTTTTCTCATAGCCTTCAATTGTAATTAGGAAGATAAATTAATTAAAGGTTCCATACTGATATAAGCCCAAATTAGTCTTCATATCTGGAGTCTGTCACCTTCAACACTAAAAGAGCCATTCAGGCTGGTTTGTCCTTAACCAAAACCTTAGAAGGAGTCACAAAGTCTTTTTAACCCTTTGAAAAAGTTCAAGGTTCCTTGTATTTATGGTATTTTCTATATAATAATTGAGCCTTTGCTTTTTGGCATGAATAAAAACAGTGAAATATAAATAGAAGACAAAATTATATTCTAATTTTAAAATTGGTTTTTACTTTTACTAGTTTCTCTAAAAATAAGGACACTGTTACACTTCAATGAAAAAAATGTGAATGCATATCAACAAAGTTTTGTTCTTTCGGAAGGCTGTCCTCCTTTTTCCTACTCACTAATGTTAACCTGAACATAAATATGACTTCATTGGTTTAAGTTCCAAAACAAAAAAAAGTTTATTACAATTGCATATTTTTCTCTTCTCCCATCTGGACAGCAACTGAATATTGTTTTGCACTAATATTAATACTAAACATAGCTTAAAGAAAATCCAACTTTTTACCAATATTTTGCTTAGTTTTGGAAATGTGCTTTCTGGAGGGAACTCAAGGCCTTTGATTTCATGTGATATCAACAGCAGTTGATAAACGTAAAGTTTATCTTACTGTTATTGGAGAATCTTAGCCATAAATTCATATATATTCATATATATAATATAATAAATAAATCAATTTATCACTTGATCGGTTTATCTTCTTTAACCAAAGAGCCACGTGTGGCTCTAGAGCCACAGGTTGGAGACCCCTGATCAAAACCAACATGTTTGTTTATCTTAAACTCATAGAATGATGAAAAGTAAAAGCATCTCACCAATCTGCTCTATTTCACTTTCAAACACAATCCTCAGAAATTAAGAACATTTAAAGAATATCACCTTTATTTAAAAAAAAAAAAAAAAAAAGTGGGATCTCTGACTATTAGTGCGTGTCAGTTGAAAGTTTTTTGGAGTATTTGTCATCTTTCATTTTAACCCCTAAACTCTGCATGTCGTCAGTTTTTCAAAGTTTCTCAACTATAGAGGTGGTTTTAATCAGCCATGGCTCAACTTGCTGATTATAAAATGAATGCTTTCATTTATTAAATTCATATCATTTGGAACATTTTTAGTTATTGAAACAAAACATGGATGTGACATTACAGCAACTGTCATCTTTTCATCATAAAAAAAGACTACACCGGCTCAAATCCATATGCACACAATTACTTTGATGTCTCTGTTCCACGCATGCCTTTTTTCTCATCTAAACCCTTCATTCTGCCCAAATGTGTAAAACACATGTCCACCTTTAGATCTTTCGAGGCCGGGGAGAGTTCCTGCATGTGGAAGTAGTAGAAATAGGTCAAAAACTGGTTGGGGAAAAGTATTTGTTTAAATCTAGCTGGCGAGGCAGCAGACTCTGTATTAGCAACGGGCATAGTCCAGTCTGTTTGCTGATCGTGTATTTACAAACACTATGTGACTAAAAAATGTGCTCTTTGTAACGAAATCCTCAGAAATCCTCCAACATCTGGTGGTCTGGTTTCCTTAGTGAACAAACTAAGACATGATGGTTACATTGACTGCTGGCAGGGTTAAATGCAACTTGAGGACACTTTAGATGCAGGTTATGTAATTCTTACATAATGCTGACCTTATGTCCGCCATGAGAAGTGTGCAGGAACCAAAATGTGCAGCATAGTCATAGCTTCCACCCAACAGAACTGCTCTCATGTTGATGTATTTCATTGCAGCTGGTTTGAAAAGAAAGATGAATAGAACCACTTCAGGGTTTTCACCCAAAAGATACAGATGACGGACGGTTCTACTTTAATCCTAAATGCCCACTTTAAATATGTAATGTTAATGTTGTCCCTAGAAGTAAATAGTTGCCAGATGAATTGACCTCAGTGGTTACAATTCACTGAGGTCTGGGTTGGATGGAGAATGACTTCATGGGACACGAAAAAAAAAAGCCCAGTGGGCAAAATCTCTTGCAATTTAGAGTGTGACTGTATATGTATATGTGACTGTATATGAGAACTGGACCGAGTGACCCAAGAATTCATAATCCCACAGACTTCTATAGAGAAATTAACAGCCATTACTAAGTCATTCTGTTTGTCAGAATTGCCGTTCTTACTCTGATACATTTTTTTCCCCTAAACACATTCTTCTTTCTAATTTTTTTACAATATTTTTTTCTTTATTGTAAGTTATTTAAGTTAAAAACAGACCAATAAGATGCCTCAATAAAAGTAATGTGGTCTCGCGTTGAACGTTCAATGCGTTTGACTGACAGATTCTCTCGAGCCCGCTTTCAAGTGGTAGGGGTGTGAACTTCCAACAAGCTCACTTCTGGTTGACCAGAGTGATTAGGCATTAAAATTATGACTTATACCGACTTGGAACAATCAAAGTTTACTGACGATTTCTGTTCCCAACATCATGTCCGTATAGCAAAAAATGGCGACTAAATTGACTGCATTTCATTGGAACTGGATGTTAGTCATTTTCTATGGGTGACATCACACTGGATCATTCCAGTTCTCTTATACAGTCAATGGCATCAACACATCCCCAGAGTGCCCTTTTAAAAACAGCCTTAGAATTGTTATCTGGACCCACTCAGTCGTCAAATTAAAGTGATAATCATGACCAAATTGTTCTATGGCAGAACAAGTGTTCTTGGGCGAGACACTGAACTCTACAATGCTCCTGGTGGTTATAGGTTAGCACCATTGTAAGGCATCAGTGTGTGAATGTGTGTGTGTGTGTGTGTGTGTGTGTGCATGGGTTAATGGGTCTTTGACTGTAAAGCACGTTGGACCTTAATCAAGATAGAAAAGTGCGATATAAGTAGGCCTATAATTTACCATTGTGTCCACAGATCTTAATAAATTGTTAACTGAACCAAACTCAATTATTCCTCCTCAATACTAACTGGCCTTTCTCTTTTACATTCTCCAGATCTGATCCAGCCGAAGGATCTGTCTTTCTCAGAAGTTAGCCCAAAAAGCTTCAGAGCCTCCTGGCAGATCGATGCCGCCAACGTTGATTCCTTTTTGCTGCGATTCAAACCAGAAAGTGACGAAGATGGACATTATGTGTCAATGTCTGTCTCCGGGGACACCCAGACTGCCCTGCTCCCCAACCTCACCCCTCTCACCCGCTACGAAGTCAATGTCATAGCTCAGTACGAAAAGGGGGAAAGCCTGCCAGTGACTGGTTATGAGACAACTTTAGAAGGTACGTCTCCCAAGTAACAAAACATACATACGTCTTAACCCATTACAAAGTGTAAAGAGCTGTTTTTATTGTCTTACAAGCAGGTATAGCTACAAATGTAATACATGTCTACCATATATTGCATATGAATACTAACATAGTCGAAGAAAAGAGAAGTTAATTATTTTTTCAAATGCTACTCCAAATGCAAACTCCTGACAAAAATGTCGACATTTCAATGCATTTATCAAATTGATAGAATTATGCAGTTATAAAATCAAACTCCCGTTTGTCTTGTAGAGCAAGGTTCTGTGCGCAACCTCAGAGTGTCTGAAGAGACAACAAACAGCTTCAGGGTGACGTGGCAAAGAGCTCCCGGAGCCATCATTCGCTACAGGCTAACGTACAAGCCAGTTGGTTTTGAGACTTCAGAGATGGAGACAACCACTTCTGGCTCTGAGACAACAATTGTGTTGCCATCGCTTCAGCCTCGAACCACCTACCGTGTCACAGTAACTCCTATGTATCAGTCAGGCGCTGGGATGCCACTTCAGACTGACGGTACCACAAAACAAGGTGAGTTTACACTGTCATTTTCAGTCTCTTCACACCAAAGGTGTCATTGGAATCACATACATTCTGAAGTCATCCAGCTTAGGCAATTTTACAAGTAATATACAGTATATGGTTCTTAATATGCTGCACAGAAGGTCAAATACAAAAAGACTTACGAAACACTCAAAAGGAGCAAAAGATGGAGAGTTTAGTCAGGTCAAAGCACATTAATTAGAATATCCAAAGTTTCCTTCCACACTTTTAAAGTTTGTTTACATCCAGCAGAACTGAACCGTCTTTCTGATTATTTGAAATACCGTAGTCTAATATTTTTACAAACAAATGTGAAATGTGAAAATGAAATGTGCTGCACCTGTGTAATGCAGTTATACGCGTATGTTAACCAAACAAACTAAACTAACAAAATAAAATTAACTAAAAAAACAAAGAAAATCATGGGTTCATGCTTGAATAATGTCATCTATGGGTTTCAAATGCCTGTTTCCTATAAAGAACACACAAAATGACTCAGACTGTATTTTGACATTCTCAAGGACAAGCCCTTATTTGCTCCTTTCTTGAGATTGCCTGGGAGGTCCAGAAGTTCACACACGTTTGAACCTGGTTTAAAGTGAACTTTCAACCCTGCTGTGTGAGCACAACCTGCTACTCATCGAGTTTTCTGTCAGATCTGTCTGAGGAATGAAAACTCGCAAGAAGCATGGAAAGTTCTCCGATGGAAGTGGGTCAAGATGTTCCAAAAGGTGATAAACAGAGAGGGAGGAAAGGAAAATGCAGAAACTTTCCCCTAAGTTGCAAACTTTTATGACACAGATAAAAGTTCAATTTTGTTTTTTTGAAAAGTCTAGTGGCTTTTTTTTGGGAGGGAACTTAGGGTTTTAAGGACATTATACAAGCAAAGATCCTAACTTCCATTATATTTCTCTTTTAATATGATAAGTTTAAAATGATAGATAACTAATTCCAACTTTCTTTTATTTAAAACTACCAGCCAAACCACAGATGGATTTGTTTTTTTATTTATTTTATTTTTTATTCTTACGATAAGTCTTGCTGAAATGTTCTAATAAGGTTGTTTACTGAAGCTTGATTTCACTTCCCCATAAGGCTTTTTCTCTTTAAGTTTTGAGTCATAATGATGGGGTGGATAGAAAGGAATTCACTCTTTAATTAATTTTTTTCTGTGAGGAAAATACAATCTTGTTTGAGCTTGAGCTGAATCTGGAAAATGTTAATCCTGTATCCAGTCAGTAAAACAAACCTTCTGCAGGAGAAACACTCATAAACAAAGAAGAAACAACAATCAATGGAAGACAATAAAGTTTGGCAGTGAAAGAGACCGCAGGATTTAAAAAAAAAGTTATTTTATCTGATTTTTTCCTGAGTGGAGATATTTGAACACGGTTCATTTTAAGAATCTGTTCCAGTAATTCCCATTGTAGTAGCTGCTCAGTATAAATAGTTTCCTTCTGTGCATCTCCACTGGAACAACTTGGAGTGTCTTAGTCAGAGGTTTTTTGGACAGACAGTCAGACAACTTTTCATCCAGTTTTTTGGAGTTAAGGGCACAACAGATGATTATCTGGCTACAATATGACTTTGACATACTGAAGCAATTTTCTTAACATTATATAAACTCTAGTAGTTCTTTTTACGGTGCATTTTGAGTGTTTTAGGATTGTTTTTTTTTTGCTTTTTTGTGCTTTAATTGGTCGTAGAAGTGTCTTTTTCTGGTATGTTCTGAAGCACAAATTGTTTGAGTGAGTGTTCTACTCTAAAATTTACTACTTTTCAAGTCGCCTTGGCAAGGCTTTCAATTTCCACACCATAATGAAAGAAAAAGTACCATTCCAATTTTTTAGGGAGAGAATTGCTTTAAAGTCACCACTCTATCGAGGTTCAACTTAGAGTCACAATCATCATTTTTTTTCTACATATTCCCACTCTGGTTTAGATTCACTTATACAACATTCAGACCTCTTAGCCTGAAACATTTTTTCTTCTGTTTTGGGTTGTTCATTTGTTGAAAAGAAAGGCATTGAACAAGCCAATAGATTTGACCACTTTGGAAAAGTTTACCTTTGGGTGGCTTTAAAACTTTTCCTTCATTTTGTGTTTTTTCACTGTTCAAAACTTCCCATATGATGCTACTACCCCTGTATCTAATCTTCAAGGGCACACATCTGGAAATGGTGTTGAGTTTTGGTATTTGAAGAGACAGACATGTTATTTCATTAGGATTTGGTGAGTATCCAATTCAAAAGAGCATTGTGATTTGCCTAAGCTGACATATGCTCTAACATGATTGTTGAACAGACTCCAGCTTGATATCATTTCTGCCGTTTACAAGCAGCTGTGAGTTGCTAATCCCTTCACAATGGTGTGATTTTGCACTTATTTACAAGTTTTATTGCTGAGACTTATTCCTGGAAGGAAACCAAATCTTGATGAAACAGCAAAGTGTTTTCATTTGGCTGATTTCTTTGCAGCAAAAGAAAAAAGTCGTAGGATCTTAAATTTTATGACTCAAGAAAAGTTTTTATGACGCAGAAAAATAGGAGCAGAATTGAAAGTTTATGTTCTAAATGCTAACTTTCAGTGCTATGTTGTAAATATTGCCACATGATTGTGTAAAAATTCAAGGGATGGGTTCAAACAAAGTCTGATTTGTCAGAGTGAACGTTTAAAACCAACAGTGGACATGGCCAGAAGGTACGATATTCTTTGAGGTAAAATGAGAAACTGCAAGATTGGGCAGGAATTTGGGCCTGCTGAGAGCAAGACTGGAAGGTTAGGAGGGAAGTCTCACTCATTCCTGCTTCTGTCCATGTTTGCATCATGTCCAATCGTGTTTAGGGGCTCCGTACATTTCCCTATTTTTTTCTTCTTTAAAGTAAGGATTGCTAACATTCAGTCCCATTTCAGTCATTTGGTCCCGCTACTTGTTTTTTTAGTTACTAGATGCATCATGTTGTGTATTTGACACAGTAGGATGTGTCACTGCCCCATTAGAATGTGAAGCTATACGTCTATAGCTGGCAGGAGGGTTTCAGTGGAAAACTCTCTTTTCTATTTCCGTGCCCACTTTCAAACCAGTGCTCTCGCTCTTTCTACTGCCAAAGAAGACTTACTATACATTAAGAGCTATTAAAGCTCATGTTGATCCTAACTAAGGCCTCGTTTGAGGACAGGAAGCTTCTATTTAAGGAGCGATAAAAAGAAAAACTCATACTTGTTGCAAATCCAGCAGGTTGTAGTTTTATTTGTGAAGCATGTTGAGGTCATACTGAACTCTAGAATAACTGATTTATTTTTGGGAAATTGTTTTATCACAACGTAAATCTTTGAGTTTTTTAAAATTCATTTACATTTAAAACCCCTCTGTTTAATATTCCCTCAGAAGATTGTTGAAATAAACCAGCACATCCTGGTCGTCAAATCGGCCCAAGAGGATGTTGCTCTAGGATATAAACAGTTTTAACTGATGACGGAGAATTTGTCAAGCTTAGTATTAAGGATTTTCAAAAGTTTCTGGAAAAGCAGAAAAAAAAAAATGAAAAAAGAAATGAATAAAAAGCAAAACGAATGTGGAGTTAAATGAGGTAACTGCTTTTATATAACGGTTTTTATAAAAATCTAAATGGGTTGTCTAGCTTGGTTCAGAACTACCAAGCCCTGGAAAAATGGAGTGCATTCAACCTGCTTTAATTATTTTTTTTTTGATGAGTAGTTTGTCTTTAATAAATCTTTATTTTGTTTCATCTTCTTTTCAGAGGCTGGTCCTCCAAAGAACTTAGTCACCAGTGATGTAACAGACAGCGCCTTTTCAGTGTCCTGGACAGCAGCGCCCGGTGACGTGAAGACGTATAGGGTTTTCTGGAAGTCCATGTTTTCTGAGGAGTCTGGAGAAAAGATGGTTGCAGGCGATGTGACT